>OZ010576.1:65844179-66039179 GCA_963932145.1 Acanthosepion lycidas
TTTTTCAAAGTATTTTCTTCTTAAAGAATTATGTTCTTTTTTTAACTGGAGTTGCATTAGGGAAATCAATGTTATGTCCAGTATCGTTTCTATGTAATACGAGAGAGATAATTTGTCTAAACGCATATCTCTCTTGTGCTTGTAGATGCAGGCTTTGACATCACATGATGTCTCCGCCATATAAATGTTTTTGCATTGTAAACAATTTATTTGATAAATCCCAGCATTTGAATTGGTGATATAATTATATCTCCAATTATCTTGGAGCTACTAGAACCTATAAATCTTTAAATGAAACTTGCTTCATATGCTTAAATGAAAAACTAGAAATTATCGGATTTGCTGACAAAAAAACCAAACCACAGTTTATCTTTTAGTTTACAATAGTTAATTTTTTAAAAATTACTTAGTATCATTTCTATGGCCATAATTTATAAGTAAATAACGGTTCACCCTCTACGAGTAATAATTTTGTTTATTCAGATTTAATATTGCTATGTATTGTCGTCCAGTTAGTATTGTTAATATCTTATATATATGTTCCATATTTTTAATTTTATCCACAGGTTTCTTTAAGAAGCTTTCTGAATCTGAAATTTTAAAAGAAAAAGATTTTCTGTTGAAATTAACTTTTCTGATTATCCTCCCACCGTCCTTTGAAAAATTGCACATGTCATATTTGTCTACAATCACAATACATTTGTTGCTTACATGTTTTCCAATGTATCATGTCATGAAAAAATAACTCCCCCACCCCCACCCTCAGATACTGACCTGAAGAAACACCAAAACTACTGTGAAGGGATTTCAACATATTTTTGTTATAATCTCTTATAGTAAAAATAATAATTATTATTATCTTAAAGCAAAAATCTGAACGAGGCAAATAGAACCCTGCTCGGCTATGAGGCTCTCCGCAGCCGAGTAGTCGGTTGGGACAGTGATTCCTCTTACGAAGGTGGACGCATTTTCGAATCCTGCGATAGGAGACATTTTCTTTGTTAAGTTTTCTTAAGTGTATGGGTGTGAGAGGGGGAAAGAAAGAAAGAAAGAAAGAAAGAAAGAAATTGCATGAAGAAAGTGGATAAAAAAAACGAATTTTGCTGAAAAAGTAAATGCAGTGTACAATAAATGTTTTCATTGTACTTATTGATATTAAATGCAAAACGGTGCAATGCAACCAGTCTATATCTATAAAACAGAAAATGTCTCTGTGTGTGTCTGTCTGTATGTCTGTGTGTATGCTATTTATACACGTCCACATTTCTCGACTGACTTCGATGAAATTGTACATACATATTACAAATTTGCTGAATTATATGAAGACCATATTTTCAGCTCCCCCGCCCGGGTTTGGCAGAAAAATCGATAAAAATGAAGGTGGGTCCGATTTTTTGCAAAAACCAAGGCAAGGTTACACGCGAACAAAATTTTTGCTGGATGAGCTGATGTTACGAGTTTTATGTAGAGTGTTTTGACAGTTTTTCTGCGACATTAGCCTCACACAAAAAATTGCAAAAAACTGTGAAAAAATCGGTTTTTTCGTACTACTTAAACTAAAAACTTGAATAACTTTTTATCAGATTTTCTTCAAAGATGTCGCAAACTGTTCAAAAAGTCCGCTTTTCGGCCATAACTCCCTAGTTTTTTTATCTGCTGCTTTCCAAATTTGTCATGTAAATTACATATGGCACACAAATTGTCTTGAATGAAAGTTTGGATTAGATTATTTTAGTTAAGTGGACGAAATCTGTGATAAACTAGGTTCAACATCGGCTTTTGCCATTTAGCCAATAGTTTCTTCATATGATTCCATCCTAAATTGTTGAGAAGGCTTATTGAAGCGTTAAAAGGAGAAAATTCCTGAAAAACCTCTTATTAATCCCAGCTTTACAGTAAACGTGCAAAGAAGGAGGTGGGGGCGTTCATGCGTTTGCATTTGCTGTTGAATCAAGCTCTGACGCTTCATCCCTGTTTTTGTTTCATTATTACATTTGTGATCAATGCCATTCTATTAGAAAGTTATTACGGCCATAGGATATTTACTGAATATCTAAAACATTGAAACAATTTAACTCTGAACAACGACCACACAAGAAGGATTTATCGATGGGATTCCTTTATTAAGAACAATCAGTATATACCGTAAAACACAGGATATACCGTAAATAAGATGAGTGGCGAGGAGTAGCATACTATACCAACTGATGATGCATGCAAGTGAGGACACGGGCAGACATTTCTAGACAAGGGGTGAGGGTATACAGAGGGGTGCGGTTATAAAATTGCAGCCATGTACACTCGGGCAATGCCCCGGGTACCTGGGTTAGTTTTATTTAAAATAATATAATTATGTATAACTTGATTTAACAATAAAAATGTGTACACTCTGAAAACGCTTACAACGAGGCTCAAATTTTTCGTTCAGTCCAATTAATCTCATTTAAATAATGTAATTAATTTATTAAATATTGAAACAGATATTATATTTAAAAGTTAGGATATGATCTTAAGTCCCAAAGTCCCGAATCCATTTCAGAAACTTTTATTAAATACATTAATATTACGAACAGACCAGGAACGATATAGATTAGGACAATTGTACACTTCAATTAATAATCAATTTCACAGCCATTTTTCTTTTTTTGGGGGGGAGGGGCATACCTTTAAGTAAACGTTTTTTCTACATTTGTTAACGAATTCGCTAAAAAATTATCTCATTTGAAAGAGAATCGCTCTAATTATTATAGTTGAATGTTGTTTTGAATGAACCGTAAGTTCTGGCCCAAAATGTTTTATTGAAGTCAGGTGCGACCTCATTGCAGGTCTAGGTAAGACGGTGAGCCAATTTTTCACCAGTGCATTTGGATGTTTAGGATCATTATCGTGTGGCAAAGTGAAACGTCGTCTTCCAAAAAGATAACCTGGCAAATCATTTTTTTTTCTTTCAAATATAAAGGGTAACCTACTTTTTACATGGTTTTGACGATTTTTAAACAAATGGTTCGTTCTATTGTCACTAAAAAAATTCAAAATGATATGATTTCAACGTCATGTTTTATACTAGGAATGGTATTCCTAACGCACCCGTTGCCGGGGTGTTTCAGTAAGGAGGAGCAACCTTTAAATCTGGAAAACCACGAGTAAGAATGTTCACGCTAAAAATTAGTCCACATCAATTTCACATGGATGGAGTCAAATGATTTTCGACGAGGCAGCCCCAACAAACAACTCGTGGTCACCAACCTGGTTTCTAGGGTCTATAGCGTCCACACTCGCTCTGCTCGAATTTGTCCAAACAATTCAATTTTAGTTTCATCATTCCATAAATCTGAGTTCCAAAACTTACAGTCTTTTGCCAAGTAGGCATGTGCAAATTCCAATCGTGGTTTACGATGATGACTTTTAAGTAAAGAAGCTTTTTCTTAGATAATAACTTCTGAGAACATGTACATCTGTTTACCGTACAATGTGACACATTTACGCCATTGTTTGACAAATCAGAAACAATCATCCCAATTTTAGCGGGTTGGGGGGTTTTGACATTCAGGAACTATCATACTTTGTAATCTTAAGTTTAAGACCTCTTTTTAGGAAGAGTTGCAATGGTTTTGGACTCACGATATTTTTGTATATACTGTACAGTCTACTTGGACACTGAAAACTGCTTAGTTTCTGCTCTAAGACTCATTCTAGAATTGCAAGCCTTCACAATTCATTGTTTTAAAACCTCAAACAAATATTCCTTTTTCTACATGTTATTGATAACCAACTTGAATTCAACAATTGCTCATGTTTATTACAGTAAACTTAAGTTCTTTTAAAACATTTGCAGATCTTACAGATACATCCTGATAGACTACCTTGCCATAACAGGATATAAATATGAATTTCACAAATAATTAATGTAATTTTCTGGGCTACGGATAATCTTGTTCTTGCCATTTTTTTAATATTGTATTTATAATGCTATTGTATTCAATAAGTAGTTTCTGGAATGGATTATATTCAATTTATTCGGCGTTCAAAATCACACCCCTTCTTTTATATGTAAAAATCATGTTTCAATATTGTTAAAATTAATTATGTTATTTTAAATAAAATTGATTATACCGCACAGATAATTTGGCGCTGTACGCATATATATTTCTGTGAATATGTATGTATTTATATGAATTTTGTGTATGTATATGTATCTCTGTACGCATCTCTGTTTGTCTTTCATTGTGTGTATGTGGCTGCGCATGTATTTGTATGTGTTATGCAATAAGATATTCTGATTTCAAAAAGCCAATATCAAAATACTGATGCATTATACGGTATTGTAAACTGACATTGTGCTTCTAATGACAATGGATGTCCTCAACTCTTGTCCCTTTCTTACTAGGGTAAGCAATTTGATTGCACATTCCTCTTATACTAAAATACATGGAGTAGAAAATGGGGATAAAATTATTTTCAAGTTGCAACAAATGTTTTTGTCAAAATTATCTCACTTGGGAATATGAATAAATAGCATTTACAGCATCGTATCTGTATAGATAAATATTGACATTTTCAATAAGGTTCTGACTGAATTAGAACAAAATCAATATATATATATATATATATATATATATATATATATAGGGGGTGAATTTTATATGTAAACAATCTTTTGGCATGTTAACGCATATATTTATATTTCTTCTCGTACATGCGGAAAGACATATGTGCCGATCAAGAAATATATTATGGACGTCATAAACACACTAAGATGTGTTCACCTTCTGACATAGATATGTGAGCTCGTGTTTCCATGACTGCTTCTTATATTGGACAGTCGACATACTAGATATTATGAAGAAAATTGGGCTCGATACGAGTAAAGCAATTATTGCAGGCAAAGGTTTGGACTGGAAACCAGTTATTTGGCGCGAAGGAGACGAACGGGTGTGAATAAGAAAGCAAAAAGCGAATGGAAGTGGAGAAGAAGATAGGGGAGAAAAATGAAACGTGAGAAGAGAAAGAATAAGAGGAGAACGAAGAAACCGAGAAAGAGCGGAAAATAATAAAAGCAAAGCAAATAAGTAGAATATAGAATAGAAAAGAAAAAAAGGACGAAGTCTAGAATGGGAAATAAATAAGAAGAGCAATAATAAGAAAGAAAGAAAGAAAGGAAGGAAGGAAGGTAGGAAGGAAGGAAGGTAGGAAGGAAGGAAGGAAGGAAGGAAGGAAGAGGAAAAACAGTCTCAGAAAAAGAGGAGTGAGAATAAGAAGCTAGGAATAGTAGAACAGTAGGAGGAGAAATGAGGAAAAGAAAAAACGACGAAAAGAATGATTATGCAGAAACAAATTAGAGAAGGTGTTAAAGAGTGTAGATAAGAAGAACAAAGAAGAATAAAGAGAAAAAAGAAGAGGAAGAACAACAAAGAAGAATAAAAAGAAGAGTAAGAAGAGACTGAAGTAAAACTAATACGAATATAGAAGAAGATTGATATTGATGACGTGGCAAATGATACAAAAAGAAAAGAAAGCAAGGCGAAGATACAGAATAAAAGCAATAATAATGATAGGTGAGGTGTTAATATAAATCCGTGCGAGTCTCGCGCAAAGAATGATGGGATAGCGCTGAGCTACCATTATGACCAATAAATAAGACATCAAGACATCTTCACATGATTTCGTTGGATTATGACAGGCCGACTAGTAACAACCACTTATTTTTCTTTTCTTTCCGCATCTTTGTCCTTCCCGGTGTTTCTTTTTCTTTCTCTTCGTTTTCTTTTATTCTCTTACTTTCTTCATACATTTTCTTTCCATAACATTTAGCTGTTAATTTACTCCTTTCTTTAACTTTATTTTCTCTTTTTCTTCTTTTCCTTTTTTCTTTCTTTCTTTATTTATTCACATTCATTTACTTTCCACTTTTTATTACTTTTCACGTTTCATTCATTAATTCAAACTTTCTTTTCATTATTTTTGTTATTCACTGACTCCTATTTTTCTTTATCCAATAATTCTTCTTTTTTATTCTGTTTTTTCTTCTTTCTTTATTTGTGTATCTGTGTCTGTGTGTGTTTTGTGATGAGAGAGGATTTTGCTTGGTTGCTTTTTGCGACTCAACGTTATTTTTAGCTGAAAGGAGTCTGATCTTTCAAGACATTGTTAATGAATACAATTCAAACTATACTGCAGCCTTACTTGAGCCTGAGATAAATAATATCGATAATACTATTAACGATAATAATAAAAAGGTGACGATTTCGATAATAATGAGGAATGCAATAAAGAGGAATATAATATTATTGTTGATGATGATAATGATGAGGATGATCATAATAATAACGATAATATTACTCATAATAATAATAATTATTATTATTATTATTATAATGTGTGTGATTTTTGAGTGAAATCAGTGGAAAATGTCATGTAACCATTTCCGAACATTGGTCTCTGGTTGGAACTCAGAAGGAAATGTGTATAGAACAGAAATCAAAGGAAATAATTTAATTTAAAAAATTCCAAAAGGAGAAGTTAAAATGGAAAAGAAAACAACTGTATAGAATTCAAGAGATAGACAGAGGAATGACCAATGACACGGACATGATTGCGATGAGGGCATTTGAAGAAGAAAGCTAAATCCCTATTAATGGCGACCCAGAATAGTTCTAAAAAACAAACTCTATTAAAGTCAAAATAGGACACAGCAAAATAATAAATGTACATTAAGCGGAGAGAGACATACAGTCAGAAAGACAGACAGAGAGGAAATGACACAATATGAGATGAGTCTGTCGGTCGTATATTAACTGAATACAGCAAATTAGCGCAGGGGAAAGAATAAAAATAAATATAACTCGGTAGGAAAGGTGATTCATCGAGAATTGTGCAAACGACTTGGATTTGACCATGAAAAGCAAAGTATATCCACAAACCAGAATATGTCTTAGAGAAAAAAAAGATTTCTGTAAAGTATAACAAAAAAGTTTTCTGTAAAGTATAAAAAAAAGTTTTCTGTTAGGATAAAGGAAAATTGTTTCTGTAAACATTTTCTGTAAAGTATAAAGGAAAAGGTTTCTACAAAGAATAAAGGAAAACGTTTCTTGTAAAGTATAAAGACAGCATTTTCTATGATGGATAAAGGAAAAAATATAATAATTACGTAGAATACGCCTGTAAACACAGGTAAGAAATTTGTTGTCCATAAAAATAATATAAAAGCAACGACCATTGTTACTAAACATTTGTACTCAAGCGATTTATGTTCAGAATTCCAACTGTACTATTTTCCACACGCTATCAATGTCCCTAATAATTATTGTTAATTAAATAATAATAATAATAATAGTAATAAATGACCCGACGCGACATCCTGCACGGCTATGATGGATTCTGATTGCAACTGATTAGAGGTGTTAACATATACATTGTTTTATTGAATTAAGATGAGCTACAGTAAATATTTTGTTCTTTACTACAGAGTTGCTTGTCTATTGCCTAACTATAAACAACTGGGCATGTCCTGTAGGGACTGACGCACTGTATATCTCTGGCTAGGAGTTGGAATATTAGGGAACATTATGATTGGGTGTCAAGAGTTGTTTTTTTTAAAGTTTGAACGATTAGACAGCCATTTATATTTTTAATTCCGCGCATGCGCGTTGTTTGTTTTTGATTTTGTCGACTGATCAGTATAGTAGGGTCAGTTGAACATCGTATGTGAGAAAAAGAACACCATGAGGCAATTCTCCCCGCCATAAATTTGGAGACGGCATGCAATACTGCTTGGCATTCACGCCGGAGTCTCCAATAAAAACATTTCAGAGTGGGTGTTAATCTGAAGACAGTGCAGAGAATTCGGAAAGAGGTAGATATATCCAGTCCATGGTGTTCGGAGTGATCACTAGTTATGGCGACATTATGTCCAGGAGAACCTAGTCATGGCTGTCAGAGAATTTCTGCGACCACATCACTCCTAATATAGGGCGCGATGGATAAATTGTCGTCTAAATTACTCAAAAATGAAAATAACACTGACAATGTACCTTTCCTGTGCCTTTTCTGTAAATACTTACATCGTAATTGTTCGAATAAACTTTCCGCTATGTTACCCAGACTTTATGAATTTAAGCGCAGTTCTAGATTGGCAACAAAATCTCATCTATTTACAGTTGAATTGGTTTAGATGGAACTGTAAGTTCCTATGATAACAATTTCTGTTCTCGCATTTCCCGCTTGTCGAACTCTCTTCCGATTCCATTCTTTCAAACATTGATTTAAAAAATTTAAATGCAATGTCAGTCGTTATCTACAGTCTTCTTGATTACTCTTCTTTTATTGTTTTCGCTCGTTAATAATCTTCCTTTTTTTCTTTTTTACTTATTTTTTCACGCTTAGTAGAGCTTTGTGTCTTAGGGGCTTTACTGTTTTGCTTGGGGTGAAATAGTTTTTTTTTAAGTTAGGGATTTTCTTTCGAAAAGATTGCTAAAATTAACATACATGTAAGTGAGAACAGAGACGAAAAGAGCGAAATGAAGTGACCCACATAATAAAAATAAAGATACTAATCTGAATAATTCTTGGAATGAAAAAACAAAAATAATTTATATATTTTTAGAATTTATTTCTGTTTCTTTTGCACTTGGTCACAAAATGGGAATATATATTGTCATTGTTGAGTATATGTTTTCGACCAGCGTTGCTTACAAATGACCGTAGAATGACGATCTAACAATTGCGGTAAAAAGCAAGAGAAACAGAATAAATCAAATAGTAATCAAGACTTAATAATAATTCGGTATTTACCCAAGTCCTCCCCGCATGATGGGATGTGGGACAAGGCCGATTTTTTTTTTTTTAACGTGGGCATTCCGAGCATTCACCATACACCTCGTAATAACGGGGGGTCTGTTAGCTGTTTACCTCTCCAGACGAGACTCTATTCTTTGGCATAGTTTCGTCTGGGTTCCTCTTTGCCTGAAGGTAGAGAGTTTGACAAACTGAGTACTGTCAAGCCCGGATGTTTGGCGAACTTAATGATAATTCACAAAACTTCATCTGATGATAAATTCAAAATAATGAATGCAACATTTGTACACGTGGTTTCTAATTTGCCAGAAATGGTCCTAGAAAAACTTAGAAGAAATATAAATCCTAGGAATTGAAAGCATCCATATAAAAACAAGACAAAAATCACCAAAGAAAGGGATGGAGTGTTGAAAAGACTTGCTGTCATTTGATCAAACCACCAGATAATACTTCTTACTAAATTCCGTGTTCCTTCAGGACATGAGCGATCATGGCTCTCCACAACTTCCTACCTTTTGTAGCTCTTGGTAATGCTTGTCTGTTTACTCTCCCTGTTCTGCCGTCCATTTGCACAAACTAGTTAGGTAAGCTGCTCACTACTCACTTTTGTCCTTCTTGCCATTCTGATTTAACGAATAAGTATCAATTTACTTCTATTTCCCTTAAAACTCCTTCCTTGCTCACATGTTCCGTCTATGGTATTCGCAGCATTCTTTTGTAGAACCATATCTCTGTTACCTCAAGTTTTTTCTTCACCACGTACATCATTAATAAAAACTAATAGGAACAATAAATAGTAATAATAATTATACTTATCCGATAATTAATTAATAATGTTCTAGTCCACAAAGTGGACTACTTATAATAGCACTCCACTTACTAGCAACTTCCCTATTCATTCAGCAATACTGACAGTTGCAACTCGTATCAATAGTGTAATTAATAATGCACTTAACTCTCTTTAGACTGATTTCATTTTAAAACTTTACCATTTAACCCCAATTTAGATTCAATTTATGAGCTATCAAAAATTAAGCCGTCTTTACCACATACACAAGGTCTGATCAAAAAGTATCGAGACTGGTGATATAAAAAGGAAACTACAACCTATGTCAGTTCAGCATTTAATCTCCTTCGAAGAAATCCCCTTCTGAAACCACACACTTTATCCAGTGTCGTTTCCATTAATGGAAGCATTGCTGGAATTCCTTTTTGGGCATGGCGAGCAGCTACCTCGTCGCATTCTCTTGGATTTCCTCAATGTCTTGAAATCTTGTTCCTTTCAAGTGGGATTTGATTTTTGGAAAGATGAAAAAGCCGCAAGGAGGCGAGATCTGGGGAATATGATGGTTGTAGAACCTAGGAAATGTTGTGCTTGACCAAATACTACTGCACAAATCATAGTCACTGATGGAACCTCTGTGGTGCGGTGAGACAGCCACACTCTACACACTTTCCTCCCAAGCACTGCCATAAAAACGGAAGTGAGCGAGAAAGTTATAACAGTGTGTATTCGCGACAGAGTTCAACTTCACTTTGCGTATTTTAGCTCCGTTACCATAGCAACAGTACAGATAATTTTTAACCAGACTTCATGCATCAAGAGGATTATGCTTAAGTTAAATGATAGAGGCATTCGTATATATTGGTATCTAGTTCTGATTGTTTCCATGGAAACTGAATGTCGTAAAATATCCAAATCGGCTTTTGGTCAGCCAGATCTGCCCAGTTCGCCTAAAAAAGTGTTAAACATAAAAAAAGCCCATCGAAAGCTTCAATAACTACTAATACTTCATAACAAACAACTTGGTAATTAATAACAATACCAACTGACAGAAACAACAATTAGATAAAAAAAAGAAAATTATTACCGCTACTTCAAAATTCGACATTTTCGTTAATATCCCCGTCCCTAAGACTACAACCCGATCGAGTCATCATAGATGTCAGAGGTTGTATGATGTACAAGTCATAAACGATGAAGGATGGGTGAAGTCTAGAACTGTAATAATGACAGTAATATTTCACACGACAGCCACATCTAGGGTAACAGCACAACACGATACCGACCTATGTGTTATTTTTTTCTTGCTCTTTTCATTGTTTCTTTTCCTTTTCGTTTATTGCGACAAATGTCAAAAGTCTATCGCACTGCCTACACGAACGCCACCGTCTTTTAATGAGGAATTCTTGACTTGTCCACTTATCAGACATTTTTTGATTTTGTGCGGGAAACAAAACAGTTGTAGCTTTAGGCAATGTGGCCGTCTCGGGTTACAATCCTAAACGGGCGTCGTTTTCTGTTTATGTGTTTGCATTGGTAAGGTGCGTTTAGCTTATGTGGTCAGCTCAAAATGAAAGAGACTGAAATGAACAGCATGGTTGCTTTTATTTTTTTTTTTTTTTTTTGTAAAGAAAACTAAGTGTTGCAAATGCATCATCACATCGTGAGTTTATGTTATTAGAGAATACTTCGACAATTGTAATGATGGCTACTTAGATTTAAGGCTCCGGGACTGTTAAGAAAATATTTCTTATGATACATCTTTCAGTGGTTCTCATTTAACTACTATCAATCCATTTCCCCACTAATTAGGTAAGGATGTATGTTCGGCCAACTGATGGGATTGTTCAATAATAATTATTATGCTTACGGCCATATCACGTTGAAACACCTATTCTCGTTAAGCGACATCGAACCTGGTCAGTACATAGATGAGTGACAGCTAGAGAATAATGGGAGCTGTAAGCCTGGATGTGCGGTGGTGTAATGGATAACGGCTATAAATTGGAAATCAGAGAGCCGAGTTCCAATTCCATTGGAGTTCGTTATATTCACTTACGCGCAAATACAGTTACGAAAGATATGAACCCACCTCTTCTCCCCCAGCTACGGGTTAATTAGTATGACTTGTTTCAGTAAATCATTATTATCTCCAAAAACATCTTACAATCTAAAATATTTTCTGGCTTTAAATAACCTGCAAACGTTTGATAAGCCGTAGGAAACAAATCAATCAATAATAATTATTTCTAATAAACGAATAAGCAAAAAAAAACAAAAGTTTGAATCAAAGACGATGATCATAAACAAAGCCTTTCACCCTTTTCAAAGATGGCATTGATAGACTAATTATAAAAAGAAACACTATATTGCAGCGTGTGTCGACATGGCTATCAAAGAATTTGCGGACGACACAAAGGAAAATTGCAAGAACGTATAAAGTGATAATGATTACAATCTATACAATTATTATACTTGTTTGTACAGACATCTGTTACATTTTTCTAACACTAACTTGAAGGCGTAGTGGCTGCCTTTTGAGTTGGAATCAGTTACGTTTTCATGCTGAGAGAAGCATAACTATATTAAACAGAAGAGAATTGGGAAAACTAAGGAAAGGAGGAAAGACAAAAGATGTTATTAAAGAAAAACAGTAGAAGAAAACGAGAAAAAACGAAAAGAAAGTAAATAAAGGGAATACATACACACACACACACACACACACACACACACACATATATATATATATATATATAAGATAATTTTTGTTAAATTCAACTGGTAAAGCCTGTTTATTTAAATTTATGCCTGAACAAAACCAGAACAAAAACATTAACTTTCGATAGTTTATTTACAATTTTGATTTGTCTATACATTAACTTATTACAACATCTGTCTGTTTCTGAGATTAGCTATTGTAATTATTTACACTATTTACATTGTTCGGGCTGGTGTCCTCATATTTGTCAACAGTTCGAACAATGTAAATAGTGCAAATAACTTATTACAAAGTTAGAAAAATACAAAAGATTAAATAGAACGTTTTTGCATGTTTATGTGTGCCTCTCTCTCTCTCTCTCTCTCTCTCTCTCTCTATCTATCTATCTATATATATATATATATATATATATATATATATATATATATATATACCGGGTGTAACAGCAAAATTTATCCAAATCGTGTAATTCTAAAACTGTCCATTTGTTTAATTAAGCTTTGAACCATTATATCCTAGAAATTAATAAAGATATCATACTGGAATTCTCCCAGGTTGTTATAACATTATTAGACTTTACTTCGAGCAATAAGAATTTATAATTAGTCTCCAAGCTAAGCAGAAGAATCGTGATGAAATCGATCATAAACGAAAATGATGTTTTCATCATTAATTAATCATAGCTAACGATCGGAAGCTCATTAAGGATTTAAATAAAGTTCATATATATATATATATATATATATATATAACTCCAGGATATTTTCCAACTTATTTAAGATGACCTTCGTCCACTCTAATCTATTAACTTTCTGTCCTGGAGTAACAAGGTGCCTCCCAGGTTTCACGTACGATTTAATTTTTGATTTTTTTTTTTTTTTTTTTTTCACTTCTCTTTGGATTGCCATAGGTGAAACTCCAACTCGCACGTGCCAAACGTAAAATGGATTGATTGCATCTTTTCTAATTAATCACTTTAGCTCTAAGTTGAAATGATGTTCACTCTTCCTGTTGTAACCTCCTGAATTTCCTCTCTACTGTTCCCTCTTTTTCTTAAACTTATTCACTGTTATCTTGATATTTCTTGAATGGACTTTGAAGATGGAAGCCAGACTATGAATGTTGGTACGCTTACTGAAGGCCTGCATGAACTTTTTCCTCTCACCATTGCGCATTTGGAAAGGCACAAACGATTTTAACCTTTTCTCTTTCTAGCCAATAACTCAAAGGGTTTTTCAGTAATTCTTACGATAAATGGCATCAAGATGGCTAAACGTCTTATCTGAAAATCTGGAAAAAGAAACTCAGTTTGGTGTTGTTTTAGATATTAAACATTTTGTGGAGTGGACAATTATGCCGTTACACGATTTGGACAATTTTGATTTTACACCCGATATATATATATATATATATATATATATATATATATATATATATATATATATATATATATATATATATATATAGTGAGGGAGAGAGAGAGAGACAGCGAAGGTATCTTATTTATCAACACCTGTCGAATTTTCATGGGTTCAGCTAAAAGGGACTTGCAGTTAAAACTGGAAGTGGTGAGGGATGGAATCGGAAGGTATAAGCAAAGTGTGAGATCAGGGTCGGATTTAAACCTTAAAAGGTTCCTGAGTTAAAAGAATATGGTAACCCCTTCATTACGTTTGTTCGCCCTCATGTCTGAAAAAATATTTAAAATATGAAACACTTCAACTAAATTTTTTATAGGATTTTGGATTTCATATTTTTTATCCGAACATTACATTCTACAGAAATGTATCTAGAATGGAGGGCATGTATTACACTGTAATTCTAGTATTAATACAAAATAATTTCTAGTATTAGTTCTAAATTAGTTTAAAGCAGCCCCATTAAGTCTGAAAATAAACAATTCTTCTATGTTCTATATCTGTATTTTATTTATCAGGGGCAAAAGACAAGAGGATCTCCTAAGGAACCCCTCGTCTTGAACCGCTGGGCTTCCAACTCGTGCTAGGGCATATGTAAATCCTGTACTGTGTGAGATAAAAGTAAATGCATGAGATAATAGATAATCTAAGTTGTCACTCCCATCCATGGAATTTCTACGGATTCAGCTCGCAAAAATAATAATTGCACAAACAATATGAACAATACGAAAATGAATGGAAATAGAGAAAAATAAGTTTTCTAGTTTCAAATAGAGCAATATTCAGCTATTCTATCACCGACAAGATAAGAGTGAACATCAAACGTAGCCAATATTGTCTAATTTCTTGGAACTGATAGAAGCCTGGAAATGTTAATGTAAATATAAGTTTGGGAGATAAGCTGAATTAAATTTGCATTTATGGATGTCTTGGAGACGTTTGGCATTTTTCTTGCTACTTATTCTTCTTACCGTGATGTCCTCAGTTCAATTGCAATTAAATCTGGACATTTTATCCTACTGGGCTGGAAATGATACCAGCAGGTGCTCGGCATGGGAGGCATTTCATCACCCCACGCTTTCCGTAGTTGTAGGCAGTTGCAGACTGGATGGACAGTTAAACATACCGGCGCTGCGCAGACGGAAGTTAATTTATCACGCATTTTGCGCATATAGACGCGTCTTCATTCATCTCTGTGAGCATATCTAATGGTTTTACCCCTGACTGCGCGTCACACTATATGTTTACATTCATAATTATACATTACTATGTTTTTATGCAATTAAAAGTTAGCTTTCATAGATAGATAGATAGATAGATAGATATGAACAGACTGTAGGAAGAAGATTTATTTTTTTCCCAACTGTTTTCCCAAAAGTTAAGGAAACAATGAAAGACGTTATGATTCATATATATTTCTTTTGTAGATATTGTTCATAATACGAATTAATTTTTAATGAATTATTTTATTGTTAATTTAAAGAAGACATTTTTCGATCGGATGAATACATAAATTTTAATAGCATTAATGCCATATACGTCGTGCCATATAAATTCTTGCAAGCTTCCCTGTAACAAGTCCGTTAGAGTTAGTGATTATCATAATTTTCTGAGAATTATTTAAATAAACCACAAAGTATTCACAAAACCAACGATGATTTATGCTTTATAATTAATTAACGATAAGATATTTCTAGCTTGCATTGAATCTTTGCATACACGCACACACACACACACACTTAATATCGCAATCTGGTAAAATGGCGCCTCACACGAAAACGCGTAGGAAGAAGAGGTGTGCCACCAAATTCCCACACGAACAAAAATTCCGCCGATTGACATTCATTGGCTAAACAATTACGGAGACCAAAGAGAGGACGTGATCACAGACGGCGTATAACGTTTCAATAATGATGACATCAATGTGTGTGACGAGTAAAATTTAAAAATGCGGCATAAATTCATAGTCAATAACAGTGACGACGTGGAGAAATGGTGATTTTAGCAGAAAACTTGCTCAATCCAACAGTGTCATTGTGCTCCTTGTTCCTATTGAAATTTCCGTCGAAATAAATAGGCACCATTACTTTCGAAGTGACCATCATGTGTTTGTTTGTGTAACATTCTTTACAAAGCGCACACAAAAATAAAACTTTGATCCTTGACAGGTGGCGACGTAAGGCAAAAGTGTAGTAATTCATTCTGTCATTTTTAACGACATTATATTTGCATTTATATTAATCCGTATGAATTAAAAGAATTAAAAGAAAATCAGATATAGTGATAGATATATTTATCTAATTTCTTTGTATGCTTTTTAGTTGTATGTCTGGTTAAACTCCTTCCTTAGCGTAAAATGAATAATGTAATCGTCCATTAATACATTAACATAGCAAAAAAAAAACGTTGGATTGTGATGAAGATTAGATGAATACTACCCACTTAGTTCATTAGTTCATAATTATTTGTTTACAGTCACTCGCCATTTTCTGGGCCAAACTTGATCTTTTTTATGTACTTTTTTCCGTCTTCTGAGAATTCGGCTTTGTCATGGATTGCGTAGTTGATTTTTGTTCTTGCTTTTGTTTTATTATTTGATTTTGAATTTGAATTTGAATTTTTTTATTCTTTTGCATCTTCTGTTGAAACGAACGCTTTGTTATTATTATATTCACTTGTTTGCAGCTGATTTTTTCTCGGATTCATTTTTATTTGTGTCAGCTTGCTTATGTACGAACTTTTGTTTGATATTCTTTGGTTTTTATTTTTGATGCAGCTGTTTGGTCGATTGTCTGGTCCTAACGCGCAAGAATTTCATTTCCAAATGATCGTTCAGTGTGTACTGAATATCAGTGCCAGCATAGGACCATAGTAGTCTACCAGGTCCTTGTTTCGACTGGAAGAGAACTTAACGGCATAGTTCTACCTGGGGTGGGGGGGGTTTGAATGTGGCTTCGACATGAGGTTGTATCGACCAGCCTTCACCAACTGTTTAGATGTAGAAGTACGGAAGCATCCGCTCATGGTGACCAGAAGAAAACCAAGGTGATGAAAATTCGGCGAGATTGGTCACCTTGCCACTTCTTGTCTGGAGAAGAATACTTCCGAAAAGTAGAAATGTTCTACACTAACAGATTAGGAATTACTGAAAGGTAATAAAATTAATTATATAAAGAAATTGAGGTCATGCAATGGTTGGAATTTGAACAGTTAATGAAGAGACAGTTTATTGTCCTCACTCATATTGACTTCTGAATACTGTTTACCAATTTAGTAATGGAAAACATTTTCTATAAGATCGTCCAACACATGAGAAATAAAATAGTTGTTGTCAGAAAGGTAAAATAATACTGCCTATTCGAAGAGAAGCATTAACATATCGTTGTGATTTGATGAGCAATCCAATGAATCGCAATTATAAACATCACAAAAAGACCATCCTCTGGCCTTTCTTTGATTTCAAGATGCGTACAAATATCAAATGTTCCCTGTCTTGGGCCGTATTGTTTGTGTGTTCATAGTCAAATCCTAATAATATGCATCCTCCTTAAAGAGATCGTCGACATTATATGCAGTTTTATAAACCTCATTCAAAAATGACAACAACTGTAATTAAAATAACAATAATGAAAGATGTATATCACAAGTGATGGCTGTCTTGAACCAACTCATCTTGTTTCTACTGCGGTATATAAAAATGTTAAGAGAGAGGGTGAGAGAGAGAGAGAGAGAAAGGGCAAATTAAACAAGCATGAAAACGTAATATTCATACTCATGTAGCTAGCATGATATTCAAGAGAGACAGAAACAGCGATCGAAGAGTTTTTAACATACCAACTGTAGATAAAGTAGCAATGATTTTCAGAAGCATTCATAGCTAACCAATATTTGAATTTTATTTTAGTGTTTATCTTCGAAATAATGAAATGCCCATAATCAAAGTGAACATATTGAGTACAAATCTCGACTAATGATATACATATTATTTAATCCCTATGGAAAGCAGGATAGCAGCCAGAAATTATCATTAACTTGTTAATATGAATATATGTATTAAGATGCCCAAACAAAGTTGCCCAATCTGCAAATACACACAATTCACTTTAACATAGAGGAAAGTGATTTCACCAATGGCTTGTCAATTCTTAGCTTTGATTTGAGTCTCTTAATTTAAAAGGTCAGAGTTCAACAAGTGTGTCTAAATGTTGAACAATATCAATGATTTTTTAGTGCAGGAACTCATGTAAGGTGGATAGTTATCTTATTATTCACAGGCTCTAATACGACAATAAGTGAGAGGTACTATGATGCCATAGAAATGCTTAAAATATTTGGTAAGCTAGAATTATTTATCGTTGAGATGCAATCTATCAGGAAGTGAGATCAAGAATAACATCTGTTCAGTAAAATAGCTTTCAAGCAAAGCAGATCGTGTAGCAACAGAAACTTAACATGGAATCACGCTACTTACTGAAGGACATCTTAAAAATAAATATATTTGGTGGCATTAGTACATTTTGTTTTTCTATCGAATTTTAAAAGCGGGGTTTACAAAATCCGCATAAGTTTAAACAAAAATGATAAATGCTACAGTCTTGGTGAAGATAACAACATCGTATGTTGAGAAAGACATGAAACCAAGAATTCATAGAATCGTTACAAATTTCAGGACTCATTGGTCATGTGACACTTTCAACCCTAAAGCTCCGCGCATGGTAAATAATCAATATACAAAAGTCTTCCCCCAAGGAATTCAAAGGTAAAACAGAAGCCATTTTTATATGTTTATCACTGTATATAAATATTAATAATGTACATGTGTCGAACGATATAATTGACAAGTGATATGTTTTTCCATGTAATAAATCTCTCAGCTTTAGGGTTAAAGCCGTATATATATTGAAGTGTGTTCTTCAGTCAATTCAGTCTAATATATTTACAACTACAAGAGCTACGATGTTTAAATATACGGGAATAATTATGAAAATAGAAACATTAATTATGAAAATAGAAACATTAATGATGAAATTTCAAATTATTTAAATGCAAGATGTACTGACGTTTAGAAAATAAGGTGCATGACAAATCACAAATTAATTGTCAATTCATTTGGAAAGAGAATAAAACGTTTACTTCATTGAAGAAAATGAGGGGCATGCAGTAGAAACGGCCAATCGAAAAAATACTCATTTGAAAACGTGCTTTCTACTGAATCAATACGAGGCTTCCTCTCGATATTCATCTATTATCATCATATATCCATTGTCTATCAGGAGTACGGCACTGGAAATCAAGAATTAGTCCAGATAAAAATTCTTCCGTTGATGTACACAGTCAGTCCAAAAGAATGTGAACGTTATCCTCCAAGAATACGAGAGATACATGTTAAAGGAGTAGCTGATTATGAGTTTGCTCAAAGTTGATGATCTATCCAACTTCTAAAGAAACCACAGAAAGATTAAATTTGATCAGTAATGACGATAAAATATTACTGAGGTTTCATTTGACCAGCTTATAACGCGCATCACATATTTGCTTGCCTTATGTTCTTTGAATAAACCTAAAATCTCTGTGCAATTTTATGAAAAGTTTGAAGGAAAAATAATAGAAGATTATATCAACGAATTAGAACCTTTTTAGATAATAATATATAAATGCTTAAATGAGATTGATAATATGTTATTGATACAAGGATTGAAGTAATCTGCACTAGGATTGCTTGATTTAGGATTTATTTCACTCTGGAACATTAACTGATTCGAACAGACAAAATAAAATCTTAATGTTTAACAAGAAATATTTCAATGTATCTGCACTGCATGGCTGATCATAGATTGTTGCTTATTATCTTAGTCCTTGGTATGACGATAAACTATATCCACCTGCAAGGCCTTTAATTGGGGGTTTTGAGGAGCGTGGAGCCACCTCTTATGATGTTGTTCCCAGGTCCACTCAGACCCGGGGTGATAGCACCGATTAGGGTTCCAGCTACGGGCAAATAGTGAACGCCCAAACCAAAATTAAACACTATCAAAGTATAAAAATACATTTTATAGTAAAAATAGCAGCAATACATTTTTATAGAAAAATTAAGAAATTACTTCAAAGCTCCCAAGAAAATTAAATTTCGGCATTAAATGACCCATAAAGGTGTTGATATGCCGTTAAACAAACAAATCAATCCATCCTTATTATCTGCTAAGACATATTTGTACACTACATTAAAAGGATATATGAGTCATAAATATAAAACTATTTTTCGATTTACAACCAAAGTAAACGTAAATTATTTGTTAGCAGGATGAACGGCGCAGAGAGAATTCAAACTTTCTGTTCCTATCTTGATTACAACAACATACTTTTTGTGAATGCCTTCCAATGTCAACAACACATTTGTTGTAAGAATCGTTATCTTGCTAATACATGATATAATGAAGTGTGACAACCGTTTAGAGACAAAGTTCTTCTTGGTCCCAAAAGATTAAGATGCAAATATGATTGAGACATACATTGAACATTCACATCTTTAGAGGTACGGAGAGAAATTTAATCTAATTGAGAATACGAGAGCGGCAAAACAGAATGACTTCTCAATATTACTTTTTAAATTTGATGATACAACTCTACAAAATGATATAATAGTAGACAAAACATAACAAGGAATAATATGGTGAACCAGTAGATGAATTATCTAAACAAAATTAACAAAATTAAAAAAAATCAGTACTTAAGTTAAATACTAGGCAGAAACTCATGTGACTTTTTTTATTGCACGCATGATACTTTCGGTCTTCCGTAGATTTGATTTACAGTCTTATTATTGACACAAATTATTTTTTTTTTTATATATATACTGGTGTTCGTTAGTTTGTAAGAAGCTTTGGAAATTACAATCTGTAAATATATATCTACTTAATAACAACATTCGTTAAATTGTACAAACTTTTCCCTAATTTTAGAAGAATTAACATTTAATGTAAAAATGAAAAATATTTCAGAAATAACAAATAATTGTTTTAAAAATTCATTTTTTCATCAAAATATCTTTTTGCTTTCAGAATATATTGTCCATGTTCATTAAAATAAATAAAAGCAATTAAAAGCTTTTGAAATTAAATAATATTTTTGTTTTATTGAGTTTTGTATGTTATAATTCAGAGATGATTTTCAGGTAGTGGTGGTCCAACTAAAAAATAAAAAAAAACATGATTTGGTTTCCTCAAAGCCTTGTGCTTTTTAATTTAATCACTAATCTTCTCAAAATTGAAATTATAGAGTTTTCGTACAATTAGTTATGGAGAGGAAGGTAATACATATGAAAAAAAATTTTGGCATGACTTTAAAAAAGGAAAAAAAAATTATAATAAATTCCATCATTTGTGAATAGTTTCTGAAAGTTTGATTAAAATCTGACAATTATTTTTATTTTTGCAAGATTTTCAAAATTAATGTCTGTCATACTGAAAAAAACGCGCTAAAATTTATATGTTGAACACGAAGAGAAACAAGGTTTTTCAATCAAAATTTAGAATGTTCTAAAAAGAGGGAAAGTTTTTTTAAATAAAAAAATACTTTGTTCTTTCCTCTTAATAATAGCATGAACATTTAGAGGCTAAAATGTTGTTTTCGTCAAGTTGGCGTCTTTTTTCATTATGCTATGCTCTTTTTAGCGATCTCATGCAGGTACCTAAGTACAGGCATCCATCGATTAATGCGTTTACGATTAGTGCGCTAACATTTTTATATACCAATATTCGATTAGTGCATACATAATACCCGATTGGTGCGGTAAAATAATCCTGACTTTAACCATAGTAATTAAAAACTGATTTTTTTAATAGTTTCCGATGTACAAATTAGGCACACTAATCGATGGATTCCTGTATTTCGTTTTAATTATATATATATATATATATATATATATACATATATACATACATATATACATACATATATATATATATATATATGTATATATATATATATATATATATATATATATATATATAAGAAAGAAGTATGACAAAGTAGAAACAAGTTTTGTGTGGCGCGTTTCGTCATTTAGGATTCGTCGGACTAAATTTATGTTTATCATAATTCGAATACACATGCACACGAACGAAAGAATTTTAAAGTAAAAATATTTTTTCTTTAATATCTGTTTTAGGTATATAATCTAGCCGATCTCATTAACTTGAAGTTTATCCAATGTATTCCTTGTAGCAATACTTGTCTCTATATATACCTCCATTGTACTGATTTACCTGATCTAAACAAAGTCGAATTTAGAATTTCCGTATAAAATGGAAGCAAACAATACTTTACGATTCCTAGATATTATGCTACATTGCGGTAACTGCCCACCGAAAATCACTTAATAAAATGATTTCATAAATTTCTATTCTCATCATAAAAACAAAATAAAATCCGGAATAATCATTAGATTCTATTTAAGAGTACTCGAAATTTGCGGCCCTCAGTATTTACATAATGAGGGCGAATACATTGAAAATACTTTCACGCTCCTCCAATATCCTAACAGAACTATTTCATATTCAATGGGAAAACAAAAGGCTCATAAAATATTTCGAAATAGAAAAGCTGTCCTTCCTGACAAATCCAACGAATCAAAACATTGTTTTACCCACCAGTCCTATCGCCATTACAATTGAAAAGAATTTATCTAAATTTAACATAAAATTTGTCACGACGACATTTAAAACAATAAAACATTTAATTAATAGAAAACAGAATAATAAGTTAAAACCTGAAGGAAGGATTTAATCTATGACCTGTAATAATTGCCACATACATCGAAGAAACCTCAAGGAAGTTAAATAAAATATCATATGGACGAAATGGATATTTTACAAAACAACACATCAAATGCATTAGTTCCTCCCCGTAAGGACTGACCAAAATTTTGATTTAAAATATACTACTAAATTTTACTAAATCGAAAATGCTTAGAAATTATCTTAGTCGCTAGATCATCCTCAGTAAATATGCGTCCAGTTTAAGAACTTGGAAGCAAATTTTTCACCATTCAATTTTTCACCATTCATGACATCTATTATTTTCATAATGTGGGATATTTAATAATAAAAATGATAGAAACATGAACAAAAAAAAAAAAAATAATCTAAATAAATTTGCCTAGATAGATATATGATAGATGTATATACCCTCCAAAAATTAATCCGATAAAGTCCTAAAGAACGAAACGTATTACTGGAAAACTTTATCCATTTTCTCACCTCTGTTGTCTAAAATTGTTCGTTATATATATATATAAAATCTACCAGTAAAAAAGAATTCTCTTATTGCTATATTTGTACAAAAACGCACAACCTTAAAATTTAAATTCAAACTCAGCGTTGAGACCGCACGTTCCAACCGCACGTTCCAAAACAATAACACATTTCTCATAGCATTTTTCGGATTACATCTCTATTTTCGTTGTCCTCTTATTACTGAGAAGTAAAAACAAGAACAAAATCTACTTCCATACCTGATGATGTCTGTAGAAACAGACGAAAGATTGTAAAAAATTAAAAAGACCTTATGCAACTGGAATTTATAAACGGGATCATATCATTCATATAAAGGTTCGGGGTTGATGTATCTTATTTATATTGTTTGCGACAATGTATTCTCGCCATTTAAATCATTAACCTCTATATTTGTTTTTTGTATGAATGATTCCTGAATTTATATATATATGTATATATATTACGAAATGGACAAAGTCCGACAATTTATTTATTAAAGATAAACATAAAAAATGTCTTTAATAAATATGTATATATATATATATATATATATAATTATTTATTTTTAAAGAAAAAAAAAATTATAACATTTTATAACATATTTATGTTATAATTTTTTTTTCTTTAAAAATAAATAATTATATCTGCTCTACTTTGTATTGAGCACTCTTTTAAGAATAGTAATTGTTGGTTATTGGAATTCATTCCATATACACCAATCATATACTTGGGTATATATATATATATATATATATATATATAAATTATATATCGTTTTTCCATATATATTCCTTGCCACATATATATATATATATATATATATATATATATATTGTGTGTATTTAGGCAGCATCTTTACATTGATACGCGTTTCATTAAATATTATAGACATATTATATTATAGACAAGTGTTGTCTATTTATTTTATCAGATGTTACGAAAAAATTTGACATAAAATAAATAGACAACACTTGTCTACAATATTTAATGAAACGTGTATCAATTTTATATATATAATTTTATGATTTTAATTTTTTAATATTTTTTATTGTTCAATATATATATATATATATATATATATATATATATATATATATATATATATTTATATTTATATTTAAATTCCCAGATCAATTATATTATAGATCTATATATATATATATATATAGAGAGAGAGAGAGAGCGAGAGAGAGACAGAGAGAGGGGGCGAGAGAGCGGGAAAGGGAGAGAATTATATGGAATGAACAAAATGATGTATACAGACAAAAATAAAATATAATTATGCGATTAATATTTTCAACTTCATACCTATTCTTATTTCAAATATTGATAGTTTTTAAGTTTTATTAACGAAATATAAATATTTATTTATATATATTAGTAAATATATCCAAAAGTCTACAGAAAAATATACGTGATTTCATTGAACTATCCTTTTCAATTTGATCACAAAATCTATGTTCAAAATGATTCATACCCATATCACAGAAATGAAAATTAGAGTATTCTTCGTTATCCAAGTTCCAAGGTTAGTACAGAAGTGTGGTATCTTATGTTTTAGGACTGCATATTTAATGTCTATCGTTCCTCATCAGAAGTCAGTCAGTTACCATTTTTAGGAATAAAGAACTTAGTGGGGTCATCAGGTTAAAGATTAAGGGTTGTTTCCCTTAATGATGTGAAAGACTAGAAATTTATATCCATGCAATCCCAAGCGCCAGTTCCAACAGTTCAAAGCATTATAATGAGATTCAAGAATGTCGACACGGTGAAAAACCTCAAAGACAAGGAAGGAAACCTAAGTAATGACGAAATGTGGCAAGAAAATCCCTCAGAAATGCGAAGAACATTAAAAAGATTGGCACCAAAAATATTTTGACAGATTTGAAGATATTTTGACACGTGTCAAAGTTCTTTGTTGTTTTATTTGAATAAGGTCAATCTTATAGAAATTTCATTGCTCCAGCGAACTTTGCATTAGGCTAGCCACCCTAGAAGACGACCAAAGAATATTCCATTGCTTCAGATTAGGCATGTAAAAGAGTTATCTTGACAAGGATTGAGGATTTTTGTCATCATTTTTTGGTCAGGTGAAACAAAAATTGAGGTTTGTGAGTTTGTGCGCAGATATGAAGACACGGATAGCGAATAAGCTCTGTAGTAAAAGAGGATTGGGATAGGGGGGGGACTATGTCCTTTACTGATACTTGTTAGAATCTGGTTATGAAGTATGAGAACAAATTGCAAACTATGGGAGCTAATAAATACATCTAAGCTGATTTTTAAAACATAAATGTGAATAATTTTGAACAGGCTTTTATGATGAAACTGCAAATAAAACTTCAATGAAATGCAAATGTTTTTCGCCACATTCCTCTTTTTTTTCAGTATCTTTCTTCTTTCTTTATGTGACAATTTGGCCCTGGAAGATGTTCCCATTTAATGAAGTTGCGTATTGTCATGGTAGAAAGAAACATTTTCCTTGAAATATTGACACAATACAGTCTTTTGTCTAAAGCATTGTATTGTGCAATATTATTTTAAGTAAACATCTATAGACACAGATCAATTATAACAACTGTCATCATCAACTAGTAGTGATATATATATATATATATATATATATATATATATATATATATATATATATATATAACGTCATTATCAACAATAATAACACAACTGTAAGATCCAAATTACGGACAAACAATATTATTTACAAACTCACATATCCCTTAAGGAAATGTGTTCCTGGTCAATCCAAATTCATAAATAATTATATTGGATATACGACAACATGCCTAACAAGAAGATTTATGTTACATTTCTCTGACCATTAGGCCTTATTTAAATACACATGGAGGCCTACCAAACTCCATCGGCAACATATTTGTTGATAATACAAATCCACGTTAAGGCTAAAAATAATGGAATCATTATTAAGAAAAAAGAAAAGAAGCTAATACGCAATAACATCAACTATGAATACGGCTACAATGCGCTGACCCTGACAATATATACATTCAGTTAAAAGTAAAAAAAATAGCCGAAAGCGCTTAGACATACAGAACATTTGGACAAATTCTACATAATAATCTTCTTTTCTAAGAACACAAGAAAAATTACATAAAAAAATTAGCGGCAGTAGCTTGTCAGGTGTTTTTAATGAAATTTATATAAAAGAGGAATTGCTGTCCAAATACACAATATATATATGTGTGTGTGCGTGTGTGTGTTTATATTTATGTGTGTTTCATTAAATAATATAGACATATTATATCTATTTATTTTTATAATAATCCTTTCTAGTTTACTAATTATTAGGTTGGTGCAAAAATAATGTCGTTTTCTCACATATGTTACTATGTGAGAAAACGACATTATTTTTGCACCAACCTAATATCTTCTTGATGTTAAGATAAAATTCAGCAAGGAAGACTGTATTTTTAACCCAAGTATTTTCGATCTCCCCCGAGATTATGCTCAGGGATGAATTGCGAAGAACAAACTTTTAGGATTTTTTTTTCGTGGAAGTGTTAACTTTTGCACGATTTATTAAATATTTTATAGTAGCTATTTTGTAACAGTCAGGATATTCACTTTTAAAATTTAGCGTTCATGTGTTTATGCTCGTTTTTTATATATAGGGAAGTGGTAAATATATTATTATTATTATTATTAGTGTCATTCAATAAAATCTCGATAAGAAATTTTATTGTTATTGTTAAGTTCATAAGAACGGAAAATTTTCTTGTAGTTCGTGTATTTCCTCCATGTTTTTAATTAAGATGAGAATATCATCGACATATCTTAGGTAGATGCAGGTTTTTTAGTCGTATTAAATATCTTATTTTCAAGGTTAGCCATGTAGAAGTTACTAAATTTTGGACCAAGTACTGAACCCATAGAAATGCCATCACGTTGTACGTAAATATTATTTTGGTGGTCATAGAAAGGGACCTCAGTGGTACAAGTCAAAAATAGTTTTCGTTTGACTTTTAGTGAAAGGAGAGATGAATTATTGTAAATATTCTTTATAATTATATGAATCGTTTCTTTAATTGGGACATTGGTAAATAAACTTTCAACATCAAGTGAAGCTATGGTTTCATTATTAGGCTTTTGTGTTTTTAAGATTTCGATTAATTCATGAGTTGATTTAATACTGTATTTATTAGGTATGTATGATGTAATGAGTTGGTTACTGATTTTGGTGAATTGATAAACTAGACTGGAGATTTGGGATATGATGGGACGGGGAGGGAAGTTAGGCTTCTGTATTTTTCTAGTTTCATACATGTATTCAGGTTTGTATTAGGTTGGTGCAAAAATAATGACGTAATAATGACGTAATAATGTCGTTTTTTTAATGTCAAAAAAACGACATTATTACGTCATTATTTTTGCACCAACCTAATAGTCTCTGATTATTTTGGGGAGTTTTAAGTTATTCTGCGTTGTTGGCTGTGATCAGTTTATTAATTTTTTATTTTCAGTTGGTCAGTGGGGTTTTTGTTGATTTCTTTTGCTATGACTGTCGAGTATTTTCTGCAATTTCGAATTATAATCAAATTTATTTCTGGATGGAAACGATATGCAAAGAGTAGCAGAGTAGTTAGTAATCAGGTATTTGCATAGGAATTGACATTGTATTTATTACTTAATTTATGGGACACATACACATACACACGCACACACACACACACACACACACACACATATATATATATATATATATATATATATATATATATATATATATAATCTAACTGAGCAAAATTTATGTGTGTGTCAGAATACGCAATTATTAACAAGTATCTCACTTTTGAATATATTTTAGAAATATTAAAAGATTTTCGATCTTATTTGTGATTATTTGACAACGATTTATAATTGTTTTCATCAAGATCATTTAGAGATGAGTGTATGTATGTTTTAAATAAATCCATTTATTTTAACAGAATAATAGCAGATAACAGAGAGAATGAGATTGTAAAAGCCTGAAACTGCTGGGATAACAGATGGAATTTTAGGATTTTCCTTCTTTATAGAACAACCGAGTCGGCAACATAGGCTACCTAATCAATTATGCACAGATAAACTTTAAATCTCTTTAATATATTATGAACATTTTACAAAAAGACAAAATAAAATTTACTATTGGCACATGATTATTTAAATCAAAATCCAAAATGACTACCTAACGAAGTCTCTCATAAATATATATATATATATATATATATATATATATATAGAGAGAGAGAGAGAGAGAGAGAGAGAGAGAGAGAGAGAGAGAAATAAAGAGAGAAAGTGTGTGTAGGGAGTGTGAGACAGAGAGTAAAAATAATAACAAAGAATGATTTCGCCTGTAAAATCATTCACAATATATTTATATATATATGTTTATGTGTGCGTGGATGAAACTTTTTTTTCCATATGAATTCTCAAATGCGCCAGGCCGGTAGACGCAATACACATTATTTAAGAAATAAAAATGGGACGTCTATTCCAAATATGATGTTTCCATTTTAATGATGTTTGAAATAATATATATATATATATATATATATATATATATATATATATATATATATATATATATATGTGCATGTGTGTGGATAAAAATATATATATAACCACCAATATATTCAGTTTAAGCATGATTAAATAAGTAATCTTATTATCTGTCTGATCTGAAATTTTTACTATATACATAAGTATATATTACGTTCATAGAGTTCTTTTATTTATGTATATATGTATTAACATATATCAATGTTATGTGTATTTAATTACATATATGTGTATTAAGTATATTTATGAATTTTCATATTTAGACTTCATATATAATAATATGTGCATGTCTTTGTGGTCGTACTATATAAGTTTGAAAAATGTGTATGTATGTATAAGTATACACACAAATACATACGCGCACGCACAGAAACACACACACATATAAGCATATATTTAAACTGTGCGGTATATACATATTTCTTTGAATTTATCTTCTGTAGTGTATATATATATATATATATATATATATATATATAGGTGTGTGTGTTAATATATATGTCTGTGCCTGTGTATGTGTGTTTGTGCGTGTGTGCAATTATCGCATATTAGTGTGTATGAGTAAGTTGCATGTATTTATGCATAGTCTGCTCATATATATTTATATCTGCATCAACATAATATTTTTATTATGTATGCCTATGTATATATGAGCCCAGATACGTTATATGTCAATTTCTCTCCTTCTTTCTTTCTGTCTTTCTTATACATACACGCGTATATATATATATATATATATATATATATATATATATATATGTTGATATAAGTTTATATATATGTTGATATAAGTTTATATATATATGTATGTATGTATGTATAATTATACATGTAAGTGCGTATGAGTCAGAATGCTGTTTTTTTTATAAGTATATATATATATATATATATATATATATATATATATATATATATATATATATAATTGTCGTACCAGAAATACTTACGTATAATTTAATGATTGTGCATGTGTATTTATTGTTATATTGTTTCACATTTTTTATAAACATTTATAAATATGGCGGTTGGGGGTGGGCGTACTTATGATTACAATACCGGTTTGATTTCAGACTTCCAATAAACTTCTTTCTTGGTTTACTTAAAAACATAAGTTCTCAATCGCTTCTCTTAAAATAACTTGCCCCTTAAAAACAAAACAAAAAACAAAAGATTAAAAAAAAAAGTATAAACTCACAATCCTCACTAACCTAACCTAACAATCCCCGATCACCACCGCCAGCTGTACCGACGACCCTTCCCTGGGTTCTTCTCTGTCAGATACGATTTTCGTAAAATATTTCCGACGTGTTCACTCACTCGAAACGAAATACCCTGGAAAAGATGCGATGTTGAACAATGAAGAAGAGATGTTTGTTTTATTTCGTTCTTCCGGTGAAGAGGTGGAAAAGAGAAAGTGACTGATACAAAAATGACGATGAGAAAATATTGCGATGAAAGAGAAAAACACAACGATTAAATAGATCTTAGAGAATAACAAGAAAAACGAATCCTGTATAAAGAAAAGCTAAGAAAAGAGAAAATATATCAGTGAAAGTGAGCGTGGAGTGTTGTGTTGGAAACAAAAAAGAAGTAGGAGGAAGAAGATATGGAGGAGAGATCGGTTAAGTAATACTGAAGGGAAGGAAGAATAATATGAAAAAGAAAAGAGGATGTGTTAAAAGATTGAGAGAAAGGAAAGGAAATTAATAAAATGTAAAGATATGAAACCACTTAGAATGAAAAGCAAAGGAAAGCTCTTGAAAAAGGATAAGAAAAACAAAAATGCGTGTTAGAGAGAAAGAGGAGAGAGAAAGAGAGAGAAAATGAGAAAATAGATGAGGAGGGATGGAGAAAAAAGAAACGTCTGAAAATTGTGGGAAGTAATGATGAAAGGAAAAACTAAATATGGAAAGAAAATAAACAAACTCAAGAAATAAAGATGAGTTGGAATTAAGGGCTGAAAGAGATGTAAAGCATATCGAAGAAAGAGAAAGAGAAAGAGAAATACAATGAGAACAAGTGAGCGAGAGAGAGAGAGAGAGAGGAAATGATTTGCAAAAGAAAAATTGAATAGTATAAAGAGAGGAGAGAAAGTTTCATTATATGCATTTATTGTTGGAAACTTCTTTTTTTTTTTTTTTTTGATATATCAAAAAGAAAACGCACAAACGTAAAATATATCAATAGAAAGTTTAAAAGAATAAAGGAGAAAATGAGAGAAACCTAAAATCTATAGTGAGGAATTCAAAGAAAAATAAGAAGAAAAGATGAACAGTACGTGAGCCAAACTGTACAAAAAAATGAGGCAGGGAGAGTAGAATTAATTTGTTGGAGTAAGATTGCGAGTAGAGAAGAGAAAACTTAAAAACTTCGAGAGAAAGAGAAATGATAAAGAGGGAAATTTAAAATAAATGCAAAAAATGGGATAGATGGAAAATAAGGTATTTGTAAAGGGAAAAAAAGAAAGAAAGCTTAGGTGAAGAAGGTGACTGATCGAAATATGGCAAATAGGACATTGAGAAAAAAAGAAAGAGAATAAATGTATTAAAGCGCATTAAGGAAAGATAAGGAAGCTTAAGAGAAATCAATTGAGAAAAAGGTTGAGGGGGGGACATGAAAAACGATAAAAAAAGGAACAGAAAGAAAGAAAGAAAGAAAAAGAAAGAAAGAAAGAAAATAATATCGAGTGAAATATGCATTAGAGATAATAATATAGATAAGAAGGTGGGAAAGAATAAGTCTAACATTACAGGAAGGAGGGACTGCTATAGAAATTGTTAGTAAATTATTCATACAGACTTTGAGTCTGTCTTGGTGCTCCATTCTTACTGATCTGTGCCAGACAAGGTTTATAAATCTCTATGAATATAGACGGAGAATAGAAATACGAAGTGATTGAATGAGAAAAAATGGGAAAAAAGAAAGATTACGGGAAATGAAGAAGCGGGAAGAAAATTAAAAATGAAAAAAAAGAAAAAAAAGAGCAGATTTAAAAAGAAATAATTAAAAAAATCAGCAAAAAGCTTGTAAAGAAAATGAGAGATACGATAATAACAAAAAGAAGAGCAAGGATAAAAACGGAAATCATCGTTAGAAAAGAAAAAATGATAAATAGAAAAAAGAGGGGACAAGAAAATAAAAAAGAAATGAAAAGTATGAGAGCAAAGGATAAGGACGAAAAAGAAAAGGATAGAAGAAAGGAAAAATATAAGGAGACTGTTCAAAGTTTTGAGAGTGAGGAAGAAAATAAATAAAATAGAGAAGTTTTTAAAGGAGAGTAAGGTGGCTGTTATGATATAAAAGCTTTCTCGCTTAAGCTGTATACTGATAGTACAAAAAAGAAGAAAAGAAAACATCGTTTGTGCGAAGGAAAGTCAAGAGCGGCAGGTGTCGTAGAGACCCGCCTGTTCCTGAAATCTTACCGATTAGATCAACTCCGCCTCTAACCAATAGCAGGTATCGCTTCAAATTCAGTGCTTCGTTTCTAGGGGAGGGAAAAGTTAATGGGAATAAAAGAGGCGTGGAGTGAATATTATGGAATCTATCTATCTATCTATCTATCTATCTATCTATCTATCTATCTATCTATCTATCTATCTATCTATCTGTGCATCAATGTATCTTTCAGGCTGCCTATCAATTTATTAATTAATCTAAGACCTCCTTAGTTTCTTAGTTGCTTACCTGTATTGAGTCAGTATTGAGTCCAAGTAAAAGTCAAAATTTCGGATGCTGATTATCAAGACAGGGAATTGGCGCTATGCCATCTTCCTGAGTCTATCAGTCGATTCGTAATATTCTTTTAAAATACGCAATCCAAGATTATATACATATCAACCTATATAAATGACTACTGATTTATTAAATAAGCAAGAACAAGTGATTTAAAAATAAACTGCTTATAAAACACGTGTTCATGCTAATTGCCTTTCTCTGTGTAGATTTTGGTATAAATGAAAAAAGATCATTATATATTTTCAGTAAATGTCTGCTCGAAATCTTAAGCCTATTAATTTATTTGTTTGTCTGCAATGTATCGAATTTGTTTCCGAGTGTTCAAGCCAGACGCCGGGATTTTAAATGCTGATTCTTAAAACAAAGGCACGACTCCTCACGTAGTTGCTACTATACTGGAGTACTTCGAAATCATTTCATAATACTATACCACAACTTTCTTCCACCTGATGCAAATTCCGTGTGAAGCAGAAGGAGATAGGAGAATGCTGATAGTTACATATGATACAAGTGCAATAGATAGATAGATAGATAGATAGATAGATAGATAGATAGATAGATAGATAGATAGATAGATCGTCTTTACATAAGAATCGTAAAAAAGCTGAAGAAGAGTGAAATAATAAACGGAAAATGTATAAAAAGCAAGTGTAGTGGAAAGTTTCAAAAGATCAGAAAATAATTATAGGATGAAAGATGCAAAAATAAAGAGGACAAGAGTGTCCTGTTAAAAAAGGATGGTGTTGGTTAACGTAGAAATCTAACGATGGACAAGGAATGAAGGAGTAGAAGATAATTAAAAGAAAAATCAGAAAGAAGAGAATAGCAAAGAAGAAACGTTAAGTGATAAGAAATTGAATTTATATGAAGTAAAAGTGGGAAAAGTAGATGCACAAAAGAAAAGGAACCAAGAATGGAAAAGGAAAAGAGGAGGAAGAAGAGAAAAAAGAATAATAGCGACACTGGGAAGAAAAATGCTAAAGAATGCTGACGATGACGACAATGATGATGATGACGACAATGATGATGATGACGATGATGAAGAGTGAAAGAAAAAGAAAAGGTTAAGAAGAGATAAAAAAAACTGACTTATACAAAAATATAAAAGACAATAAATTAAACTTATTAAACTTAATTTTCTGAATTTCTGTTCATCTAAACTTTTTATTTGTTCTTTATTTTATGACTTATTTTTAGAATATTAATTTAAAATATTTTATAATTATTAATAATCATTTAAAACTATTATTTCGATGAATAATCTATATCATATTTTACATATTAAATTAACGTAGTGTTTATTTTTACAAAAAATAAATGGTAATTTACGTAGGAATAGGCACTTCTGTCGAGGATCGGAGAATCAGTGTTGCTCTCCACTCCCCCAAGTCCTTCAGTTGAGATTAGTGTAGTATCTGTTCTCATCAGCCGCGGTCTCGTTTTCAGGCTTCATATATATATATATATATATATATATATATATATATATATATATATATATATATATATATATATATATATATATATATATATATATGTACGTATGTTTCATTTAAAAAATGACAAACAAGGCACCACGATTAACCTTTTAATTTAATTTTTCTTGTGTTTGAACAAGTGTTTTCTTTTCTCGACACAGAGTATGTAGAAACTGTACAAATGTTCTAGAATTCCGAGCGCTTTCGGATATACGTTTAGCCATTATCAACGATGATTTATTTTTTCAGTTCAATTGAATGTGTGGGTTATGCTTATGTTTTTAGTGTTACAGAGATATTCAAGATGTTTTAACGCAAGAAAATGTAAATAAAAAGTTTAATCGTAGTACCTTGTCTGTCCTTTTTAATGAAGCATGCATAAATGAAGGATTGCTGCCTAAATACACAATATATATATAATAAAGAAATAAATCCAAAATTACCTCATATAGCCTATTTCGGCAGACGGTGATATCGGTCGACTGTCTTATCAAGCCAGGTGTGGAATGAGTTCATGCCTATAAGGTTAAATGAAGCAGGAAATAGAATTTAACCGTGAAAGCTAACAAATCAACTCAAATTCAACTTGCCGAAAACAGAATTTATACATTTCAATGTTTCAGTCAGACGAAAGGCTCGAGAAAAAGGGTCAGGAGTGAGTGGAAGGTATCTTTCTCAAAGGGAAGCAGTTTTATTAAAATAAACGCGAATATTAACCTTATAACACTAATTTGGGGTTATATGAAAAATGAATTTTTAATTTAAAATTAAAAGATAAATTTAAAAAAATGAATCTAAAAATAAATTTAAAACATTTAGATAAAAGGATGTAAGGAATTAATCTACAGAGACTTAGGCAGATATTCAAGTAGAGGAAAGTTTATAAATTATAATTAATATGGCATAAAAAGGTTTTAGAGGGTGGGGGAATTTCAATATGAAGATTAGAATTAATTTTCAGTTTTTCTGTCGACATTTGATGAGTTAGAGGGGGGTGATCTTGGGTAACTAATTAAGGTAAAAGTACATTATGGAAATATGGTAGCTCATTAAGGTAAAACTATATTATGGAAATTTGAATTTTATTATTATTATTATTTATTATATATTTATAGGAATTGAAGATTGTGCTCAGGCATGACAAACTGTTATCGGTTGGTGCTGGACTCTGTGCCCACTTTCATTTTATATATGTATTTGTGTCCATGTAATAGATAGATAGATAGATAGATAGATAGATAGATAGATAGATAGATAGATAGATAGAAATAGTGGACAAGAATCAATGTTGCATTGTGAATGTTTGATTTAAGCTTCAATGAGAGCTACAGACTATATATATATATATATATATATATATATATATATATATATATATATATATATATATCAAATAGATTATAAATTATATTTGCATCTTTATATAATACATATATTACTATCATTCTAAGATTTTCAGTGTATAATGTTCGATTTATGTTATTGAAATTCAGTATTGAATTAAGTGCATTGAGAAGTAAAGAATTATTTAAATGTTTAAATATGAGTATCATTTGCTTATTTGGGTAAAAATAATTGATGTACACACATACATTATTGCTGTACGTAGGTATATATACATATATATACATATATATATATATATATATATATATATATATATATATATATATATATATATATATATATATATATGTATGTATATATATATATATATATATATATATGTATATAAATTGTAAATTTATAAATAAATTGTCGGACTTTGTCCATTTCGTAATATATATATATATATATATATATATATATATATATATACATATATATATATATATATATATATATATATATACATATATATATATATATATATATATATATGTATGTATATATATACATATATATGTATATATATATATATATATATATATATATATATATATATATATATATATATATATATATATATATACGCACACAAATATTTGATTGAGGTGTTTTTTTACGACAGATCAACAATTCGTGGGTTATTGTTTTTGGATTGTAAGCATATTTCTTTTTTTTTGCGAACAAATATTGTATTAACAATTTTTTCGAGAATAATAATTTTTAAAGATAAAAGTTCCATCATAGCTGGAGACAGAATGAATTCATAACACTTCCAAGGGTATTTGCACTTCATTGAATGTAACAGACCCAACTATTTATATGGACAGATTAAATAACAGCTTCATATATATGAAATATACATTATATATATTAAATAACAGCTTCATATATATATATATATATATATATATATATATATATATATATATATATATATATATATATATATTATATATGAATATTTATCCAATAATTTGCTTACGCTATATATTTGCATTACTTTATATATATACTATTTATATTGTTGATATTTCTATTAAATACGTTTTAATCTTCAAATTATGTTACATATTATGAAACAAATTCCTATGTGAAGCATTTATTTTTGCATACTCGATTATTAACATATTAATATTACGTTAAATTTATTATTATCAATATTTATGCATTTTCTGTAATGTTGATGATTTAGATTTTGTTTACTATATATCATTACAACTGAACATACTTTTATTTATGTATTTATTTAATTGCTAAATTATTGCATTAATGCACAAGGTCGAAGGATTTGTCTACGTTTAAAAACGGAAAATTCGAAGATTTCTCGTCCCAGTAATAAGACGTAATCCTTACACCAATATATTATCTTATATCCTATGTATTTGGATTTTTTTTTTTTTTTTGACTTTGACCGGCTTCATCAGGAAATTCATTTATTTTTAAATAAAATTCTTTTTCTGATGACCTGGTTCATCGAGGTAGCATGTCAAAGTAGAAATATCTAAAATTGTCTTATATATTTTAGCCATTCCATGGAGTTCTCATCCAAACTTTACATCCGGCACACACACAAATACAAATAATTGTGATATAATGCTTCTCTCGAGTTAATTCCATCCAAACTGGATACCCAATAATTCTGGGCATGGGTCAAATGCAGATATACGCGTGCACGCACACATACACACACACAACGACAACAACAAACACACACACACACACACACACATATATATATATATATATATATATATATATATATATATATATATATATATTGGGGTAAAAATGTATGACAAAGTAGAAAACGATTTCATCTGACGCGTTTCGTCCTTTTATGACTTCATCGTACTAAATTTGTTACTTTGGTGCGACTACACATGCGCAGCCACGAGGGTTGCTGGAAATTTTAAATTCAATTTGTTTTGGTATATAATCTAGATTCATGCAAATTTTTTTTCTTTTTATTTTCATCACTTTTGTTATTAGATATCCCACAGTGATTGGAAAAAAAGAATCTAAATGAAATAGGATAGAATATACAAAAAAAAAAAAAATAATAATTTCAAATTCCCAGTATCCCTCATTTGTGCACATGTTTACTCGCACCAACGCAACAAATTTAGTACGATGGAGTCCTTTTTGGCATATGGCAATGATGTAGCATCCATTTTGGGGTTTAGTAAATTTCATCCTCCATTTGTAGATCGCGATTATAGTTTTCTATAAAACTATTCTGATTAAATCGGATGAAGAACTAGTGATGAGGGAATATAAATCTGTGAAGTACATATATACGAACGGGGACAAGTCGAAATGCGCTGTTTATATCTAGATGTGTGTGAATTATTCCTGTTTATGTACATTTATTCATGTAAATGTTATATATATATATATATATATATATATATATATGAATAAATATATGGATAAATGTACATAAACAGGAATAATGCATAGACATAAGCTGCACATTTCAATGTGTCCCTGTATATGTATATCATTCACTGTAAATTCTATGCAAACAGTTTCATTTCCCGTACTTCTCGTTTGTTGAAATGTCTTCCGGCTCCATATTTTCCAGCTAAATTTAATACTCAAATATTTAAATGCAATGTAAATCGCTATCTACTGTCCTTTTGATTACTCTTCTTTTGTTTTCTCTCCTTAATAATGTTTCTGTTTCAAACACTTCTACACCCAGTAAATCCTTGCATCCTAATGGTTTTATTGCCTTGCTTGGGGTGAAAATGATTATATATATATATATATATATATATATATATATATATATATATATGCACACACCCACAATAACAGATCGTTAAACGCCTCACAAAGCACGTAGTGCAGTGTATTATAGAAGTCCTACGTGTTTAAAAACAAGTAGAATTTATTAACAACAAAAGCATTCAACATTAAAAAGTAAAGCAACAATAGTTAGTATATAAAGAAAAGAATTTATGTCTTTTGAAATTTTATTTATCTATTAACAATATTTACATGTAGATATTTACCAAACCTCACTTTCTAGAAAAAAGCCAATGTGTACGCTTATTTTCACATATACATATAAGTTTAAATCCTTTAGTACAGATGTATATACTTACAAAGTCTTCTATATTTATAAATTATAGATGCTTTCTCATGTTTTTCCTTGATGTACGTGCACATGAATATTGATAGTAAATTCTTTTTGAAAGTAGCGCATTAAGAATTGTGATAATATTCATTTATACATTTCATATTCCTGAATTGAGTTTTCAAGGCTATAATAGAAGTGGATTTTTTCAACACTTGATTATCGTTATCAGGAGTTTTATGATAGTTAAATGTTAGGAACACTTTTATTTCAAGAGCTCCTTGCATGGAATGTGTATTTGAGTGTGTGTGTGTGTGCGCGCGCGTTCGCGTCTCCGTATACATGTGCTTATCTTCCTATCTACTTACATACATAAAGCAGTATTTACGGTTTTTCGGTTAGTCTTCGAATGGACGAGTCGTTTCTCCTTGAATTCGGAATACCGCAAATTATACTAACGTTTGCTGAAAAAGTCGAATGCACGTAAAACCTGATTAACCAATGAAAATTAAAACAACACAAAAGTAAAAATAGCAGAATTTCTTTCTTGTTTTTCTCCATGTCTGATGAAACTTTAATAAAAGTGAAAGGTATTAGATTACTAAACGTTTCCTATTTTTTCTTTATCTTATCTGTCTATCCATAAAAGAATTTTTTTTTATTTTTGAAACTATACTTACATGTATTTATTCATAGGGAAAGGGTACTCAATGCTTAATAGTTAAATGCTATCTTCAGACAAGACTCGGTTTGAAGATCGCATTGAGGCGTAAAACTAACAATCTCTATATGGTGCTGATTCCTATAACCACAATATCTATATTTTGTCGGTATCTATAAACGCTCTACGTCCGATATATATATATATATATATATATATATATATATATGTGTGTGTGTGTGTGTGTGTGTGTTTGTTTGTGTGTGTGAAGAAGATAATTGTTGTTTGTAATAAAAGTCATTTATGGAAGAAAATTATCTTAAACAAGACTTCAAAATGGTTTTGGTTTTCATCATATTTGATAATTTATTTAGATCACTCATTCAAATAGGGGTATATGCGAGTATAGTTTTAAAAATAGAAATAAATTATATATATATATATATATATATTTATTAAAGACATTTATATATATATATATATATATTAAAGACATTTTTTTTAACATTTAGCTTGACGTGCCTAACCGCTCGGCCACAAGCTAAATGACGGTTCCGTATAGGATGCAGGTTCGAATCCTGTCAAAAGGACGAATAATTTCTATGAAAATTTCTCGGACATTCAGGCCGGTAAATGTTATTTAATACTGTTTATTACAAACAGAGCATTTACTTAAATACTTGTATCTATAAAAAGAACGTTAAACATAAAAATAAATAAATTGTCGGACTTTGTCCATTTCTTAATGTATATATATATATATATATATATATATATATATAGATAGATAGATAGATAGATAGATAGATAGGTAAACAGACACGAATATAAAATCTTGAACTCTTCAGACTAAAGTGTCATCATGCAATGAAATATCCTAATATATATTGCAGTTTATCCGTCCTTTTGCATCTGGTTCTTCAGAATTTGAATACCAACAAGAATATAATCTGTTCTCTCATTTTTATACTCTTGTGTGTATTTGTACGTATATTTATGTCTATACGTGTGTAGGTTCATAATACATACATACATAAGTGTGTGTATTATTTCAAAGAGATTCGGTCATATATACTCACATCCAGGGAAAAGGAACTGACTCATGTATGACAATACAATACAATATATATATATATGTGTGTGTGTGTGTATGTATTCAAGAAACATATTAACCAGCCTGAATATAAAGATATATGTAAAAAGCACAATAAACCTAGCACAAAACTAAAAAACAAGAAGTCAGAAACAAAACAAACTTAAGCTCTAAAACGTAAAGAACTCTTCAAGTATTTCAGTTTCCAAAAGTTTTTATAATGTTATGCCTTCATTTCAAATGCAAAAGAACAGAAAAAATGGATTTATACACCAAGAATGCAAGCAATACAAAGAAGAAGAAGGAGGAGGAGGAGGAGAAGAAGAAGAAGAAGAAGAAGAAGAAGAAGAAAACATTTTCTATTAAAGTAAGTATTGCAAACACAAGAAGATGAGGAGAAATAGAATGAGGGGAATAGAAGAAGAAGAAGAAGAAGAAGAAGAAGAAGAAGAAGAAGAAGAATTTGAAATGAGAAGAATAAGAAAAAAATGGTGTGATGATAATAATATTAAATTATTTGAAAGTTAGATATAGATATTTTGAGCGCAAATGAATACTACTACTACTACTGCTAATAATAATAATAATATTAGGTTGGTGCAAAAATAGTGACGTAATAATGTCGTTTTTTGACGTATTTTTTAACGTCAAAAAACGACATTATTACGTCATTATTTTTGCACCAACCTAATAATAATAATAATAATAATTCTGCCCAAGTGTCACATTATTGGCATGCTGCTCTCTCACGTAATAATAATAATTAGTGTAACCATGACTACTAGACAAACGATTGGAGAATATAAATAAGAGATAAGCTTAGCTGGCCACAGTTTAGAAAACAAGAAACTATGGCAGCAAAAGACAAGGAAGCAGAAAAAAAAAAAAAAATTGTGTTCTTCTGTTGTCAGATCGGATTTGCTAAGTTGGCGGTGAATGATCTACTTGAGTAATTTTTCTTTGGAGAGATTTACCCGAAGAATACTGCGTTTTGATTGGTTGCTACATATACACAGATTTTACTGGGAGAGGCATTCATGTAGGATTATGAATATATAGATACATCATAAACATACAGAGACATATATTAATAGATATATACATAGATAGGTAGATAGATAGATAGATAGAGAGAATAAATGCACAACAAAGAGCAGATTTTACAAGTTGATAAATTTAGAGGTACAATTCGGGTAGAAAGACAAACTTCCAAGTTATCTTCACTAACGAGAAAATCATAATTTCAAATGCTGATTTCTCCTAGTTTTAGCAGCTCACTACTCACTGCAATGGTCTACACGATCAGCATACTAACCATTACACCTCTTCCAAATCCAACTTTTTAATTATTAACGCTGTCAGGGGCGAATGCTAAATTATCGTAACTTCCAAGGATAGATAGATAGATAGATAGATAGATAGATAGATAGATAGATAGATAGATAGATAGATAGATAGATTCGAAGTGTAATGCTGAAGAGAAATATGTAATCGTAGACAATAAAAAAAGATATTGCAATAAAGATGACTAATACTAGAGACATATAAATATAGAAGCTAATAGGTAAATATGGAAATCATGATAGTTAAAAGATATAACGGAATTGAGAATTAAGGCAGAAAGCATTGTGAGAAGAAAGCATTCAGATTCCACTGATACGCGAGAGTCAATATTCATAAGAAAGGCATGTACCGAATTTTTTCATTCTTAGAAACATTACTACAGATGAATTTATGCTGAGTTAGAAATAACACTAGCAAACGCGAAATCAGTAATAAAGGACTTTTCGAAGTTCAATCCCAAAATTACTCATCAGAAGTAATCAAGACCATTTCTTTTCGGAGACGAAGAAGTCATTCGTGTTTGTGTTATTATTATTATTATTTTTTTTTAAATATTAGGTTGGTGCAAAAATAATATCGTTTTTTGATGTATTTTTTAACCTCAAAAAACGATATTATTTTTGCACCAACCTAATAACAAAAGGAACCATATAAACAAAAATAAAAATATTATTAATTAGATGCACCTTAAATATAAACATGATTAAAATGCTTTTAAAAACTTAATTCACCGGTACATGTCACATCATTCTGATTTTCAAAGCGTGGCATAAGGCCAAAAGTATGAGGGCACCCAGTGAGGATCGAACTCGCCGCTCAGTCGCAATTAGGCTTAATAAGATAAGCTTGCTAACCATTACATCAGGTCGAGGTGCCTATGATTCTCTAAGCGTAGCTTAGATGTAACACAACGCCGAGGTGCGGAGTACTCAGTGAGGATCGAACTCATTACTTAATCGTAATTGATCTCGCAAGCTTGCTAAACATTACATCACGTCGAAGTGTCAGGTAACATGTCACTTAAGGATTCCAATAAATACTTTAAATTTATCCTTTATTATAAAAAAAAATAATAATGATTTTATTATAAAAAGTTTAAAACATCTATCGGCTTACGGCCACATCATGAAATACAGGTTCCTGTACGAAGTTAAGCAACGTCGAGCCAGATAAGTACCTAGATGGGTGACCGCTTGGAAATAACAGATGCTTTAGTGCAAAGGATAATGCCTCTGAATTGTTAATGGAGGAGTCAAAATCCAATTATATTATATTCACTTACGCGCAAAGACCCTTCTCCCCAGCAGCTATGAGTTAATTATTCAAACTTGTATCAGTCAGTCAGTTAAATGCCATACATGATACACGTTTGGGCGATCACGCATCTTTCGATACATGACTAATCAGGCAGAAATTTTTTCCCGCAGTAGGTTGCTATTTCTTTCTGCGGTAGACTGGTTACCAACCAAGGCTTAAGAACCCAGTTTGTCCTGTTATTTAAACCATAGATGGAGGAGAAGAGATGGATTCATACCTTTCCCAAGGGTATTTATGCGTATGTGAATAAAATGAATGGAATTGGAAATCGGTTCTCATTGTTCTCATTCCTAGCCGATAACCATTATACCACAACGCACATCCACCAGATCACTAAACCATTATTACATATAAAAAAAAAAATTCTTACAACCTAAAAATATTTTCTGGTTTTAAATAACCTGCAAATGGTTGATAAGCCGTAGAAATAAAATCAATCAATATGAAAAAAAAAAAAATTAATTATTACTCATAACTGGAGACGTCTTCCCTAGCTAAAAATAATGCTGTTTTTGACTTCTCGTGCCCTTCTCATCTCAAATATCCATAATCAAAATATAACATTAATTTATGTTATTGGTTACAAAAACGACGAAATCTCTAGTTGATTAATTTGTCAATTCGAGTTTCGATAACTTAGTGGAATTCTTGATCATCACATTACAAAAATACACCTATAAACAGATTTCATATAGGTTTCAGTAGATGATACCAAAATACTACACAGCATCAATCACTAAAGAAAGCTATTAGTACACAAAATAAACAACCCACATTAAATATTTTTCAGGGCAAGAGACGGAATTTTAAAATGTGAATAAATTTTTGTTTTCATTTTAAAATCACAATAATACATATAAAAATATTTGACACATTCATTTTCTAGCATTGTCAAGTTCTGTGAAACTGTGCTCAGATGATATGACTTATAGGATACACATATATATTTGAATTTAAAATGTAGCGTTCCAAAGATATCAGGATGTAGCCAATAAAATCTTGTCTACCATACTGAAAATATTAAGTTCCCGGTAATGAATAAGACGAAGGAAAGAACAAAATAAAAACATGAATTTGGACAGTTTATCCACAACTTTTATTTGGAGGTACAACTTCTTCAACATATTCATAAATTAGAAAAAATACAATAAAAAAAATAAACAGACCTCCTTGTCCATTAATTTAAAATAAAATTAATGTCCAGTAAAACTTGTTACGTCTATTGTCAAACTTGTCACACTCAATATATATATATATATATATATATATATATATATGTGTGTGTGTGTGTGTGTGTGTGTGTGTGTGTGCAAATTATTCACATTATATAAGAAAATGTTAATTTGATTTGAAAGCAATGAATTTCCTCGTAAATTAATTAATTTGTATCGAATATATTAGACATTCGTTCTGTTATATTTAACAATATATGTTTGAATATATATATATGTGTGTGTGTAAACAAGTCCGTGGATGAGTAATCCAAGTAGATTCTATTAATATAAAATATTAAAACTGATCCACAAAAGAGTGCTCAATATAATTTTTATTATAGAGCATGATATTTACTTAACCCGCCACTGAGTCAGGTTGTGACACAATGCCGGTTTTTAACGTGGGGACCCGAATGTTTTCACTCGGTCCGCTGGTCTTTGCTGGTCGTAGCTTGTCCAAGCTGGTCAGAGCTGGTCTAAGCTAGTCATAGCTGGTCTTGGCTGGTCATAGCTTGTCCAAGCTAGTCAAAGCTCGTCATATCTGGTCTTGGCTATAATACCACCAGCCCATGGACGAGCCCTGTGCTAGGTGGGTATTTGAACGATCATACTTAAAAGGACCATCCTTAAAAGGATGAGCGTTCAATTTTTATTATAGAGCATATAAGTGAATTACAATTAATGAGATCCAAACAAAACTAAAATTTTAGTAAATGTATTAGGTTGGTGCAAAAATAATGTCGTATGTATTTACATTAATAAGTCCAGTTAAAAACTACTTTCCCATGGATGAAATGATCATTTCTATAAGGTAAATTGTTTGGATCTCATTAATTGTAATTCGCTGTATATATATGCGCGCATATGTGTGTGTGAATCTGTGCGTGTGTGTCTGTGTGTGTGTAATAAAAATATAGTTTAATGATATGATATATTTATGGCTAAAAGGGCTGAATATTAGAGACAGAACGTATGTAAATATAAACGTCAATACTGAGGTCAACACTGAGTTGCGACAGTCTGTTTCATGCTTGGATGCAATCTTGATCTCAGTGTCCACTCATATATATATATATATATATATATATATATATATATATATATAAATGATATCCATTCACGTATTTTATGTAATTTATTGAGTTTAATTAAACTTTTTATCAGTCTGACTGTAATCAGATAGAAATTATAATATTATGTTGGTGCAAAAATAATGATGTAATAATGTCGTTTTTTGACGTATTTTTAACGTCATAAAACGACATTATTACGTCATTATTTTTGCACCAACCTAATAACTTCCTTCCGCTTTATTTCAAATTAATACCATATTTTCCCTCTAATTATATTAAATAAGCTTAGCTTATCTTGGAAAGGGTCAGATACCAACTGAGACTTTGAAGGAGCGAAGCGAATTAGCTGAAAGTCACTCTACCACGACGAGAGGTTCTCTTCAGATGATAAATGGACCTTCTGTTACGTATTATATTTATTGGACATATTTTATATGTAATTTACACTGAAATGATATAGAAACCACCGTTTAAAATTTTAAAGCAATTAGTAATCCTATTCAAAATAATATTATTTTCCTATTAAACGGACCTCTTCATGAAACTGTTTGAACCATAGATGTTCTGAAATCTACTGAAATACCACCAACATATTCCTGTGATGGCATCGGCCAGCATAGCAGAATCGTAAGAATTACATCCGGTGGATTTGGGGAGGAATTTTTCATTTTCATGCATATTTCATTACTAAAACAGCGAAAATTACTTGATTATAAATCTTTTTTCTTTTTTTTTTTTTTTTTTTTTTTTTTTGCCTTTTCCGTATTTCTAATAATTTTTCGATTCCCGGCTGAGTATTTGTAAATAAAACTTCCTATATCTAAGCTCCCTCGGTTAACACTAGCCATTTTTAAAGATGTTTGTTGTTTGTTAATTTTTTAAATATCGTTTTTCGCGTATTGGCTTTTATCTCATTTCGCGAATTTGCGTGGTATTTTTTTTTTTTTTTTTTTAATGAAATGTATTTAGTTATTATGTTGGGTCGATGGTTTTGTGTTAATTTTCTTAATCTTTCGTAGTTTGCTTTTTTATGCTCAATGCCTCGAACAATTAGAGTTGCTTTTTTTAGTTATTGTAGTATAGCACCTTGGTGATGTTATTAAGGATTTATCTGAATTCCTATTGTGGTTTTACTTTGTGTTGGGTGACATGTGTTGTAATGCAGATGTTGTAATTGTAAAACCAATAAATCTGGTTGAATTGTTATTAGAGAAGCATTCTTCAGTCAAGCAATTCATAGACAACAATTGTGTTTGGAGTTTTGATTTCTTGTGTTGTTGGTGATTATAGTGTCGGGGATTTTAATTTTTTGCAAAAATAAATTTAATTTGATTACTTTTGTCGTTAGTTGATATGTATCTATGTATTAGATTTCTTTAAAAAAATTTTCGTCAAAAGTAGTTTAATAGTAATTTTTACGTTGTTTTGATTTTAATTATTTTTTGTTTTTATTTTTTTAAATGTTAGTTTAATTTGTAGCTATCCATTATTGTATCAGTAATGGATAGCTTTTGCACCTCTGATGATGATATCAGAAAGAGATGAAAAGTACTTAGGAAATAAAAGTGATTTTCACTGTTTCAGTGCATTTTTTTGAAAAATATTCGTGAACATGAAAGGATTATGATAAATATAAGCAGACATAGTGTTTGTAATTTATTCTATCAGACATTCCTAAAAGAAAACTTGCTGCCTAAATACACAAATATATCTGTCTATATTTCTGAGATGAGGTATTTTAATTGCTTACATCATTTAAATTATTCGAATATTGAATATTGCCATATTCACAACGTTTCGGCCGTTGTATGCTACGGCCTTCTTCAGGTGACTGGAAAGAGTTGTGAGTTCAATAACAGGACACAGCAGTGGTGAACCAAACTTGGAGAGTTGAGTTAAAGGGAAATGCGTGCCATGCCTCTTCTGGATGCCGTGGAACTAGAACAATCTGCTCGGGTGGACGAAATAAAGTGTTCGATTCGAAATTCGAATCACCTGAAGAAGGCTAGAGCTTTTTGAATATGGCAATGAAGATTAGGATAACAGTCCTAATAATGTAAATAATGTAAGTACACGTGTGTATATATATATATATATATATATATATATATATATATATATATATATATATATATATATATATATATATATACACACACACACACAAATATATATGTATATTACTTCAAACGCTAGCGGATTAGCTGTGTTATTTTTTATTATAAACTGCATAATTGGTCTGCGCTTTCGAGAAATCTATATATCCGTCAGCATCACTATATAGAATAGATCATTGCTACACATCATTTCCATTTGGGTTATCTGTTATTTATATATTTGTCAGATCAACCTTGACCCCGTGGTGCAAATTTCAACCTTAATTTCGTTCTTTTTCAATTGTTGGTTTGGTTTGGTTTGGCAAGGTTGGTGAAAGAGCACCAATTTCGCTACTGCGTGTAAAAATCAAGGAATTTGAGTGCAGGTTAGCCACATAGGAAAGACGGCTGCACACCGTCTTCCTAACAACTAATAATAGCAAGATAGACGTGCATCAATTTATTAAATAAGTGATCAGACATCAGTGACCGACGTCCAGCCATGTTTAACAGCTTTCCTTCAAAGAACCAGCGTTGCATTCATGAATTGTCCCTATAATCCACAGCTGGGTCCTAACAAGTGACTCTTGACGCTCGACAATGCACGTGTAATAGCCATCTTGTAATTGATAAGGGGAAGAGAAAAAAGAAAGCTTGACTTGTCTGCACACGCAGCACAATTGTGAGGAAACAGTAATAATTTATTGACTTAACCTTAGGTAAATATTTGCTGTAGGACTTGTCTGGAGTAAGATAAATGTAAACATATGTAAATACAAGGGTGATCAAATAATATAGAAAGTGGAATTTAGTTGCCGAAGAAGATGGAAGGAACCAGTTAGGAGACCATCACATACAAAAGAAATTGTTTTTATACAATGTTTTTCTTTCTTTCTTTCTCCATCCCCTTCCTCCCTAACCCTCTCTCTTTATTCCTCTCTCCCTTGTTTTTTTAATGTTTAAAGAGAAAGGATAAAATCGCCATGAGAAGACTTGAGAAAGATATCGACACACAGACACACACCCACACAAACATTTTTATCTCTTGAATACATTTTGAATGTATATAAAATACTCTTTATATACATTCAAGAATACTCTTGAATATATATATATATTATAGTTGAATATATTTTTAGTACCATACCATCTAAGTATTATTCTTAAAACAGGAAACATTTTTTTAATCAAAAGTTCGGATATAAAAGTATCGTCTTGATTCAAAATAGAAATTTAACGAAACTTTTGTCAGAAAAGATCGTCGAAATTAAGATAAACTATAAAAATTCCGATGCTTTTTCTTCTGACGGAGCATTGGATGAAAGTTACCTTAAATTTCTATTTTTAATCGTGACGATACTTTTAGATCCGACTTTTTGATTAATAAAATATTCCCTGTTTTAAGAATATATCAATATAATAAATGCGAATGTCAGTGTCTCATTATGTCACCCTTTTTCAATTAAAAGGACACAACTCTCTAACTTTCTGTAGCTCATGTGACAGAAATTTTGAATTACCAAGTTTTTCATTACTGTTTTAGGTGATTATTCAACTTGTTCTTTATCGTCAAATTCTTTTTATGACTTTCTTTTATGACTTTCTTTTTATGACTTTCTTTTTATGACTTGTAAATGAATTTGGGAATGAATTTGGGAATAATTGAAATTAATTGCGAAATCCAATGAAAGTCATCCATGAAATAAAAAATAATTGGTTGTACGGAAAGTAAGGACCTACGTACATCAAATTGTTTTTAAATTAAGTGGTGACAGAAGAATTACCGATGAACTTTTAAAAGATAAGCTTAAATATTAAGGCAATACTTAAATGCAGAGATAAATTTTCAGTTCTCTAGTTTATTGTTACCTATCATCGCATACCGGCTCGCAAAAAGAAATCTCCGCGAACAGAGGACCACATTGCAATCAAAAGAGTCAAAGCTGCAGTGAGGAAAAGAAAGTCCCATGCAAATGAAAACCCAGATCAAACGACTGCTAGGAGAGCTTTCAATGCTGAAAATAAGCAATGACTTAAAGGTAGAGATTCTTAAACGACTGAACAAGCCGAAGGCCCAATCAAGAGCACGCCGCATGAGCTAGCTTAAATTTCCGTGAATTACAATTTTTTCTCATAGCTTATCTATTGTAACCTTTGCTTTTCTTCCTCTTATATGTCAATTTGAGTCAAAAAAAAAAGTATTCTTTTAGTGAAAATATTTTGAAATTTAAAATAAGAATAATTTTGTTATTCATATTTTTTAACATATACATATATGTGTGCGTGTATGTGTATTAATGTATATTTGGGCAGCAATCTTTCTTCAAAGCATGCTTCCTTGAAAACGGCCGACAAGGAAGATTTAATTAATCTTTTATTAAGTTTTTCCAGCCTTCTAACATTTTTTCATTTTCAGAGTTAAAGTATATAGGAATTGTTTATAAGTATAATTGTTCCGAACGCTTTCGGCTAGTTCTAGAGCGCCATTATCATGGATATTGTTTTTGGGTGATGAATTTCTATATGCGATCTCTGCATAGAAGTATTGCTGTGTGGAGTATGTGCGGCGGGCGTTGTATGCTTTTTGGCGGCCATGTGCTATGCGTGGCCGGTTGACCTGGGCATGACTTCTATTTTTAGAAAACTTTTAACATGCTATCTCCACTGCTGAATAGTGCATGATTGATAACGAGCGAATAATATTTAATAAGCAATGTTTCCCTAATTGTGAGTTGTGTACGATTAGTAATTTGAAAAGAATGTTCGTGCTGTCGACTAGAATTTTTTAAAAGATTCTTGTAAATTATGAGTTAATAAATGTTTATTAATTGCACTCTGCCTCAAAAGGTGGCCTGTAAGACGTCTACTGAAGGAGACTAGTGTTTGTTTTATGTGTTTTAGTTCGCTTAGAAATATTTTTTGAGAAGAGGAACTTTGGTATACTCTATTTATAAAGTTTGTTAGCACCGCTATTTTTTATCTTTCCGGGCATTGGCTAAAATAGTTTAGAAAACAAGAGTTCGTACTAGTGGGGCTTTTATACGAGTAAGTGTTAAATTCATTGGATTTTAGCTCTATCTCAATGTCAAGGAATACGATCTTGTTATGTACAATAGGGCCATATGTGAATTTTAATGCTGAGGTTGTTTTTTTTTCAAAAGTTGATTTTAGCTTTGAGATTTCATCTTTATTTTTTTGTCAAAATGGGAAGCCTTCTACAAGAGAGTACGCCATAGCACACTTAACGAATTTTGTGGCAATATTTTTCAAGAACATGAATGTTGAGAATGGATAGTGTCATCATCAGGATCTATGAAATACTGTTGACGAATAGCGACCTCATGAGAATATGTCCCGTGGTTGATTTCCTCGATTCCAGCATAAGCAGTCCAGCCCTCTAAAACAATATACAACCAAATACTAAATGGCCGCGTTAATATTTATGAAGAAAAAGCATTTAAGCGCGCACGCGCCTGCGTGTGTGTATATGTACTACAAACAAAAATTTTGGGGACACCATGCATTTTTTTAAAAGAGCACCTTAAAGTGAGATATTCTTGTATTTTTTAAATAAAAGATAAAATTTCGCTACAGTGTATTAGCTTTCATTTTTCTCCAGGTTCCTCTTACTACCAAAAAGTTCAAATTTAGATTCGTCTAAACCGTAATAGAATTTTGTTAAATTATGAATATTTTGTATGAGAAACATAACATTTTGTTTTCATCATTAGCCCCTCAGTAGACTTTTTGAGATTACCAAAGTTTTCTACAAAGTTAAATATTAATACAGGTTCATTAATAGGTTCATTGTTAACTTAACGCTGACTAATTGTAGCTCACTCTGTTTGAAGAAAAAAATGAATTGTGTCATTTTTTTTATTTTTAATTAATTTGCACAAAATGGCAATAGATCCTACTACCAATAATGCAGAATTGACCAGCATGATGTTGACCTCATTGTCCTATTTCATATTTGCATACGCTCTATTTCTGAAAATGAGTACCTTTACCCATAAATATAGCATAACTTAAAACTATATTTTATTACACACACACACACGCATATATATATATATATATATATATATATATATATATATATATATATATATTGATTTATATATATAGCATGTTCTTTCCCATTTCTCTACTTGACCTGAAACAATAACAGACACCTCTGTTGACATAAAGTGAGAAAGTGGCACACTTACACCAACCGGTTCTGAATTCTAAATATTCTGGCCTTAAGGCATAATAACTTTTTTATTGCTCTTCTCATCATTACTCTAATAATTGCTACAGTCATGATCATTAGAGTCTAATGTGGCAGTTATCATCTTGTCACCTGTCGTCTCAAACTTTAGTCCCGTCGACACCGTCACAGTTATGTCAAGAAACTTCACACTCCTACTCATTCCAAATCTTCCGCCAGTACAATGCCCGTCTTGTCTGATTTCGTTCATTTTGCTTTTCTCTCTTTGGATTTGCTCTCTTTTTCTTTTGTTCCGTCATCACTTACGTCAACCAACCTTATCAAATGACTTACATCGAGCTCGATTCCGGAGAAGAAGAAAAAAATTTAATGATGTTGTTTTATTTTGCTCTTTTGTCTGTTACGTATTGTTTACTTTCTCCTGTCTTCAATGTGTTTCTCGTTATTTTGATTTCATTTTATATATTTTTAGTCTCTTTTCACTTTTGATTTTCCTCCATTTTTTTCTCCTTTCCGTTCTTTTTTTTTTTTTTTCATCAAGCATTGATTTTTCGACTTTTGTTTTTCGTTGAATTCTTTTCCACTTGTTCTCCTTGCTTCGTTTCTATTCTTTTGTTCTTTTCCATTTTCATTTTCATTATTCCATATGTTACGTCAATTTTGAATTCCCAAACAATTCCATCTGTTTTTGCTTTGGTTTTTTTTTTTTTCAATTCTGTCTTTCATTATCTTTCTTCTAATAGTACTTCTTCATCACTCAGTATTCCTGCCAGTGTGAACCTATTTACATATGTAACCTATTTACATATTTATTGATGAAACTCTTTGCAAAATACAACCTACTTTTCACTAATTGTTTTGCCAATTTCTACTTTCACTTCTGAAATGTGAAATTGTTGTTCGATGAGAATTGTTTACATCAAATTTGGTAACAAAACAATATCAAATATGAAATGTACATCAAATGAAATTTGAGATAAAAGTTGGTAAATTTAATATCTATTGTTAATATTCAATGAGAATTTTTTCATCTTTCTCTATCTAATCGATTGAAAGTGTATTTTCTATAACTTTGAGAAAGGTCATTAAAAAAAAAACCATATACTCTTCAGACATCTGAAACCATTGAACAACTTGCCGTTGCTAATAGTAGGTTTCAGCCATTACATTCTTCAGCCATCTCCAGGTTTATTCTATGAGAATAAAGGAAAAAATGCTAACGGAAAAATCAAATCACCTGGTTGACTTGTATTGACCATTGTAGAAATGGATGTGTATTGGTTGCTATATTAATGACCATTTATTTATTTCTGTCTGAAATTCTGAGATGAGGATATTTTAGAATTTGGTGGCATAGTGATTGTGGGTTCAATCCGAAGACCGGGTACACTTATTAAGGTATTGGTTCAAGACTTAGACCCGGTGAAAACATGGCGAGCAATAAATGAGCAGTACTCAATACGAACGAGACGAAATATCCCGAGATATGAACAGTGATATGAGAAGAGAATTTCCATCCGTAGATTAAATAAAGAGTTCAGTTTGAGGTTACACGGATCGTTTTACACTACGCCTGAAGAAAGCCGTAGTGTAAAACGGCTGAAGCAACAACAAAGATGAGGACATTAATCCGAAGGTAAATTATTTATTTTGGATCAATCGAATTGTTGTGTTAACAATAGCAAGTAGAACAAAAATAAAATCAGTATTTAATAATCTGAACAATATTTCTTGCGACTAAAATTGTTTCATTCGTCTATTCAAACAATACGTTGATCACTTCTATATCAAGCGGGAGATCACTGTGCGTTATTTCGTATTTCAAACCGTGTTGTAGTTAGACAGTTGTTGATGTAACCAATTCTGTACAGGGAGCTGTGACAAGACCTACTGATTAACTCAGTTACAATTTAGAGAAAACATCATCGATAAGTCTTTGTTAAGAAATAATATGCGTTTTGTATTGGAAATAAACTAAACTAAAACGAGAAAACAAATTACAACATAAAATATAAAATGCAGCATATAAATCGAAATGTTTAAGGAAACCGTACAGAATATATAGATATATCTATATATGTGCGTGTGTGTATGTCTGTGTGTGTTTCTGTGTGTGTTTGTATGTGTGTCTGTGTGTTTGTAGGATATATCCAAAATAGTATCCAAAAAAAGAAAAAAAAGTGTAGCAATGAATTAAATTAACTTATCAGATTCGACATCCGGGCCCCTTTTATCTTTAAGAAACCCATTACATTTTCTTTGCACGCAGTTTTGTCTTTCATTCCGACTTGAAGAAGCCAAAACTAACACTCATCGGTGAGACGCGTCGTTTATAAACTTTTCCATTTTGTCCCATTATATTGAATAAAAGCACAATATACTGGCAACTATGAAATGCGACGTGATCGTCGATTCCTTTCGTCTACCTTCTCTTTGACGCTAATAGTGCTAAGTGGACTCAGCCACAAACCTTTCAAACTTGACGGTGGTTTGGATCGACAACTTTCTCTACAAAGCAGTTTTTACATTTTCCGAAAATAAAAAAAAAAAGACACCGTGTAAAAGAAAATTCATATCCCGTAAATCATGGGGTCAACAGACTAATTGAAAAGTAACTCCCCATTTTAAAATAATTATAATGTATTTATTAACTATAATTTTTACAAGAAATGGATATGTGAGGAAAGTGTTTAGCATGAGGTCTTATTTAAAATTCGATATGGGCACCAGATTTCCCTACCAGCTTTTCGAACCAGCCAGGAATCGCGTCAATTGATTTTACGTGGAACTCTTGTGGTATGGAAAACATAACTTCTTGTGTTCGCCTTTCAAGTTCTTCCAAAGTCTTGATTTAGTATAGTAGTAGTAGACTTACTGTATGTAAATGTGTACATACATACGTGCGCATGCGCACGCACACACACATATGTATATATTATCATATGTTCACTTATTATTATTATATTTATGTGTGTGTGGGTGTTTATTAATTAAATCATTATTGTCGCCCAAGAACAAACGGAAAATTTACATTCAATAAAATTATTTCAAAACAACATCCAATAAAATGCAGTAGCAAAGGGAGGGGGAACTTTTGGTGATCGAAAATGTCTGCACTCAGTGCAACCGTACCTAGAAACAAACTTCACCCCGCCAAAAGTATCATACATTATCAATGTCATTAATAAAAAATAAACGTGTACACCCGGCCACACCCCACACATATATGTGTTTGTGGGCATCGTTACAAGTTTACGTTTTTAATCTGCTGAAAAAGAATGACACAAAAGAAAGAAAGAAAGAAAGAAAGAAAGAAAGAAAGAAAGAAAGAAAGAAAGAAGGAAGGATCAATGTTTTGAAGGAAATAAAAACGATTAATAAAAGTCAGGACAGCGTCAAAAAATGAAAAATTGTATAAGACGAACAATTTTAAGTAGAAAAAGTGAAATAAATGTAAGAGAGAAGGAAAGGGAGAGAAAAGAAAGAAAATACTGCTTCAAATATTCAATCTAGTATTAGCTATAATAGACTCCAATGTCAAGTTCTCAATGATTGTAAAATCGGAAACTCCTCAGATCAATAAAAATGTCTTCGATTAAAGAATTTTTTTTTTAAATCGCTAGAAACCAGTTCTCTTTTAGAAGATCAAAGACATTGTAAAAGAGAAATTGAAAACAAGGAAACTTCCGACATATGTTTGATAACCTCATACTTATCTCGAAAGAAAGAGAGATAAATAGTAAATAAATGAGTGATTTCGATATAATTTTATTTATCGATTTTAGTGAGTTCTTGATTATCTAATGTCACCCTCCCCGCAAAAAAATATATATTTATACGATGGAATGCTAAAAATGTGTTGACCTGAACAACAATGTAGAACTTTTTCGGAATTATAAAGTCAAGAATTTTCAACACACCTAGAATCTCGAAATCAGAAAATTAGTCGATTTCAAAACTTTAAAATTGAAAAAATATATAATTTAATTCAGGGCAAAATAGCTTTATATCTTTTTTTAAAATTTCTATTTTCAAAATGCATTAACATCTAGTATCAATGAGAAAATGTATCTTTTAATATTAGAAATTAATATGTCTATCAACATGGATATCTGTGTGCACCCGTTCGTATGTGTGTACAGATAAATATAGTTCTGGCAATTAACATATATAGATCATGAAGAGATTGAGGAAGGAAGGAAGGAAGGAATGAAGTAGACACTGTGAATAGATACGATCAGAGAGATATATAGTGATATCAAGATAATAGTCATGTACGCTTGCATAGTTATGAACAGAATGATAAATATAGAAAGTGAGAATGGTGGAGACAGACTAAATACCTTGTATTCTGTGTAAAAAGTTTGGTAAGAAAAGATTAACTAACAGACAGAAATGAACTGAGAAAAATAAAATAAAATTAAATATAATTAAAAAAAAAGCTTAACTAATGTAATTTGTCAGTGTTGTTTAAAAAAAATAACTTCCGGAAAATCAACAGTAGCTATATTTTTAACAAACTATGTGTTTTAAAGGATCACTACTCAAATACACAAGTCTCTCTTTCTCTATCTATCTCTCTCTCTCTTCTTTCTTTCTCTCTCTCTCTTTCTCTCTCCATATATATATATATATATATATATATATATATATATATATACTATTACTACTACAAAAGAAAAAACAACTATCTTGATGTGACCAACAGACAACTTGCCAGAAGACTTAATACCTTAAACAAAAAATGATCACCAAATGTCAAAAAGGCAAGCTCCTATCTACTCAATAAAATAAAGTGTTCAACGCCTGGACTACCCGGACGGAGCAAAAACGCTTCACAACATCATCGCTTAACAAAGGACAGCTCGTGTCGTTATTCAAGTTTCACCCACCTTCGATCTTCAGACGACTAAAATCTAGAATGCAAAAAAAAAAAAAAAAAAAAAAAAAAGTATTATCACTGTTTCTTACATTATTAAGCACAATTTTAATTCATTCTGATTCACGGATATATTTACGGTATCAATGCGCGGTATTTTACATAATATATATAAATTATAATAGACTATATCTCACTCCTGTGATGTAGTAACAATTGTATAAACTTTGCCGGATTTTTCAAGTATCACATTAGTAACCAGGTTACTGAAACTCCAAAAACCGTTCTTTTGCAATTAAAATTACAGGACGTGCGAAAAATTTTCAAAGTACTTTTGACAAAACCTTGAAAAAGATTCTCATTATAATGATAAAAATATAAAGACACTATTAATGTTAAATCTATAATACATGTTGGGAAAATATCATTCCAAAGTTCAATTTTTCGGATTAATTACCGTTCGCCAATGTGTACGGAGATGTACTTGTCTATATTATCAGAAATACTATCTAGCATGCAACTGTCATGAGAGGAGGGGGAATGATAGAGAAATAAGAGATAGCTGACTGAGTTAAGTAGAGAGAAACGAAGACATATCTAAGAGTGGTGTGGAGATTCAAGTGAGAGTTCTCTAGCCAGCGGGAGATGCTCTAATGTCCACATGCATGGACATCCACTTCAGAATGTTCCACAAGTGTTCAATCCAGTTAAAGTCAAATGAACAAAGATGCCACTTCATCTTCAGATCGGCCGAATAATTCAATAAATTTTCTTTTGATGTTCTGTTCAAAAATTCATCCAGATATAAAATAACCTTTCAACATGTGAATCAGAATAACATGCCAAACTCTTTCAGATTCCTTCGAGATATACAAATCAAAAACCCGAGGTTCACCATTCTTAGATAAAGCTTGATAGACTCTTTCAACAATAATCGTTTATACATCAGCAGTTGACCTAGAGAAGCGAAAGCCTTATTGCTTATTTGAAAGAAAACTATGCAATGTAAGATGCTTAACCAATTCAGGGTTGATTAGAGCATCAAGTATTTTGCCAAAAAGAGGTAGAAGGCTAATAGGCCCATAGTTAGAAGGACCAGGCGGTCCGTCTGAGTTATTAAAGTTTGGAACTATAGAAGAATATTTTCAACTAGTAGGAAAGCTAACAGCAGCAAGGCATTTATTGCAAAGTTTAGAGAGATCATGGACCAGTTCAGTAACACATTTCTTCAGGTCAATTGCAGCGATACAGTCAAGTCCACATGCATTTTCATCAATTCAAAAGGTAGCCTTGCAAGCAAAATTTGTCTATTAATTTGAAACACCGAAATTCAGGATAATTTCAAAACATTTCAGATGACGTTTGTTCTATTGGCGAGATTTAGGTAGTGAGTTAGGCCAAAAACATTTCATAGTTTATTAGAGTATACATAACACACACACACACATAGGTATTAATAAAAAAAAGTATTTTTATCATTCTTTTGCTAATCAATCGCAGGGCTATAAAAGGGATTCAGTAGTGGCGTACGCATTTATCATAATGCAAAATAAATAATACAGACTGATTGTAATTTGACTCGTTTTTTCAATATGAAATTGTCATCATATGCATATATACAAACATACTCCACGTATATCGATAGCTATATATATATATATATGTGTGTGTGTGTGTGTGAGTGTGTGTGTGTGTGTGTGTGCGTGTGTGTGTGTGCGCGCGTATGTGTGTATGTGTGTAGGAGTGTATAGCAAACAAAAATAGAGAGGCTTTAATATATCCATAGAATAATTTATCAGTTTATTTCTCTAAACACACAGAAAGATAATGAACACCTGAAATATCCACAAACACAGACACACATCAAACACATACACGCATACATACATTTGAACAGGAGTAGAGGCTCATATTTTGTTCCTGTTTAGGAAGGGGTTCCCGGCGGTTCCTTTCCTTTTCTCAGGCCTTAATAGTTATGATGTCATGATTTTTTTTTTTTTTTTTTTTTTTGGTGATGTGTGTGGATGGTGATACAGTCTCTTCATACTGTGGTTTCCGGGTTGGCAGTTTTCTGATTGCTGTTCCTGACCGGTGGTTAGGAACTCTAGCATATCGTCTTGAGAGGCTCTGCTCTGATCAACAGTCGTATAATATCGGGGTTCTTGCAGTATCATGTCACGCATAGAAGGGTGTCCCTGCAAGCTCTCCCGGTGGACAACCTCGAAGTCACACTAAGTTGTAGTTTGTAACAGTTCTTTTTCTGCACATTATACATTAGACGAGCGACTGATACTACTACCCTAGACCTTTCCTTACCAAAACAAAACACCTTGAAGATGAGTTACGAAAAAATATAAAACTAATAAACCAGCTCAACAAAAATCAACTAAGCCCCTCAACATTTCTTTCTCTAACATTCGTGGTATTCGCACAAACTTCTGCAGTGTGGAATCGTTCTTTGAAAAGTTTCCGGACATCCTAGCTCTCTGTGAAACTAATCTTAACTCTTCAATCTTCTTCTCTTATTTCTCGATCCCTGGATATCTTCCTCTCCTTATGAAGGGCTTTAATGTCCACATACATGGACTGGGGGTTTAAATAAACACCCAGTCCATGCATGTGGACATTAGAGCATCTCCCGCTGGCTAGAGAACTCTCACTTGAATCTCCACACCACTCTTAGATATGTCTTCGTTTCTCTCTACTTAACTCAGTCAACTATCTCTTATTTCTCTATCATTCCCCTTCTTCTCGTCACTGTTGCATGCTAGATAGTATTTCTGATAATATAGACAAGTACATCTCCGTACACCCGTTTCTAAAGATACATATTTGTGTTTGGTGACTTTAATGCCCACCATGCCAGGTAGATAAAACACTCTGTCACTGACTCCGCTGGCCTCCAAAACCTTAATTTCTCAATCACCCAATCTTTCCCGCAAGTGGTCGACTTAGCCACACATTTCCCAGTAATCCTGATAGACACGCTTCTCTCCTGGATTCTTTTTTATCTCGACCACGGATTCATGTCGTACTATGCAGCTCTGCTCTCTTTAGCAACTCTGATCATGCGTTAATGTCTGTCAACATTTCTTTCCGCTCCCCTACCAGTCAAGAACCTCCTACCGACAGAATATCGTTTTGTTATGAACTAGCTAATTGGGACTCGTTACGTGATTTCCTTCGTGACGTCCCTTGGAATGCAATTTTTAATCAACATGTTCATAAATGCGCATCTGAGGTCTCCTCCTTGGTGAAAACCGGCATCAATGCTTTCATTCCAGCAAGGAAATATCAAGTTATACCGCATTCATCTCCTTGGGTCTCACCTGCATGCTCGGCCGCCATAGCCTACAGGAATCTCTTCTTCCGACTGTACCAGAGCGACACGTCTGATTGTATCAGACGCCTCTTTGTCTCTGCTCGTAACAAGTGCATGCATGTCCTCAAAGAAGCGAAGTTACTGTTTGCTGATAAAATAAAATGACGTATAGCATCTAGCAAGTTTGGATCTAGAGATCTGGCGGCTCAGCAAGGGTGTCTTGAACAACAGCAAGTCCTCAATAATCCTTTATTCAATCAATTCGAAATACTGACATCTACAGCAGACCCATTTGAAGTATCCACATTCAGGTTTTATCCTTTCCTCGGTTCACCCCTATACCCATCTCTTTTCTCTCACCTTCACTCTCTCCAACCCCTGTGTACTAGTGGCATTCATGCCTTGCTTGGGGTGAAATGATTAAAAACATATATAAAAGTAGACACTGAAGTCAACACTAGGAGACGACAGATGGCTTGAAAATCACGTTTCAAGTATGAAAAACTGTCACCGCTTGGTGCTGACTTTTATATTTAAATACACTCCATTTCTGATAATGAGCACCTTTACATATAAATATAACATACCTTAAATGTAAATTGTTATGATATATATATAATATGTCACCTGTCAATGTGCTCTTCACAATGATGGTCACAATGAAACATAAAACTGGCAATCACCTTTTTATGTTGATGCCTATGTTCACATTATACCTATAAATACTGTTCTTCTCCTATAAATATAACTAATTTAACAATATATATATATATATATATATATATATATATATATATATATATATATATATATATATATGCATACATATTTCTTTGTATATCGATACATATATATGTACCGATACCATGTTGCTTTTCTTGTGAAACAAAAAAATGTTTATGTCTATCTCCATAATATTTTGTAAAAGATACAAAGACCTTTTCAAATTCTCCAAAATCATTTTTTATTTATTTTCATCTTGTAAGGAACAGAAAAATTTAAAACCAAAATATTAGCAACTATTTTTTCCCATAACGCCTTCCTGAATATTCCAATAGATGCTGAAAAGTTACCTATTCGTCGAAGAAAAATGTGACCTAAAAAAAAAAAAAGATTATATTAGGTTATTTGGTTCGAGACATTTTCGATAATGTATGTATTCCATTAAATAAGAGACACATTTTGTTGCTCACAAGATCGTTTTGCTTAAAGCCAACAATAGTTTTTAAGAATAAATATTAAATTTGCTTTAAGAAAAACTATGGCTTTATGAAGTGTAAAGGTTAAATGTATATTTATTTATGGTACAAACGATTTCGTTACATTTAAATGCTGTGAGCAAGCGAAGGCATAACTTTTCATAAAAGCAAATTGAACAAAATATTTTTTTAATTAAAAAAATGTTAGAGTCAAATTTCTGATAGTCGGTGAAACGCAAAAAGAAATGTTTTGTTTAACAGATAATTAAATATAAAATGGTTATTTTTAAAATTTACTCTACGGTAAATATGATTTTGATGCATATTCAATTACTTTTGAATGTCGTATATATATGTGTGTGTGTGCTCGCACACGCGTGTCTATGTGTGTGTGTGTTTGAATTTTCACTTGAAGGATACGTATATTTAAATTAAATATTATCCCGCAAGATGCCATATGAACATATGACAAATAAGCAAAATATAGTGTTTAAGAGAATTATTACTGCTGAAATAAACCTTTCAAGTAATGTAGAAAAAACTTCTTTTTCGCCAATATATATATATATATATATATATATATATATATATATATTTAAGTATTTCACCCCAAGCAAGGCAGGAAGCCACTAGGACGCAAGAGGTTACAGAAAATTTAGAGCAACATCAGATAGGAGTGATAGAAGAAAGGATGAGGGTAGTGGATAGATCAAGGCAACTGGAGATGTCGATTGATTACACTTGAATAGCTGGAGATTATAGCTCACATGGAAACAGGAAAAGGGAAGGGAGTTCCACAGGCGAGAGGTGCGAGACATGAAGCTATTAGAGTAGAAGAGACGGCTACATTTAGAAGTTTCGACAGTGAATGGGTGAGAGCGGGATGCCAGCCTCGTAAGGCGCTGGAACTCATGACGTCTGGGAACCAGCGAATGCAGCTCCACGGAGCAATTTCCATGAAAGTATTTGTAGAACAGACAGAGGGAGGCGACGGCGCGTCTGTGAGAAAGTGACTGTAGACGAGACGCCAACTACATTGCATATCCGCCTCTGGAGCCTATCAAGAACCCCAAGGCAAACAGAAGGGGCACCAGACCATATATGGCAGCAATACTCCATGCAAGGGCGAATTGTTGATTTGTAGATCTGGAGGATCGACTCCGGGGAGAAAAACTTTCTGGCGCGGCTCAGGGAGCCAACTTTCCTTGCAGTGGACGAGGCCATTGATTCAATGTATTTATTCCATCTCAGGTCAGCAGTCAACGTGAGACCGAGAAGCCGCAGAGAGTTGCTCTCGAGAAGTTGAGCGTCAGACATTCTAACGGAGGGAAGGAAAGGATCTCTGTGGTGATTAATAGAGAGCAGTTTTGTCTTGGAAGCGTTGAAGTTGACCAGCCAATTCATGCCCCAGTTCACAATCGATTGGAGGTCCTTTTCGAGACGCACGGCCAGGCGAGTTTTGTCAGCGAGACTAGATTTGTTTTTGAGGCAGGAATAAATTGTGGTGTCATCCGCGTAGATGCCAACTTGGGAAGTTATTGCGTCAGGAAGGTCATTTATGTAGATAAGGAATAGAGGGGGGCCTAGGATGGAGCCTTGAGGATCACCTGCGTTCGTGAGATAGGAACTGGAGGAGTATCCATTGAGAACGACCTTCAATTTACGGTTTGACAGGAATGATCGTATTAGGTTATATAATCGACCCGTAATGCCATAACCCTGGAGCTTGCGAAGAAGGCCGGCATGCCAAACCTTACCAAATGCTTTGGAGATGTCTAGTGCCACGGCTCGGGCTTCCCCGTTATTTTGAAGAGCTCGGTAGAATGTTTCAATGATGGCTGTAAACACATGGGCTGTAGATCGGGCAAAGCGGACACCATATTGCTTGTCTGAGAGCAGATTATGGGATGTGAGGTGGTTAACCACCCCGGTATTGATTAGGGCTTCGAAGACTTTGCCGAAGAGGGGAAGGAGACTGATAGGACGGTAGTTGGAAGGGTCAGAGGGGTCGCCGGAGTTCTTGAAGACAGGAACGATCGAAGAGGACTTCCAGCAGTCAGGAAAACAAGATTCCTTGAGGCAGTAGTTGAATAGTTTAGAAAGGGCGGTCGCCAGTTCAGGGGCGCATTTCTTCAAGACAATGGCTGGTATCCCGTCTACACCACTAGCCTTGTTGGGGTCTAAATTGGAGATAACGCGCAATACCAAAGCTGGGGTTATGTTTAACCCACTCAATATGGCTTCAGTTCTAAGAGGGAAGTCGGGTATGGGTACACCGGAAGAGTCGATCGTCGAGTTGAATGAAAATTTCCGAGCAAAGCATTCAGCCTTGTCGGTAGAGGAGGTCAGGACTTCGAACTGGTTGAATAAAGGAGGTATAGAGGGTTTGCAATTGTTCAATACGCTCTTGCAGAGACGCCAATAATCTTTGGAGCCAAATTTGCGAGATGCAATACGTTCCTTCATCCGAGCTGCAAATAGTGACTTTGCATCGTTGAGGACACGCTTACATTCGTTACGGGCGGAGGCAAAGAGACGTCTATTGCAGTCAGACATGTCGCTACGGAATAGATGGAAGTAGTGGTTCCTATGGGCGATGGCGGCTGAGCAAGCAGCCGAGAACCAGAGGGGGGATCGCGACTTGACCCTATACTTCCTTGATGGGATGAAAGCGTCGATTCCAGCTTTAACCCAGGAAGAGACTTCAGAAGCACATTCTTGGACGGGGAGCTTAAAGACTCCAATCAAGGGGACATCGCGGAGGAAATCCCGGAACGCGTCCCAGTCAGCTCGTTGATAGTAGAACGAAGTTCTAGTGGTAGGAGGTTCTTTATAGGGGGTGGAGTTGAAGATGTTAACTGATACTACTGCATGATCGGAGTTACCAAGAGGGCAGAGTTGCGAGGCACTGCAGGATTCGGGGATGGAGGTAAAGCACAGGTCGAGAAGCGAGGCTTTACCTTCCCGGTTGAAGACAAAACGAGTGGGGAAGTTAACTATCTGTGTGAGGGAATTGGAGATTGAAAAATTGAGCGTTTGAATGCCTGCGTGGTCAGTAGTAGCATTCTTAAGCCACAAGGTGTGATGGGCGTTAAAGTCACCAAACACAAAAATGTGAGCAAACGAGTGGAGGGAGAGAGCCTTGTCTATGCTGTCAGAAATGCTATCGAGTATCTCACAGTCTTGAGAGGATGGAGAGCGGTAAAGGAAGAAGAGATAGCTTACCGCATTGAGGAGAGAGAGTCGGAGACACATGTATGACTGGTCTGGCGATTCGAGAGAGGACTCTCTGGCCAGAGGGAGATGTTCCTTGACGTAGACACCAAGACCGTGCATGTGGGTTAGAGAGTCTTTTCTGAGGGGAGGAAGATAGCCGGGGATCGAGAGATCAGAAGAGGGGATAGACGAGACAAGGTTTGTCTCACAGAGAGCCAGTATATCCGGGCCGTTTGCAGTGAGGAAAGATTCCAGACTGCAGAAGTTTGTCCTAATGCCCCGGATGTTGGAGAACGAAATGTTGAGGGGTTAAGGTGGTTTTTGAGAGGCTGGTTTAGGGTTAATCTTTCGGTTTTTGTAACTCATGTTGAATTTTGTTTGTAAGATGAGAAGGCCCGAAGTAAAAGAAACAGACAGTTTCGACCGTGACGCGGGCAGAGAGGAGTTGGCAAAATCTGCACCATTATGTGGCCTCAGGGCTGCCCACCGGAGGTGACTGCAGGGACACCTTTCCATGCGCGACATGGCACTACAAACACCCCAGTATTATACAACTGTTGATCAGAGCGGCCGCCCAAGACGCTACGCAAGAGTTAGGGCTCTTAACTACCAGTCGGAAACAGCAACCAGAGAACTCTCAACCGTGTACCCTCAGAATGAAGAGGTGATGCCACAGACTGCACACATCACGGGAGAAACAGAGCTGCACTAATACAGAGGCCGGAGAGAGAAAGAGTACCGGAAACCCCTTCCTAGACAAGAAACAAGGTGTAAGCCTCTACTCATGTCCAATAGAAGGGGGAGGAGTGTTGACCGGGCGGTAGAAGAGACTCCAATTGAATATATATATATATATAGATAGATAGATAGATAGATAGATAGATAATGAAATGTCTCATTAAATAATTACGACAAGTTTTGTCTACTTATTTTTAATAGGATCCTTTCGTAATTACGGACAAATTATTTCTTAGTATCCTAATTAAACGAAGAAAGCAAATTACCATTTTGATGCATATTCAATTACTTTTGAATGTCGTATATATATGTGTGTGTGTGCTCGCACACGCGTGTCTATGTGTGTGTGTGTTTGAATTTTCACTTAAACACTTGAAGGATACGTATATTTAAATTAAATATTATCCCGCAAGATGCCATTGTACCTTATTAGGTAACTATTCGCTAAAAAATGAGCAATATATAATGAAAAAAGTTCCAAAGCCAAAAAGCCAAAATTTATTATCAGAATCTTTGTGTTATTCTTAATACGTAAGATCAAAAGATTTTTTATGTAAAATTTTTTTTAAATCCTTTTTAGAATCTTTGAAATTATGTTTAAAATCGTGTTTTTATGGCGTCAACGGGGGACATAAATTTGTACAGTGTAACCCGGATACAAGAGAGTTGTCGGGACCTGAGACGAAGTCTCTTATATCCGGGTTTGGTCTAATTTATATACATTAACACAGGCTCTAATTTGGGACCAGATAAAATCTCTCTTATATCCGGGTTTGTCTTATATCTGGGTCTCTTATATCCGGGTTACACTGTATATGGTAATGTGAACGACTTTTTGCGGTAAAAAAAAAAACAAAAAAAACATTGGTTTGGAAACTCTTGCAAAAACAGATAATCATCGGATTTTAACGAAACAATCAGGACTTAGGCACAAATGAAGCAAATTGTCTTTTAAACTTGTAAAAATATTTCTTTACATATGTTAACCCGCCTCACTTATTTAATTTTATGAAATTTTCATGAATACTTTTTTTGTGACGATGTTTACATTAGGTATAAGGACACATCATTGGAGAATTTAAATAATCAAATTTTGGGGGTCAAACTGGACCCCTATTTACAGAAAATGTGTTCTGAATCGTAAAATAAAAAATGCAATGAAACTAAGACATTATTTAAAACGAAAAGTTTTTAATTGCATTTATGAATAAAATATATTATGGATATATTATTGTCTTACGAAAACAAATTTTCGAAGAATAATGAATTTTTACAATAACTTTTTTCATTTTTAAAAAAATTTAATTGAACTAATTTATAGACTTTTAAATTCTATATTTATTTGCAGCGGTCAAATGATATTGTTATTAATTTAAAACTGTATTCACTAATCATAAATGTAAAAGCTTACTATAATTCAGCTTATTATAATAATTTGATAACAACAATTTGCTCCTTAGATAAATTACCCCAAAACCAAGCTATCGATAGATGTGTTAACATTTCAGGAAAAAAACACTAATCATCGTATTAAAAGTAGGTAATATTTGTTTACATTGAGATTATTTAAACATTAAATTTTTCTCAAATAACGTTTCAGAAAAGCATGTGTTATTTCTTAAAGATTTTTATAAAGGGAATTATGTTGCCAATATGAACGATTTTATTGGTTTTACTGATAACTGAGAAAAAAAATTAAATTCGTCTTGAAATAAAGCAAATATCAAATTTTATCTATTATCTTTAAATTAAAATTATAATAAAATATTCAAGAAAGATTTTCATTTATATACATGCATTTTAAACTTTAGGTATAACGCTTTTTATGGAGGTACCTTACATATATACGTACATATATATACGTGAGTTGGAATCAAATACGGATCGGAATCCGACAGAATAAGATAAAGAATAAATAGGAAGCTTTTATCAGTCTCACATATTTCACTTTTATTATTATTTATCTCATTCTCTGGTGAAGCACCAGAGAATGAGATACGGAGAAAAAGAAGAAAGAAATTCTATTATTTTTATTGTGTTGTTTGATTTTCATTGGTTAATCCTGTTTCACATGCATTCGACTTGTTAAACAAAAGTTATTATAATTTGTGGCGTTCCCAATTCAAGGAGAGAGGACGCATTCATTTGAAGTTCCAAGAAACTATATACATACATACATACACACACACACACACACACACACACACATATATATGTGTGTGTATGTGTGTGCGCGCGCGCGTGTGTGTATGCATGTATATATTTGTGTATTTAGGCAGCAAATTCTCTTTTATGCATGTCTGATTAAATAAATTACAAACATTATGTCTGATTATTTTTAGCATAATCCTTTCATATTCACGAATATTTTTCTATGTATTAGAATCAAATGAGGCAAAATAAATTAAAATATTCGTGAACAATAAAATAATAAAATAAAATAAAGATATATTTGTGAATAAGAAAGAATAAACAGAGATAATGTTTGTAATTTATTTACACATACATATATATATATATATATATATATATATATATATATATATATATATATATATATATATATATATATATATTAAATAAGCTATATATGCGCACAAACATTCATACATATAACGCTTAACATATAATGTTCACAAATTGAGGGGATACTTTTTGGAAGATAGTCAACTAAATGATTTTTCCAATAATAATAATAATAAAACTTGTCACTATATTGTGTACATTTGCCTGTGAAGCAAGTGCTTTGTAAAGTCTTATCATATTGAATGTTATGATGGCTATTAGCATATTTTTACTCCCTTTCATGCACTTACTCACTAATAATAATAATAATAATAATAATTTATGAATAGCCATTGAACTTTAAAAGAAAAGAGAAAGAATTGGATGTATCTTTAAGTACATATAAATGCACATTTACTTGATTTTTATGATTCTGAGTCACTGCGATAAGGTATGTCTTATACTTCTAATGCTTAAAGCCTATATAAAAACGGAACATTGAATGTTGGGTTTCAGAACAGGTAGGGCGAATCAACTTTAAAGATTGTTTCCTAAATCAGTATAATATCAGTCGGTTGTTTTTGAAAAATCTGCAATAGTTACAAAAATGCACTTGACATTCAATCTATTACAACATGGACTACTTTTCTTTTTGATTTTCTGGCAGTAAGAATTTGCATGTATATATAAGCAAAGCCCACAAACACACACACATATAAATGTTCACTATCTATGTATAATGTGTCACTTTATTATATATATATATATATATATATATATATATATATATATATATATATATATATATATACATATATATATATATGCGTGTGTGTATGTGTGTGTGTGTAGGTGCCTCCAAAGATTCGCTAAAAATTAGGATACATGATGAAAAAAATGACGCAAATTTAAAAAGATTTTCGTCAAAATATTTATGTAAGAGGAAAGACAATATGATTTTTAAATTATTAGATTGTATTTTTTTAAATCCTTTTTAGAACCTTCGAAATTTTGAGTAAAAATTTGTCTCATTGCGTCAACGAATTACCATAAATTAGAATAGAAAATTTTACCGTCTTTTTGCAGTGAAAAATGCATTGAAATGAAAATTCTTGTAAAAAATCAGTTAATTGCCGGATATAATTGAAAAATAACATTTCGTCAAAACGCGTCTTCGTACGTACGATTATTTTGGGTATTTAAATAATTATATAAAAAGACTCTTGCGTTATATTTGGTCATGTAATTGTTACGGTTATGAACCCGCGTAGAAAAAATGGCATAAGTCAATCGAGAGGGTAGAGAATACCTCATAAAACACACACTACCGTGATAGAAATGTCTTTTCTGCGATATTTTAAACAAAAGTATGTAATATTTGTTTTAAATCAGATTAATTAAACTTTAAATGAGCTAATCTTCCACAAATAAAATTTCAAAAAATTATATTTTATTCTTGAAAGATTTTTAAAAAAGAGAATTGTGTTCTGCCGACAGATTTTTAAATATGGGTAAAAATGACTAAAATCAGCTATTTTTAGCGATTTAAAAAATACTCATTCCAAACCATTTAAATTCGTTTTTAAATACAGCAACGTGTTTTGCTTATTGGAAATATTAAATTTAATCTATTAGCTTGAAATTAAAGCTTTAAGAAAGATTTTTCATTTGTAAAAATTAATTTTAAACGTAAGGTGTCGCTTTTCTTTGGAGGTACCCATACAAATGTACACTTTCTGATACATACAAATTAAAATTGGATAAGCTATATACAGGAGTCTCTTTTTGTCTGTCTGTCTCTCCCTCTATTTCCGTCTCACTTTATATATATATATATATATATATATATATATATATATATATATATATATATATATATATATATACTGTATTATATATGTATACAACTCTGTGTGTATGTGTGGATGCGATGATGTTTACTTATCCTGAAATTATATTTCCACAACGTCGTTATGTCGTCCAAAATTACGATCCACGATATTTCATCCCAATCAATTTGCATCATCCAAAAGTTGCCCCAAAAATCCCCTCCCACAAGATCCACCCAATCATGGCCGTCACCTCCATTACCCCTATTCTCAGAGCAGACGATAAGCAAGCACGTCTTTCTATTCACGATTGAAATACACTAAGACGATTTAATGCTATTAGATTACAAGAATAAGTTCATAAATAGATAGAAAAGAAAGTAAAAATTTAAATACAAAAACAAAAAAAAACAAAGAATTAAACGAAAAACACTGGCAACGACAACAAAAAGGTAGACATATTCTTTTACTATTACAAAAAGTGTTTTACGAAAATGATCATACGCCTCAAGAAACATGATCACAACATGCTTTTGTGTTTCAAACAACTGAGAGATGACGACGATGGAGGTATCGGTGGGAAGAGAGAGAGAGAGGCGGGGGATCGTTTTAAACTATTAACCTCCCAAGTTAAAGTTAGATTAGGGATAAAGAGAAAAATAGACAAAGAGAAGGGAAGAATAAATTAAGCGTAAAAATAAGGAAATAAAAAAACAGACAAGAAACCAGAGTAAACATAAATAAATTAAAGTTTGAAAAAAAATGGTAAAACCTTTGTTATTTTGGGGTACAAAGTCCTTCCAAACACAACTTTTTAGTAGTGTTAGCGCAGTCATACCGACAGTATTCTGAAATGGTAATTTAAGATATTGTAAAGGAAGGGATTTAAAATTGGAAACGCCCAATACGATAAATCATTTCATAAAGAATTAGAATGTAAAGAATAACCTGAAAGCATTTAATTAAATCGAAAAATACTGTAATTATTTCGCTTAATATGAGATGTAGGCATAGATTATATCTCAGTGTGTGCATGTGTATAAATGTATACTATATATATGTTATCTCTCTCTTTCCCTCTGTCTCTCACTCTTTCTCTCTCTCTCTTTATATATATATATATATATATATATATATATATATATATATATATATAATCTATTTATTTAATTTATCTATGTCTCTATATACAAAAGTTAGTCAACATATAATGCGTGGTCTTTTTTAATTACAATAGAATTAATAGCAGAAGCACAAAACATACGAAATTGAACAGAAATGTTTACATTGAAAATTTACCTCTCAACATTTGAATGGCGGACGTGTATAAGCGCTGAATTTTCTTTTCCATGTTTGAGTTGATTCTTTCAGCTCATGGTCATTTGAGAACTGGCATATGAATGACTACTTCATTGGGTTAAACAAATGAATTTACCGTCTGTTGTTTCATGGAGTTTATCAGCATTAACTTTTCACAGACCATTGTGTAAGCAATAGGTGTCATGAGAGCATCAGTTTATTTAGCCTTATCCTCATTCACAACAGCAGCTGGGCTGCCACTGTAGAACTTGTCACTAATGTCAGTTTCTCGTTTCTGCCATTAATTCTACTGGACCATATATTTACTCTGCTTACGTTAAGTACAGCTTCTTCATAAGCATTTAGTGACATTCTGCGAATGTTTGCAACACTTCGCTCAAAAACAGAAATATCAGTTTTTTCTTTCTACATGAATTCAGAGGAGTAACTATTTTGAGGGGGATTATGAATGGGAAAAGAGAAGAAATCTCCCTAATTTTGTCCTTGGACATTTTTATGGATATTAGCTTAAAACCTTAACGTTTTTAATACTTTTAATATTAAAATAGGCATTATATTTTGACCGCTTCTCGCATATATATATATATATATATATATATATATATATATATATATATATATATATATATATATGTATATATATATATACAAATATATATATATACAAATACACATGTATACAAATACACATTTAACGGCTTAAAAAAGTGTCCAAAAATTTCTCTTGCTGAAATAGACCAGACGATATGTGCTGAACGGATGTCATCATTCGTTTGAAAAAATGCACCCCGACCCTACCTTGACTTAACCTCTTTTCTAAAGTAACTAATATGTTGATACAATTGTTGTCAGTCAATACCCTACCACTCCTTTTTAAAAGGATTAGTTTTCTCCATATCCATAGAAATTAATATTACGGATGTATATGCTTATAAAGCGCCGTAAATTTCACAATTAGTTATTCCAAAATTCGCTTGAGGATGAAACAGAACTAGGTGCTTTAATTTTTTAAAAAAAGTTTTTAGCTTCTGTTTTTGAAACATGAGAACTCTTATGTAACGATGGAATCATATTTTTTCAAAAGTAATTATAATTATTGTTATAGTGGAACATACCTATTCTATTGTTAATAGACTCTCCCACCTATAAGTAGGAGTAGTAGGATTCGCTCGCGAAGTTGGTCAGTCAGTCGACTGGCTGAACGGTTGAACTCTCTGCTTTCGGGCGGGGAGGAACCCGAAAGAGACTACGCCGAAGGGCGGATTCTCTTTCGGGGAGGTAAACCGACCCTGAACCCGTTTATATGGGTTCAATGGGCATATTTTTGGCCGAGCCCACGAGCTTGGAGATCCCACTTTAAACCGGCCTTGTGCCACATGATGCCCTCGTGGGCGGGTGACTAAATATCGTTGGTCAGTCAGTCGATGTCGGATGACCGTTAGTCGGATATTAAAGTATCAGCGACCCCAACTAGACTACTGCGTTATTACCTATTTATATCAAGTTCCTAACGTTTTGTACGTCGAACCTATTTTAGGGCCGACTTAGTACAAATACAAGCCTCCACTGTGAAACTACTACATAACAACTTGGCGACGAGGGATTCGAACTTATACGGAGGAAGAAAAACCTTTCATACTCTACAACACTTGACGACGAGGATTCAAACTCATACGGAGGAAGAAAAAACTTTCGTACGCCATACAACACTTGGCGACAGTATTCGGATTCATACGAAGGAAGAAAAACATTCGTACTCCATAACACACTTGCCCACGAGGATTCGAAATTCCTACGGTGGAAGAGAGAAAAAAAAAATCACCCGCCATAACAAAAAAAGAAAGTACGAGTATTCAAACTCATACGGAAAAAAAATTGCGTTCGCCACATTATTTGGTGACGAAATTCGTACTCATACGGAAAAAAATAATTCGCTCGCTACATTATTTGGTGACGAAATTCGTACTCATACGGAAAAAAAATTCGCTCGCCACATTATTTGGTGACGAAATTTGTACTCATACGGAGGAAAAAGAAAAAAAAAACTTGCTCGTCACAATTTTCGGCGACATCTCGGATTCACATTTAAAAAAAAAAAATTTGGCAAAGTTTTTCGAAAGACAAGACGTCAACTTAGTGACGAAAAAATCAGTCGTATTCTCAATTGAGAAAATAATTTTTTCTCGATAAGAGAGTTTGCTCAAATAGGTCACGAATTCGTAGGACCAACCTCTACAATATTTTATCATTGTGTAAACTTTTTGCGAAGATGGCGGAATGCAAAAATATATTCCAGGAATTTTTTAAGTTCCAGACGGAACAACAGATGACAATATTAGAGCAACAGAAAACATTCCAGATGCAACTACAGGAGGAAACTTTTAATAGACAGATGCAGTTTCAATGAGAAATGGAACAGATGCATAACGAGTTTCAAAACAAAATTCTGGAAATAACTGAGAAGTGGAAAGAGAAAAATCTACAAAATGATCCTTTCCCAGAGAATACAATATGGAATTCAATTGAAATATTCACCTACAGTCCAGATGAAGAGATAACTTTTGAGGAGTATTATAAAAAATATACGGACGTGTATAACGAAGACTGCCACTCGTGGTCTGAAGGAAAGAAGGTTAGACTTCTTTTAAGCAAGTTAGGAACTGCTGAGCATAACAAATTGGTAAACTACATTTTACCGAAAAAAAACTAGCGAGTTGACTTTTACCGAGGCGGTAAATATATTAAGTGAATTATTTAGTAAAAAGACATCTTTGTTTCACAAGAGGTGGAAATGCTTGAACCTGATGAAAGATGACGAACAAGACTATATAACGTACGCAGCCAATGTGAATAAGCATTGTGAAGAATTCAAGCTAGCAGAGTTAAGCGCTGACAATTTTAAGTGCTTAGTGTTTGTTCAAGGGCTGGTATCGGATAGAGACGCAGGGTTGAGGAAATTAGTACTGTCAAAATTAGAAAACGAACCAAAGATTTCGATACAGAGGTTGGCAGAAGACTGCACAAGATATATTAGCGTAAAGAAAGATTCGAAAAAGATAGAACAGTCTGGCGTTTCGCATATAAGGAAAATACGCTACAAAAAAGAAAGCAAGTCTCCCAAAAAGAATTCTAAAATTGCGGATTATCAAACAAAAAGTGAAATACCAGAGAAAAATAAACAAAAACTCCCGAAGCCATGTTTTGCTTGCGGTGAACTTCACTGGTACAGATATTGCAATTTTAGGAATAAAAAATGTTTCAACTGTAAAAGAGTGGGGCATAAAAGCTCGCACTGCAGGTCAAAAAATAAAGAAAACAAAATAAGAAAATTAAAGTTCGACGAGGTGAACGATGGAATAACCAGAAAATTTGTTACCGTCGAAATAAGTAATAAAAAAATAAAATTGTAACTCGACACTGGTTCCGATCTATCTATCATAAATTTGCATACGTGGAAGAAGTTGGGGAAACCAACTTTAATGAAAAAAAATAAAATCGTGAGGTCAGTGACGGGAGAAAAAGTACAATTTATTGGAGAATTTGTTACAAACGTCACGTTAGATAAAAAAAACGCGAAAAGCTAAACTATTTGTCATAGAAAATACCACGAACTTACTTGGTACGGATTGGATAACAGAATTCCAATTATGGGATCTACCGATAAATTCTTTCTGTTACAAGGTAGATTTTTTAAACTACGAAGCCCAAAAATTAGTAAAGAAATTTAAGGGAACTTTTCCTACTGTTTTTTCTCCAGGTTTGGGAACGTGTACCAAGATGGAGACAAAATTCCAGCCAAAAGAAAACGCTCAGGCGGTATTCAAAAAGAAAAGTAATGTACTGTTTGCTTCAATTGAACAGAGAGATAAAGAATTGGACAGATTAGAGAAAACCGGTGTATTTAAAAAAAAGTTGAATGGGTAACACCGACGATATACGTGAAGATGAAGTCGACACCGAGAAAAACTGGGGAGTGAGTTACCCGCAGCCAAGGACATGCAGTATTATTAAATGATTTAAGTCAACTGAAGTCGCCACAGAAAACGTTAAGAAGCACAAGATAACAAAAGGGAATTTAGAGGCTGAACAAATAGAACCACAAGAAGAACCTACAGAAACTGTGACTCCACCCTTAAGAAGATCAAAGCGGAAGGTTGTTTCTGGTAACACTATGGAGGTATAAAAAAAAATAGAAAAGCGGATTGGCTATATGATGTACTTGGTGAAAGGCGAAAAATTGCAGTAACCAGATCAGACGACGTTTTTCAGACGTGGTTGACAGCGGTCACGCGGAAAAAACGGCGATGGAGGTGATTTTCAATACGTTTGATCTAACAACGCCTCCAACAATTTTACCTGAGGTACGCCGATCCAGAAGAAAAAAGAAAGGCAACTGATCATTTAAAAGTGGATCAAAAAACGTAGGAGATACGTAAAAAAAATGAAAAAAAAACAAAAAAAAACAAAACCGTTTATTCCTACGGAGTAAAGTTTTAGTGGGGGATGTTATAGTGGAACACACCTATTCTATAGTTAATAGACTCTCCCACCCATAATAAGTAGGAGTCGCTCGCGGAGTTGGTCAGTCAGTCGATGTCGGACGACCGTTAGTCGGACATTAAAGTATCAGCGACCCCAACTAGATTACTGCGTCATTGCCTATTTATATCAAGTTCCTAACGTTTTGTACGTCGAACCTATTTTAGGACCGACTTAGAACAAATACAAGCCTCCACTGTGAAACCACTACATAACAATTATATGTGTGTGTGCGTGCGTGTGTACACGTCTTTTTAGTAAAGTACTAGAGGCTCTAATCAACTCTGAATTGTTTCAGACAAGTAATACGACTTTCGCTTCGCTAGGTCAACTGCTGATGTATTAACGATTATTGATGAAACAGTCTATCGAGCAAGATAAGAATGGTAAAGCTCGGGAAATTGCTTTGAATAATTCAAAGCAATTTGTCAGATTTTGCATATTGGTTTTCTTCACAAATTGAAAGGTTATTGTTTTTTCTGGTCGATTTTTGAACTGATTAAGTTTTTCTTTATCGCAAAATTAAAATGATCTCGAATGGCCATTCTTCTAGTTCTTTTTGCATTAATGCTGGTGTCCCACCTGAGGACCTAAGTTCTTCCCAATTTTTATCAACGACTTTACCGACGGTATCAGTTCTCAACTTGATATCTATGTTGATGACACTATATACTCCTGTCTTAATGGTAAGTCTGCTCACTTTGATAAAGTCAAATTGGCAACTGATTTAAAAAATGCACTACTGGGGCAAGAATGGCTTGTTAATTTTAACTCCTTCATAATGAAACTGCTCTTTATTAAAAATCTGAGAGGACCTCTTCTGTCATCCATCCGCATTGGCAAATGCTAACCTCCAGGAGACTAATTCATTTTACCTTCTCAGGTTAACGTTTTTCGCTGACATGTAGTGGAAAAATTATATTGAATCAATTGCCAGGTTTACTGCTAAAAAAGTTGATTCACTGTCGTACTAGACATTTTCCTCCCCAAATCTATCTTGCATTATTATAAGTCTTCTAATGGCACATAACTTGAATATTGCTGCCACGAGGAGGTCACATAAGACACGTATCATTTCTATAACATTTCGTATCATTTCTATAACATTTCGTATCATTTCTATAACATTTTAACCAGGCATCTATAAAGATTCTGTGCCTCTTTCATTTGACAAACTAGAAAACAGTTTCTTACACTTTTTATCTTATAAATTGCTAAAATCATATTTTACAATTAGTACATTTTTATTGAAGTAAATCGATATATATTTAAATTTCTAAAATAATTAATTTTCCCTCTTAACTGATTTCGCATCTGTGGAAAAACACACTCATAGTCTAGGTATGTGAGTGTCTGTATATGTGTGTGCGTTGGCGCGTGTATGCGTGTGTATATATGTGTGTGTGAGCATGTATGTGTAATCATACATATATAGTTCTTTGCTAAGCTTTCAACTTATACAATGTGTGTCTAATGTGTGTGTGCGTGCATACATATGCTTATATATATATATGCGTGTATACACATATACATACACTCATACATATACATATTTAACGATATGAAAAAAGAATTTGTGAATACCATTGTTAACTAGTATCTGACACTAGTTAACAATGACTTCCCTAACCACCTTATCGACCACCAAATTAGACTATTTCTTTCCAAAGTTTGACCTGAATAAAAAAATCAAATTATCTATTACAAAAAAAAAATACAACCTTATCCTAAAGCATAGCAGCACACCAGCAAAATGAAAATTACAATGAACGATCATTATCTATGAGTTCAAATGCCCCTTAAGGAACTGTGTTCTTGATCAAACCAAATTCATAAATAATTACATTGGTCACACTACCACATGGCTATCCAGTTACATTACAACTTTCTAATGACAGCTTCATCAGAACCCATTTAAACAAACACACACTTACCAGACTCCATCTGAAATATACTAGCAGAAAATACAAACATAATAAACACATCCACACATAAAACAAGATTAAAAATAATGGAAGCCTTAATTAAAAAAAGAGCTAATACTCAATAATATTAACTATGAACATGGCCACAATGTACTGTCTTCAGAAAATAAAACATCTTTATAATTCTAAAAGCAGGCACGCAAATCATACAGCCATTCAAAAAGCAAAAATAAAATCATCCTTGATAATGACTAATAGCGCTCGGAATTAAAGAACATTTCGACAGTTTCTACACACCTCTGTGTCCAGAAAAGAAAACACTTGTTCGAACACAAGAAAAATTAAATAAATAGCTTAAACGCAGTACCTTGTCTGTCGTCTTTAAGGAAACGTATAAATGAGAGATTGCTGTCTAAATACGCAATACATACATACATACATACATACATATATATATATATATATATATATATATATATATATATATATATATATATATATATATAAAGATAAATAGAGAGAGAGCGAGAGAGAAAGAGAGAGAGAAGATGCTAAGAGAATTATCTGACCTTGTCTGGATTTCTAAATACATCAAATAAATCACATGAGTTTACCAATCTGTATTGTTTTAAGGAAGATGTTGACAATTTTCAGTTGGTTCGGAAATGTTAAGTCTATCAGAATTTGTCCTATTCGATTGCAAATATAGGATTGTAGTATTTTGTATCCGGTTGTGTGTTCCTAATATCTGTTCTGTGGAAATGATTATATATATACTGATCTACTTGAGTCATGGACTATCACACAATGTCTTTTAAATGTTCTCTGGTGTCTCTCAGTATTAACCGTAGGTTTAGGGGAAATGCCAAACCTGCTCGAGATAGAAGTATGACTGTTATTTGACTTTCATTAAAGACAGAGTCCACGGCTGAACGATAATATTATTTAAGTCAGTTTTAACTCTGTATGTGTACTGCACTGAAACTGTGTTTGAACTGTCGACCTCGTGACATATTTTGCCACACATTTTTGTATAAAGTAACTGTCAATTTCTTGCCGATTTTGTTCCGATAATTTTTCTCTACTACACCTTTTTATTAAAAAAAATCTAAAATCTAATTTCATTCTATTTTCAGTCAAATCTAAATGAAGTCTACAACTAAATCTCATTTCGAGTATTCTCATTTACATGTAAATTAAACCGTCATAATTATTTTAGCTTGACAACATCCATTGAGGTGCTGACAACTTCAAGCCATTTCGATTGAAGACGCATTCCTAGACACACAGAGATTTGAATACAATTGTTTTAGTAGGCTGGCAAACGAAATTGGGCATTTTCCAACAGTATTTTTTGCTTAATATTGCTTTCACTTTGCTATTATTAGTAGTATTGCTTATTCCCTTCAACTAGTAGTTTGCTGCAAAGTATTTCAAAAGTTTACTGAATAGTATTTCAAAAGTATTTGGAGGTTGAGTTAAATCTATGGAAATTTCATTACTTACTGAAAACATTTATATAAAGAAGCAGACGGGCTTAGAGTTTCTTATATAAAGAGCCAGGGTTTTCACTCAATTTTGTGTAGAGTTTGAGGGATCAGACTTCTGCGTTATCAGCTGTGATAAATTCTCTGAAGCAGATGGGCTTCAAATTTTCCAGCTATCACATGTATCCGCGTTTATTTTTATTCACCCAGTAAACGAAATCCAACACACTACACAGTATCCCAGTTTGTCTGACGTCTCGGTTGGAAAAGCGACACACAAAGGTCACACTCATTGTCTATGAGTCAATCCATCCAATTTCTTTCTTTTCACACGCTCTTAACTAAAGGTTCGCAGGTAATCAGCAGGTAACTAGTAACTACGGCTGTAGATAGGCTTTTGTTATATCATTCTAGTATTCTGTGATACTTGGTTTAATCCTTGCTTTAGGCATCGACATCGAACAATATTTCATGTGAATCAGTTCAGTTGAGAATTAAATTTGAAAACTCTTCTTAAATGTATCAATTTCCAAGTGACCGGTTGGGTACTGAATTAAATATGATAGATTAAAGCAAATAAACAAAAATAAGAGTAGGTCATTGCTTCTAAAGCTTTTCTACACCAGCACCCCACCTTTGTACAGGTAGTTGTGCCAGTTGGTGACCGCCATGTTAACAGTACACTGGAAAATGGAGCAGACTTAATGCGATAAAGTTAATGTTACGTTTTTACGTTTTGTTCGCATTTATATAACAGTATCAATCACCGGAAGGTAAAGCAGCTGTCACTGCGCCAAATCATACAAACTGCCGGACTTTAACTTTAAAGGTTGTTGCTACATACACTGGTTACCCCTATAACTAAAATGTGCAAAAATATAAATTTACAAAAAGTTAAACAATGTATCCATCATATAATGTAGCGTCTCCCAATCATGGTTCAAAGGGTTAAGCCATCTTTTTATCTTATTAAAAATATAGCGACTCTGCTATAACTCCCTGACCCATACTGGCTGAAAATCCCACATGTAAGTACTTCATATTATTAAGCCTGGTGATCATTTTTAGAGTAAGAAACATGTTACGACATTACCCTAGGTGGGCAAAGTTGGTCTATCTACTTTGAAAATCAACATCCCAGTTAAACATGTAAGAAATTTGGAATGATGGAGATATATACATAATATTAACCATGGCATAGATAGATCGATAGGCCGTTAGACAAATAAAATAGAAAAGAAAGGTCAGATAGATATAAACTAAAATGTAGATTGTTAACAAGATATATGCAAAGATGAATCAATAACCTGATATGTCGTAATTAGGTATATTTTAATGTGAGATTTTCGTTGCATAATGGTCGATCTGTGTGTCTGACTTCTAAATTAAGAATATTAATAAGAATTTAGATTATACTGAAAAATTAATAATTGTGTAAAATAAATATTTTTAAAGACTGAGAGACATACGGATCTATCTATCTATCTATCTATCTATCTATCTATCTCTATATATATATGCATACATACATGCATATACACATACAGGCATATATGCATACATACATACATAATGATATATATTTTCTTATACTGAGAGAGCTGTCATATTGGTATAATTCTTTTAGATTGTCTAGTTCACTGATTTTCTAATTAGTTTTGATTTGTACAGTATTAACCCCATTCTATAATCTCGCTTGAATTTCAAAATTTTTTCTCTTCAAATTATCTCCATCATTCTCGTCTTAACATTTTTTTTATTATTTTTGTTTATTTTTTGTCTTTTTTTTTTACCGAACTATCGCATGACATTCCTCTCTGCCCTCTTCTTCCCCCCACGCGCACACATCCTGTCTCTACATCCTCCCCCCACTAGAGAGAAATAGGAGGACAGAGATTGAAACAAAAGACCATGTCGGTAATGTATATTTTACAAGTACGCAAATTTACAGATTAATGTTATGGTGGAAATTTTGTGCCATACAAATCTTTTTTTGCAGGTGAAATTTTACAATTTTACTTTTTCACACACACACATACACACACACACACACACACACACACATATATATATATATATATATATATATATATATGTTTATAGTTCTGCTTTGTCTGTGTTAATAGTGTGTCTATCAATAAGATTATACAATGAACGTTGAAAAGTTCTCGACCCGACTCACACCAAATCTGTGCAAATGACCAAATCTGATTATATGGCCTTAGCTATTGTAGGTTGTTTCCAGAACATTTCAGCGACTGTTTTGTGTGTGTGTGTGTGTGTGTGTGTGTGTGTGTGTGTGTGTGTGTGTGTGTGAGTGTGTGTGTGTGTGTGTGTGTGCGTGTGTGTGAAAGTATGGTTTTCTTTTATATATATGGGTAAAAAAATAGGAAAAAGAAATTGAAAATGCAACTGGAGTTTTTACTGATTTCAAAGTTCTATGATTTTCAAAATTCAAATTGAGACGTGTGTCTGTGTCATAATCTGTTTCGCATCTGACTGGAGTTGGAGAATTTTTCCGTTTTATGCAACAAAAAAAAAAAAAAAAACAAATAAAAAATAAAAAAATTGGCTCCGGTTGCTATCTGTTTAAAATGCTATTTGACTGATTATAGTCATTTAATCAGGTATAGTAATTTTTGCACCAAAAATTGATCATCATAAGTGTTTGTTATCAAAACTTGGGAGTGTCATAGATTAGTGAAGATGTCTAATACTAATATAGTGTTAAGTTGTTCATCCGATATTTAAATTATCATCATCTTTTTTTAAGAAAAAAAATTCAATGAATAATGAATTTTTATAAGAATTGTTTTAATTTTTAAAAATTTCAATTACAATGATTTATAAACTTTTAAATATTTAAAATTTCTGTATTCAATTGTAGCGGTCAAGTGATATTGTTAGTAAATTAAAAATGCATTTTCTAATCATAAATGGAAAAGCTCACTACAATTCAACGACGCCGGATCTTTTTAAATTAATTTTGAATTCATGCTTAAATATGTCTATTATTGCAAATAGTTACGTCCATATACAACATTATCAGAAAATAAGAACGGTAGTTATAGTAAATTTAAAATTTATTTGTAATTTTCTAACATTTTCTCAACAAGCGTCTTCGTAAGTAAGTCTATAAAAAAAAACTACCTAAAATTTAAAAAAATCTCTGATTATTCGGTAATTAAAAATATTAAAAAAAGCGTTCACATTATAGTGAATTATTAAGTATTTTTTGCTATTTTCCCTTTAATTAAATTTACCAAACATGAGTTTGTTGATAAATTTGTCAATACTTCATAGAAACACCTACCTCCGTAATAGAAAAAATACATTTTTGTGATATTTTAAGATAAAAGTAAGTATATTTGTTTTAATTCAGATTAATTAAACTTTAGATCAGCTATTTCTTTTTCAAATAATGTTCAGAAAAGTATATTGTATTTTTGAAAGATTTTTTTTATGAAAGAGAACTATGTCGTGTCGACAGATTTGTCAATATGGACGATTTTATCGATTTTACTGATAATCAGAAAAAAATTCCAGTCAATTTAAATTCGGTTTGAAATACAGCAAAGTATTTTGCATATTCGAAATATTAAATTTAATTTATTAGCTTGAAATTAAAACTAAAATAAAAGCTTCAATTCAGCCAGTTATATGCCATCTTTTTAGTATTCAATCAGTTATGTGCCATACGTGATATCTTTTGACGCATAACTGACGAAGCAGATTTTCTCCCGCAGTAGGCTGCCATTTCTTTCTGCAGTGGACCATCCAAGGCTATAGGACGCTAAAGGGGAGAAGAAGAAGATTCATACCTTTCCCAAGAAAAATTAGCAAGTAAGTGGATGTAATGGATTCGGCTGGAATTCGAAATCGGCTCTCCAATTCTTCAGTCCGAGCCGCTATCCATTACTCCACTACATGCATTCGCATTTATTTATGATAATTTTGTACTGTACTAGGTGTTTTTAGGCCACGAAAAATTTGCTTCAAATTAATGGACAAGCGGCTTTAACGGACGACCCTCCTCCTAATAGTCCGTTAAACTGAGGTTCCACTGTATGTACAGTAATGGATCATATGCAATATAGGTGAACAATTCAACTAGAAAAATTGAAAATAAATACAATGCATCTAAATATAAATTAGAGACCTGTCATAATAGATCATTCCATGTTAAATAAATTAACAATGTTTTGTAGCAATTTTTAACAGATTTTTCTTGTTAAAAGTTTAATAATTTTAACACATTCAACATTATTGCATAAAATATAGTGAATTTTATATAGGGTTTTTCCCAGACGAAAAGATATGAGCAAAACAAATGTACGAATTTGTACGGAAAAAAAACTCCAGAATGACATTAAAAAATCCGCGAATATTCTTCATCCTTTAACACTAATTGTCGATTGTGCTTAATTTAATTTATAAATGTAGGTAGAATAAAGAAAATGTTGATAAGATAGCAAGGGTCACAAAGCACTGCTTAAAAGCCCCAATCAGGATTGACGGCCCCACACCGGTCGAGGGATGCGAGGGTAGTACACACCGGCCTTACCTGGTTTTTGGAAACATAATGCACCATTTTGGTTGTTTCTACACCAGTAATGGTTAGCGACTCGTATTGAGGAATCAGAGAGATGAGTTCTAATTCAGGTCGAGTTCATTAAATTCACTTTGGTAAATAACGGGAATAGCTCAATAATAATTAAGCTATGGGTAAATAACAGGACCGATTGAATCCTACAGCTTTGGTTGGCAGCCAGTCTAGGAGAAGGAAAACTCTGAATTCAAACGAGCCTGGAGGGGGTTAAGCTCTGTCTGGCTATCTTCTACTGTGTATGCACTACGACCCTAATGGGTTACTGGACTCGTGTGTGTGTGTGCGTGCGTTCGTGCGCGTGTGCACCAGGGTCTGTGTCTGATAAGGCTGTTGCCCGTTTATAGTACCGACCGTCCACATTAGATCTCTCAGTTGCTGATTGAAAACGGCACTTTGATTTCGTTATTTACTAAAACAGCAACGAATCAAGGGCGATTAACTTGAAACAACGATTTGGGTTTTAATTTTTATTCTGGGTGTATTGCTCTGGCTTGTGTTTTTCCCAACTATGATAACATTTGCAATTGTTTCTTATTTTTCTCTATTTGTTGTCTTCCACACTGCTAGTAGAGTACAACACTTTCCTTCCTCCACCCCTTGTGTATCTTACTGTGTAAATTCTATATGTAAGTGTTTCAAATCTACCACAATGTCAGTAACGGGTTTCTCTGTTTTTCAAAAGTGTGTGTAGAATTTGTAATACTGAACAATATCTAATGGCTTTGGTTGAAAGTGCTTTTGTAAGACTTAAATTGCTTCAGGGTAACTGATGTCTATTGGTCTATTTGGAGCTAATAAATCCCGAACGAAGCCATAAGTTTTACTAAAAATCTCAGAAATATTGTTGTTTGGGGGTTTTGTTTTGTTCTCTTCTTTTTTTTTTTCTTTTTTTTTTTTTTTGTTCTTTTTTTTTTCATGCATCCTCTTGTGTAATATCTATGCTGTTCGAAATAAACAAGTACCCTTTGTATATACTTTTTCAATAATGGAAATCTCTCCATATATTGGGACTATTCCTCGGACCTTGTATATTCCTCCATTTTTCCCAAATGCATCCATTTTATGTCTACTTCATTTAGGAAGGAAAATTCTTTAAAACACGAGAAAAAATGTCAATATTTGAAGTGCCATTAGGTAAGCAACCCCTTAAAAATAATTATAAAATAAACTTTTTTACTTGATTTCCATCTTCATAGTTTGTTTTGTTTAATCGTTCATCCCAGGAACTTGCCTGTACATCTGGTAGGTTGAGTCTATCCTTTTCTTTAGTCACCACTTGTTATAATCAGTTGGTAGCATAGACACTGTAGATAGGGTTCAAAACAAATTTATTCAACATTGGCATTTTCTGAGCAAGTTCCACAACAGCACAAAGGAGCGTAACTTATTGCGAATGAATATTTCTTACCGCTCCTGTTGAGGAAGAATCTTTTTTGAATTAATAATGTCTACTATAGATTTGATTTAAACTCATTTTAAAAGGGTAAAATCAATACAATATTCACACACTCTGATATTAAGTATCAAATACAAAAGAATAATATGCTATGTTATTGGTCCTGACCTGACACATTTGCTTCAGTCACTTTCCCACTGTCGTAACGTAGCATTCCTGTGCTTCTTCTATAAATACTTTCTTGGTTCTGATGTACTTTGCTCTATGTTACCTAGATCTTAAATCCATAATTTTAGCGCAGTACTAGATTAGCATCAAGGTCTCACCATTTTACAGTTGAAATTGTTTGATGTAACCGTAAGTTCTATGCTAACAGCTTGTTCTCTCGCACTTGTCGTTTCTAGAATTTTCTTCCGGCTTCTTGCTTCTCAGTTAACTTTGATCTTCAAAAATTTAAATCCAATATCAATCGTTATCTCTATCTTAATTCCCGTTCTTTTTTTGTTCTCACTCTTTAATAGTTATTTTCTCGTATTCTCTCATACTCAATCTTAGTGGTTTTATTGCCTTGATGGGGTGAAATGACTAAAAAGTAATCTACAAAAAAAGAAAGAAAAACTAGAATATAAAAGTATATACACTAGCGGCCATAATATAAGGAACGGAAACAACAAAGACATAAATATATGTATATTACTTAAAAAGTAATACATGATTAGCAATGAAATTTTTACCGAATAAAGATTAGGGTGTAATGCATAAATATTATACAAAGTTACAAAAATTTACATAATAGTTTTTTTTAAATAAAGATTAAATGGAACAAAGGAAATAAGCTACTGGACAAAAGTTAAGGAACGATGTTAATAATTTGCATAAACTTTTAATTTACATTGTTAAAAAACTCGATGGAGCTTTTCAACAATAAGTAAAAGTTCATTTATCATTGGGACTTTATTTTTAAACAATATGGCAAATTCTACACGCAAAACGCTCTCTTTTGAAGAAAAAAAAAATTCGCTATCAAGAAAAAAGTCAATTTCAGAAATTTCTGATATTGTTTATAGGTCTAAAAGTGCCGTTCATCGTGTAATTAGCAGGTATAAAACCGATAAAACGTTAGATGCAAAACCAAAACCCGGCAGACCTCCAAAAACATCGCAAAGAAAAGATCGAAGAATTGTTAGAATATCTACAAAAACCGTTTTGAAACTGCTACATCAATTGCCCATAAATTTAATGAAGAGGCAGATAATAAGATCTCAAGGAAAACAGCTGCATTCAAGTTAAAAAAATGCAGCGTTGCATGCCCGTATTCCAGCTTCGAAGCCTCTCATTTCAAAGCGAAACCAAAGGGTACGCCTGGAGTATGCGAGAGAACATGTTGTTTGGACTGACGCACAATGGGATACAGTTCATTTCAGTGATGAGCCCAAGTTTACTATATTTGGTTCTGAGGGCAAAACTTACGTACGCCATAGAACAGGTGAAAGACTGTCTTCTCAATGTGTCAAGTAAACCGTGAAGTTTCGTGGCGGCAGTGTGATGGTGTGGGGAATGATTTCATCTGCAGGAGTTGGCCCTATCATCCGCGTACATGGCAATATCAATGCTGAGATTTACAAAAGGCTTCTTCAGCAGCATGTGGTACCAAGATTACACCATAATCTTAATGAATTTCCTATTTTCATGCAGGACAATGCACCTTGCCACAAGGCTCAGAAGTTTATGGCTTTATTTGAAGAAGAAGGAATCGCCCTAATGAAGTGGCCAGCCCAGAGCCCCGACCTGAATCCTATAGAAAATGTTTGGAAGATAATTGGAGAAAGGGCTCAGAAAAGAAACGCGAAAAACCAGGATCACCTATAGGAGTTATTGAAAGACGAATGGGAGGGAATTACTGCTGAATTTTGCAAGAAATTAATTAGATCATGTGGTCGACGATGCAGAGAAGTCATTGAAAATAAGGGGATGTTTACCAAATATTAAATTTTTGTTTACAATCAAGTATTAACAAGATCGTTCCTTAACTTTTGTCCAGTAGCTTATTTCCTTTGTTCCATTTAATCTTTATTTAAAAAAAAAAAACTATTATGTAAATTTTTGTAAGTTTGTATAATATTTATGCATTACACCCTAATGTTTATTCGGTAAAAATTTCATTGCTAATCATGCATTACTTTTTAAGTAATACAAATATTTATGTCTTTGTTGTTTCCGTTCATTATATTATGGCCGCTAGTGTATATATATATATATATATATATATATATATATATATATATATATATAGAGAGAGAGAGAGAGAGAGAGAGAGAGAGAGAGAGAGGGAGGGAGAGAGAGAGAGAAAGAAAGAAGGTAACAAATTACATATTAAAATTATCTTTATCAAATCGGTGTTTTTCAGATATGATATCGACTCGCCAACGACTTTGATAATAGCATTTACTTTTTTAATTTTTCAATTATGTTCACCCAATACAAGACCCAAGGGCCACTCAAGACAGAGGGTTACTGTGCGGAGTTGTATTAGCGTAAAAAAGGAAAAACAACAGGAAAGATAGCTAATTCTAGACGTGAAGAGTGTAAGATTTAACAAATAACATTTCAGGCGGTGACGTTAGGAGTATAGAGTCAAAGTAGACTTTAGAAGGAACTGGAAACAATGGATAAACCTCTACACCTGTTCAAAGATATCGGGGAGGATCCTGAGTCGGACGATAGGTGAAGCTATCCAGTCATATTGGAGGAGAAGAAAAAATAACAATTAATGAAAAACAATTCAAGTTACAGTCAGAGACGCCAAAGTACAAAGCTGAAGCAAACAGCAGAAAGAATAGCAAACCCAATCCTAAACAGGGAACAAAATAGTCAAAACTATACACCAGTTAAAAAACTAGACGCTAGGCCAGCCTATCTATTCCTATTGTGTCGGAGAAAGAAAGAAAAAAATAAGATAAATAATTAGAGAATAAAATTTCAAAGTTCAGGTGAAAAAGTTAGAAGTATAGATTTCAACCAGGATGGAGCGTGAATCGGGCGATAGGCAAAACTATTTATTCTTATTGGGGGGGGGGAATAATAATAAAGATTAGTGACTAAAATTTCGGCGTTCATGCGAAGACGTTAGAAGTATACATTTGCATCAGGAAGTAGTGTGAATCGGGAGATAGACGAACATATTTACTCATATTGGTTGGGTGGGGGGGAAATAATAATGATTAGTGAATAAAATTTCAGTGTTCTTGCGGAGACGTCAGAATTATAGATTTGAACCATGAAGGAGTGTGAATTGGGCCATAGGCGAGACTATTTACTCCTATTGCGGGGTGGGACATAATAATTATGATTAGTAAATAAAATTTCGGCGTTCATGCGAAGACGTTAGAAGTATAGATTTGCACCAGGAAGTAGTGTGATAATAATAATAATGATTAGTGAATAATGTTACGGCGTTCAAGCCTAGACTAGAAGTATAAATTTGCACCAGGAAGGAGTGTGAATCGGGCGATAGGAAAACATAATTACTCATATGGGGTGGGAAATAACAATAATGATCAATAAATAAATTTTTTGGCGTTCATGCGGAGACATTAGAAGTACAGATTTGAACCAGGAAGGAGTGTGAATCCGGCGATAGGCGAAATTATTTACTCCTTTTGGAGGCGCAAAAATAATAATGATTAGTGAATAAAATTTCAGCGTTCATGCGGAGATGTTAGAAGTATAGATTTGAACCAGGAAGGACTGTGTATCGGGCGATAGGCGAACCTATGTACTCCTATTTGTGGTGGGGGGATAAAAATAGTAATGATTAGGGAATAACATTTCGGCGTTCATGCGTAGACGATAAAAGTATAAATTTGAACCAGGAAGCTGTGTGAATCGGGCAATAAGCGAACCTATTTACTCCTATTGGGGTGGGGGTGGGGGAATTATAATAATGATTAGTGAATAATATTTCGGCGTTCATGCGGATGTATAGATTTGAACCAGGAAGGATTGTGAATCGGGCGATAGGCGAAATTATTTAAATTTGCAACATGACTTGATGTTCACTCATCTAGGAACTGTTACTCTTTCTGGATCTACCGCAGTGTTCGACTCAGGATGGAAAAGGAACACGTTAGAACCGAAGGAAGGTAATTCTAGTGCTGTGGCCACAGAAAATTTCCATATATAAAATATCAATATCAACCAATGTGGAAACCTTGGACCACATTTTCTTGGCTGTGGGATATAAACCTCTCTGTTTTCCTTCCAAAGCAAGAAGAGCAGACCTTCAATTGCCGCCATACAGTCCACAAGGAACGGAAATACTGTAAATGATTATTGAGAACACACACACACAGATATACACATACATTACACACACACACACATATATATATATATATATATATATATATATATATGTGTGTGTGTGTGTGTGTGTGTGTGTGTGTGTGTTTGTGCGTGGTACAGCATGATCCTGCTTTCCGATGATAATTTCCTTCGGAGTTTTATAAGACGATCCGAATTTGCCTGTACCTAGTTCTCCAATTTGGGCAGATCGGCCTATCCATTTGAGGTCACTAGAAGAAGCGACCCTACCCATGCAAGGTATCCCGTAACCTGTTTATAACGTTCAACAGAATTCTGCACAACAAAGTTTCAGCGTGTAGTTTGCAAACACCTTGATCTAAGCTGTCATTAGTGTGGCCTAATCTTTGTCTCTCAGTCTGCGTAGAAACGATTGCAGCGTCAAAAAAAATAATATATATATATATATATATATATATATATATATATATATATATATATATATATATATATATACTACAGAGCGCAACTGATCACGTGATCTGCCTGTTTTTTTTATTCATAACGCTAGTGGTGCAATACCAGCAACTAATCCATTTGTGGAAATTCCACTTGAATCTGGCAGCCTCCAGCAAATACCAATGATTAACCCTATAGAATTTTCATGGTTCCGAGAACTTTAGTTTCTTTATAAAAATACAGAAACAAGTGATCTAAATTGATCATTAACATTTTTATTTGACAGTGATAATACTCCAGTAGAACCAGTTACTGAACACTGCTATCCAAAGAGGAATATATATATATATATATATATTAAAATAGAGAACCTAACTTCAAAAATGGGTCTTTCTGATAATCAGCCTTGAATTTTACTGATTTAATAAAATCAAACGTCGATATTATTGAAAGTAAAAAGATGTCAACTGCAGTAATTACTTCCGAAATTGAGTTGGTTGGATGGTTAATTGCTTTTGTTTATTTTTTGTCTATGGCTTATTTAATGGCGAAATCTAAATATTTTGTACGCAATTACAGTGTAACCCGGATATAAGAGACCCGGATATAAGAGAAACATGGATTTTCTCTGGTCCCAAATTAGAGCCATACTTACCTAAACAAAATAGACCAAACCCGGATATAAGAGAAACCTGGATATAAGAGACTTCTCCGGTCCCGACAACTCTCTTATATCAGGGTTACACTGTATATGGCTTCAACTACATAATTTTATCCTTCAGTGTAATGTTTAGATATATAGTTTGGATATAAATATATTGCTGATAATTTTACCATAATATATTTTTAGACTTCATGAACCACACAAAAAAATCAAAACACTATTTTCCCATAGCTGGGAACCTAACAAGTGCTACCACTTCGGGTTATAGTGACCCCGTGAACAACAGCAATTAAGAGGTTGTAGGACGCTCTTCAGAACCTCCAATTTCTTGATCAGAGGCCTTGCTGCCGGATGTAGTTTATCGTCATACTACCGAAATTGAGTCAAAATAGGTTAGTAATAAATCTGACTTTAACATCTCTTAATATGTTCAAACGAATTTTGGTAATCAGCTGACCATTTCTTTTGATTAATAAAATGGAGCACCTAACCTGTGCACTTTTGGCACAACAGGTTATATTAATTTATAAATTCTGTGATATTTGTGGAAACTGGTATATTTTGCAATGCTGTTATTCTTTCTGGGTCCAGCCAGTGTCCACTAATGTTGATTATTTCACTCCGATGTTTAATGTTGGCCATGAAAAATGAGCATTTTTCTAAATATATGCTGAAGACAAACTGTTGGATTCAAATAAATATTTCTTGTAAGTGTGCTCTTCAACAATCTTGCAATGTCTTCTAAGTAGGCGACAGTAAATGGAATGTCTGGCGACATTATATCCATAATTTGTGAGGAAATTGTTGGAGGACATTTCATAACAAAAAGGAATAAATTGTATTGATATATTCCTCTATGTGTATTTGTTGTAAGGATTTAGTTTTCTTGGACTCTTACGTATCGATAGGTATCTGAAAAGTCAGATTTTGATAAATGTACAACTATTGTTTAACTTAAATAATTCTACTGGTATTCATATATAAATTACACTTTTACAATCTACTATTAGATTAAATATGATTTAACAGGGTAGGAAAACCTTAAACAGAATGTGTTATTATTATTATTACCATCATCATTATATTTCGATTTCTGCTATGGTCACATTACCTACCAAATCTGCGAGAAGACCTAAGGTAGATAGTAGTGTATTGTTATATTTACATTTCACGATTTGTTTTTTTAACTCCCATAACATCACAACCGTTACATGAATAAAGTTCTTAGTGTGTGGGCTGTACTTATCAAGACAATTTTTGTATTTCTCTTAAGCTAGGATTTCCAGGGATTTTTTCAATGTGTTTTTGTGTCGCTTTTTTTTTTTTATTATTCCGACAACACCTACTATGACTGGTACTATTCTTGTTTTCAATTTCCGCATTTCTTTTCTGTTTCGATTTCCAGGTCTTTATACTTCCATTACGTTTCACATTTCTTGGCTGCCATGTTACAGTCCGCTGAGCAAGCCATATCAATTATTAGGCAATTTTTTTTTTCAGTTTTTGGTAATTACGTCCAGCCTTTTTATTTCAATCTTCCTGACTGTAAAGAAAGTGTAATCCCATAGAATTGTGATATCTTCCATTTCTGTAACCGGTGTTGGGTAATGTTTATACCACTGTTTATTAACATCTTATCCAAAGTGTTTGTACATTGTCCAGTGTAAGTATTGCCCCACTCTATCGTGACGATTTTTACATTCATTTAGCGCAAGAGCAGAACATCTTGAGATTAGATAAATTTATGGTTTTCCTGACACTTATCACGGAACCTGCAATTTGGGATCCACACTATTATGTATGATATTCGCCTGAAAAGACTCTGGTCTTGCGCTGCAAGAATAAAGTCTTCATCTATTCAAGAGTTTTATTCTTGTTTTTTTTTGTTTTGTTTTATTTCTTTCATAATTTTTGCTGCAACAGTTGGTTCTTAGGTTCTGTTTTGGTTTTCTACAGAATCTACAAAATGTAAATCTCGTTTGTATTTACAACCTTCTTTTATGATTGAATATTTTATTATTATTATTGTTATTATTATTATTATTATCTATAATCCCAACTGAAGAACTTCAAGAAAACAGTGAACTGTCAAAATTCTATCTAATTTTTACTAGTGAGTCAAGTCATTATCTCCATGCTCAGTTACCATAAAAAGCAGAAGTCTCCTAAAATGAAAAACTGGTTTTTGTCTTTTGTCTCAGATTATACACAGAGGCTAATTTCTGGTTTAGTACACAAAGCAAATTCCTTGGCGAAAACATTACTAGGTTTTTCTTTGTAAGATGGGATCAGAAAAATCATTTCACCAAATTGCAAATTGAACTAATATAATATTTTCGTAGTCATTTTTTTCAATTCAGTCAGCATTCAAAACTATTCATTTCAATAAAACAGTATTTATGGTTCATCCATGAATAGAAACTGTACATTCAACTGTAATTTTTAATTCTTTTCCCAAAACACTGGCCTAAAGACTTTTTTTCAATTGGCATCTGATATAATTAGCATATTGGACTCAGTTTACCAAGATAAGGTTTATCAAATGTTCTATGTGAAAAAAAATTACTTTCTCTGCTCATAAAGATTAGATTTCATTTTAATAAGCAATAGGAGTAGATAGTTTTGACTATCGTCCGGTTCATACACCTCACCGGTCTTTTGAACAGGAGTAGAGGTTTATCCGTTGTTTCCTGTTTAGGGTCGAGTTTCGAGTTCTTTCTAAAAAAATTTCATTCTCTTCAGTTGCCATTCCACCTTAATAGCATTGTCACCTTGTTTAGGGAGGAACTGATTTTTTAAAACAGTGACAAATTTCTTTTCAAATATTATGAAAATCAGTTTCCTTGGTATATGTTCTAAACTGAACCAAACTGTGGTACTTAATAGAATATTAGTCGGTATAGAATTTCTGAAAGAAAAAAAAAAACTCATTACGTTGTCAGTGGCTACTAAAGATTTCCAATTTTTTACAGTTTTTTTTTTCTACTTGAATGAACTTCTTTACTTTTATCTCTGTTCCCACTCAAACGGAATATGGTACAAGAGATTTTTAATGATTGGGTTCTACACATACATTAAACCAAAGGCCAAAAGTGTCCAATCTTCACGGCACTCTTCCCTCTCATTCGAGGACGCTTAAGGCGCTAGTTAATGAGTCTCGTCTCGTGATGCCCCTGCCCCTGTGAATCGACAGTTGATTTTTTTTGCCTCGGAGTCAAAAGACTGACAAGCATTATTTACTCATGAATGATTGTCGAATTATTCAGTTTATCCTGTTCACCTCGTCGTGAGGGAATGGCTAGCGAGCTAGTCTGACTGAGTTTCAATAGTTAGTTCGTTTCGCACTGTCGTGTGTCAAAACTAAGTTACGCTTCATAAATAACTCTGTACTGAAGATATTGATATCTCGTGTTAAACAGATATTACTTTTGGTCAAAAGTTTTTCTTGGATACAGAATGGCATCATTACGCTTTAGGTTAAAAATATAATTACAGAAACGCTTATGTAACATTTAATTTCTTTAATAGACTGTGAGTCTGGAGTTTTTTCGGGGTTTTGTATTAATTTTTTTTTTTAAATATCACTGCAACATTTATATGACGATTCGAAGATCAAACCAATCTTTGGCTCATCTTTAAATTCTTTTCTATATTCTCGAAGTATAGCTTACTGACATTTGTTGGAAATTAATTGCGTTAATTTTCTTTGTTGCTGGAGTATTTAATCTTAACCTAGTGTGCTTGTAATTCTATCTTCCTAGCCGCCATTTGTAATCTAATCTCTTTCAGTTTTTCAACGAATCCTTGTCGCCCATAATTAAGTCAGCACTACTCGTGAATCATTTACGATAGTCACTTTCAACAATTATATTCGTGACCAAATAATGTGGTCATCCGATGCTATGTTTCCACAGCTGTTGTGTGGTACAAATGGATTATTTTTAACAATATTGTCTTAATTTTTAGGCGTTTTCCGACTATATTGAATCCGTTTGATAATAATATTTGTTAGCAGTTCACTGAATTGTTGATTTGGTCACGCGTTGTTGATATTGACTTACTCACAATATTACAGTTGTTAATGGCTGAACCGCATGTGATCTTGTAGTGCACACAATACTCTTTACTATACTTATTTTCATATTGCTTTCACTGAGTAATAAACAGGTATCAACAGCAATAATAGTCATAAGATAGTAACCCAAACATTCAATCAAATATTTAAATAAAGATTCGTTATAAAAACCTACATTGCACATTTTCATTTTTTCTTAAAAAGAATGATTTTAATGATCAAAATAACTTATTATTATCGTCATCATTCCTATGATCGAGTGTGATCATAGGATCTCTGCAAACATTGGAGCACCTACCTACACATATTTTGGTTACGTGCTAATGTTTGGTCCCCTGCTTTCCAGTCAGTGACGTTGTCAATCAATTGTTTCTTCTGCCTGCCTCTTCTGCTTTTGCTTAAACTGGAATATAATAGTGGAAATACTGTAGGCTTTTATGACGTAACAATACAATTTCAACTTGTCTCTTTTATGGTGGCTATGAGGTATTCCAATGGGCTTCTTTTTTGTTTGTAATGTGCTCTACGTAGGAGATGCCTATGATGGTTCTATAGCATCTCATTTCTAGAATCTGGATTCTTCGTTGTAATTCTGTTAATGTCCAAGATTCGCAGGGGCACAGAAAAATTAAGAGGGTCACTACACGCAACAGTTTGATTATTTGATTTCAGGCAGGTGTTTAAACATAAGGTTTGCACACAAATTCTTTTTACATATCTGTGTGTGTGTGGTCGGTGGGTGACACACTGTATGAACAGTAAAATGCCGTTCTAACAAAACGTTACCTCTTTTTCTGTTCACAATTTTTCTTCATTCTCGTTGCCATACTTAGTTACATCTCAGGCTAGATCTGGTTTAGTTTTGGGGAAATATGTGTACATACCTGTCAGAAAAATAACCGAGAAAAGATAATGAAGAAAAAATAAAAACCCTTACATTTTTTGTTAGCATAAAACTTACAAAATTTAGGTTAAAAATACGTCAGCTGGTGACTATGAATTAATATTTTTTTTTACAAAAATTATTCTTATTTTTCTTAAATTTTCATTAGAATAATTTATAAATCTTAAAATTCTGTATTAATTTGTAGCAGATGACACATTGTTAATAAGTAAAAACTATCTTATTATAATTCCACTACACCAACATTTTAAAAATAATTTTGAATTTTTGCATGTGTTGTTGTATAAACTTGCTAATACAGACATCCAAACAGGACATTATCAAAAAATAAGAGCGGTAACTATAATAAATTTAACATTTGTTTGTAATTTTCTAAAATTTCCTCATCAAGCGTTGTCATAAGCCAAAGTAACTAAAATTAGATAAAATATCAGATTACTTAGAACATTTTTCTCAATTTTAAATATTATTGGGTAGTTAAAATATATATATATATATATATATATATATATATATATATATAAAAAAGCCGCTCACGTTACATTAATCGAATAAATTTTTCCTACGGAGAAAAAATTCCCAAACTTAAGTCTATCGAGAGAGGTGTCAACAACTCATAAAAAAAACACGCATAAAAAATTAGTTAAATTTTTGGTTGTCAATAAAGCTGTCTGGCTCTCAATAAAGCTTTCGAAGCTTTACTTTATAACAAACACCAACTTCCGTGTGAAAAAATGCTTTTCTGCGATATTTTAAACTAAAAGTAAGTAATATCTTCATTCAAATCAGATTAATTAAACTTTATATCAGCTAATCTTTTTTGAAATAATGTTTCAGAAAAGTGTATTCTATTTTTGAAAGATTTTTAATGAAGAAATCGTTTTGACAGATTTGCTTATATGGCTGATTTTTTTGTAATTTTAACGATTTAAAAAATAATTCAATTAATTTAAATTCGGTTTGAAATGCAGAAAATTATCTATCGATCTATTTCTGTGAAAATAAAAGCTTAAAGAAATATTTTTCATTTTTAAAAAAGTATTTTAAGCATTAGCTATTACATTTCTTTGGAGGTACTTATCATAAAATATCTAAAAAATATATAGTATATAGCAGTTTTGGTGGTTTGTCATAACTATGCATATAATCAGTAATTTATTTTAATTTTAGAATTAAGAATAAATGTTACTATAATAATGAATTATAAATTTTTCCATTTTTAATGTTTGAATGGAATGTCAGTCATGAGAATCGAACTACGAACCCTAAAGTTTTGACTGTTAAGTTCCACTGAGGGGCACTAACTATTAAAAAGACCAAACACGCCAGAAATTGCTCAACCAAGCAGGAATTTACATGGACAAAGCAATAATACACATCACAAATCTGACTGACGCCATCGCACACTTTGTCTTTGCACATGCGCAGAAAAGACCACAGACATTGGCCGATATTGTTTACTTAAGCAAATAATAAGCAAGGAGGAACAATGATGAATGCAAAATGTCAGAACGGTCGGTTCTGATCAGAATAAAATAAAAATAAAAACTTACAGGACTCATAGTTTTGATTAAGCACTTGAGAGTGGGTGTCTTGGACAATGAAACCGTTTAAAAGACGAGGTTACTACAAGATCGACATTTAGGCGCCATGGACGAAGTACACTAATTTATTTACATTGCTGAGTTTGATGTTTATCAATCTACACATTACACATACGTACAAATATACACATACTTATAAATAATTATATTCTAGGCCTCACATACATACATAAATACATACATACATACATATATATATATATATATATATATATATATATATATATATATATATATTAGAGGAGCATATATATATATATATATATATATATATATATATATATATATATATATATATATATATATATATATATATTAGAGGAGCATACATATATATATATATTAGAGGAGCATATATATATATATATATATATATATATATATATATATATATATATTAGAGGAGCTGCAGAAAAGTTCTCGGCCATACCAAAAAGGGATTAGAAAAAGATTCTGATTTGATCAAATTTTGAGGGGAAAGTGGGTCTTTCTCGCTCTCTGGGTCAATCAATAGATATAGAGGATGTGGACACAGGAAGCAACAATGTCAATTTATGCTTCAGTTTCACCAACTCCGATAATTTTTAAGTATGAAAATGACAGTCGCCAAGTAGTATTGATTCCTCTGTCCACACTGCCCATACCTATAAACGCTATCTTTGATACCGAGCACTCCACTCTTCCTTTATAAATTTTAGCAAATGTTATATATATATATATATATATATATATATATATATATATATATATATATAGAGAGAGAGAGAGAGAGAGAGAGAGAGAGAGAGTGAAAGAAAGAAAAAATCCAATAAATATATTGCGCTAATTAAGATCTCAGATACAAATGATTTTTAAAAAAAAATAGATGTTAAAATGAACCGGCACTGAGCGATGCAGTCTTTCTTAAAATTTAGTTTCTTACAGAAAAACCTGTATACAAAGACGCTCACTATATATTCTAAGGGTATCGTGGATTTTGTAAAACCTAAACTTGAACGAAAAAAAAAACTGTTGAAACCAGAACTGAATTCTCTTTTTCGCTACATTTATATATTAATAGTAAATATACCATCTGTCTAAGAAAATTAAACTTTAAAATTGCAATTTCTTGTTCAAATCTTTCACTTTCTAAATTATCATTTCTATTTTAATTCCAAAAGGAGTTAATGATTGAAAATGAACAATTCCATCATAAAGATTTTTTTTGCCTTTCATAAAATCGATCTAAGCTGGAACAGCATTAAAGAGGTTCGCTGATTTGTTTAAGCGTAAATCTGCCTCTGTTTTCGCAGAGATGGGAAGAGAGAAAACGGAAAAAAATACATTCTATGAAATTTATGACCGTTTGATGAGGAAATTTTTCAGCCCAAACCATACGCAAAAGAACGTGATTTCTTGGGAAGAGCGAAAGAAAAAAAGATGTCATTTTCTTCAAACATGGTATCATATATTCGTGACCATGGAGGTGGTGATCAAGGGAGGTAACTCATCGATTCTAAATGTCGCCAGTCCTTCGTGAACTCGAGTTAGTGATTGTTATTTATCTTTTATTTACCATCCATCATCCGTCGTTGGGAACCGGTGCCGCGAGAGATTGAACATGAATTATGTCTCCCTGTTCCTTCTGACATTATTTTTACCGACATGCCGGCGAAAATTTTGTTTGTATACTGTCTTCGTCAGCTTCATGTATTGTGATTTATACTTCGGCCTTCCTAATATCTATCCATTCTCTATCGACTATGTAAACACGCGCGCGTCTGCAGCATGCACCAAGTTGGGTGTCATGACTCATTTGGCATAAGCAAGGATTCTTTTACAAAATGCTTCGTAGAAATATAGGTATTTAACGTTTGAGTCTATGAAACCTCTCGACGAAAAGGGTAATGTCAGTTCTAGTAAGTACAAGACATGGCTCTTTAAATTTAAAGGCTTGAATGGTTAAGGACTAGAAGTATCAATGAACATCTAGATTCAAGAAAATTTATGTCGTCTCCTAATACCTGCTAAGTTCAAATCTTTCGTTGGCATGTAACAAAAAAATCATGTCTGTCTAGTTAATGAAAATATGTTCGTATGAAATCACTTTTCAATTGACAAATCAGAGTAGTGAATTTGTTAATATTCCGATATTTATTCGTATCATCTTCAAGGCTTACGGTCGTATTACGTTGGAACACCTGTTCTCGCAAGATCATCGAAGTTAAACAACGTCGAGTCTTGGGAAAGGCATGAATCTACCTCTTCTCTCCCAACTATGGATTAATTAGTAGGACTTGTATCAGTAAATCACTATTTATTATATCAAAAAAATCCTTACAATCTAAAATAATATTTTCTGGCCTTAAAGAACCTGAAAAAGATTGATAAACCGTAAAGCACAATCAATAAAAGCATCATCTTCAGAATATGGGACCTGCTTGGTAGCTTGTGTGTGTGTGTGTGTATGTGTGTGTGTGTGAAAAATATAGTTTGAAGAAGGAGAGACATGTTACAAAAGAAACCGGTGATATAATTCCTCTTAAGGGGTCATTTTTTATCATTTCTCATCAAATAGAATTGTTGTTAATTAAAAAAAAAATGTTACTGTTGTTTAAAATAAACAGAAATAACATTAAAAAGGTGTAGAAGTGATTTTCAAAGTAAACAGGTTTTTACTCATCGAAAGATTCTTACTCGCATTTCCGACACATTTGTAGTTTCCCTGGAATAAATTAAACTTTTTAATTATCAATTATAAACAGAGACATGTACTAAATTCATCTTAGTCTGGCACAGGGTTAAAATTATGATGCATCCAATAATCATGGAATTGTTTAATACTAGTAATAGTATACTAGACTAATTATCCTACAGCCGGTTGTTCCACTATTTAGTTGGTAGAGCAAAAGGCCACAAGTGTGGTACCCCCTCAGTGACGATAGAAAGCGCTACATAATATGAGATTAGTGGTTAACCGCTGTTCTATGGCGAGATGTTTACTTTTGCTTATATATAAGAATAGATAAATAAAAAATATTTTCAGAAATATATATAATCAAATAGACAAATGCAAAGTAAAAAGACAATGCAAATACAGAACTGTCGGTTTTGAAACAAATAATATTAATCTCATCGCATTCATAAACTCATCACACAATTGATCTAATTGATTTCGTTGCTTATTAAATCGGGTAAGGTACGACTCCAACAATTGCTGGCGAGAACTCACAAATAACATTCATAAATGTTTATTGTATTGATGTGATAAAACAATCCTCTGAAATTCGAATCGAGTTTTTTAAGTTGGATTTCATTAAAAAAAAAACTACGCTTCTCCAGTAAGTACTGTAAACATTAGGTAATATCCAAACGTGATATAAGAAGCTTTCTCTTATGCGATCACGTATGTGTATATCTTAAGATTTATGTAAGACATTATGGAATTCAGATACCAACATTATTCACCACATAAACACAAATGAGCTTTTTTTTTTCTTTTTTTTTTCTTTTTTACTAGAGAATTCATCATAAAGCCTTATATCAAAGTAATAATCTTTTTAGTGGAACTGAAAGGTACAGTCTGGGATCAATATTCAATATTTATTACACTTATAACCCAAGATATTCAGTCTTCAGATGATGAGAAAGTGTTGGTCTCATGTCATTTATATACACGGCATTTATATACGCTATAATAACTCATACGCTACCAACTGATGACGATACTTATACTGAATAAACAAAACTTTATAAAGCCCAAAGCTAAATGAAGAAAATTAGGTTAGTTAGATTTTGTTTATTTTGAAAATCAATCAAGCATTTACTGGCAGGATTGTCACTTATTGACAGGACCTCTTGTCTACAGCTAGGGTATTGGTATTCGAAGGCTTTTCTCATGTGTCATGGTGAAAAGTAATTCAAATGAATCCCTGCTTTCTATGAAGTAATGGTTAACGAGTTCATTGCTTAGACAATTGCTTATGAGTTCGATCCCAACTTAATCTTTAGTCGCTGAGGTTTTGTGCCCGAAAAGACTAGCCTGATAGTTATGGTTTTTATTGTGGATTTCATGGGGTGAAAGAATTAGTACTTGAAATGGGCTCCTCATTTTTTGCTGTAATAATAAAATAATTACCTCTTCAAATATAAAATTAGCAAATGAAAATCATTTTTAAATGGTATACCAATCATTTTTTTATTTAACTTCTTTTTCTGTTAGTTAAACTTTTCATAGCTATTAATTTTTATATTTATCAAATTTTTCTCTATTTTTTACTGTCCAACCATTTATTATTAGTGGTAGTAGTAGTACTACTACCACTAATAATAATGATATGAAGAATAAATTTCTTTATGACTTTGTAAGAAAAGATTCAAACTCTCCAAGCCATCAAAACCGAAAGGTAACGAACACTTTCAAGTCGTAAATATATGAAAAGAGATGTACGCGTAACTACCTTCGGACACATTTTACCTCTCTGTCGTCTTTCTGTCTGATCCCGGGAATTCCAGCCCAGCGACAGAACTTCCATCATTGCACTAAAGAGTGGGAGTCACTGAAATACTGAAGCCACAGTGGTCGCGGTGACCGGGTAATTTTGGGGTCTCGGATTATATGTAAGCGCATGAGAACACCACATTAGAAATCACATGTACCATATGAGGCCATCGTGGGAGGTGGCGTATAAATATCTAGCAACTTGCAACGAAAATCGTTGAACCGAGTTCGAATTCCGGCCGTGTTCGTTACATTACCTTTCGCACAAATCTCACCTGAGGAAAGTATAAATCCGCCTCTCCGTAGTTATGGATTTAATAGCAGGGTTGACTGCGCCCTTTGCCTTAAGATAGTAACCAGTCTAGAAGGAAAATTCTGAATTCAAAGCCATTCTGAAGATGGGTCCCGTCAGGCTACTTTACCCGAAATACACCATTGGCTGCAGTAATACGTGGTACCCCTATGAAATTCGTGATGAGATATATAAATTGTAGTCTATAAAATTATTGGATATAATAATGTCAATCGTAGCCATAATCATATGAATACTATGGCAGCAGTTCCAAAAAGATTTGTAAACATATTAGAACGATAACAGATCTGCGGGACGACACGATTGAAATGGGCGAGAATCCTGAGCAGAATGGAGATTTGAAGAGATATATCATCATCAGTCGATTCCCAACAAAGATTGCCAAATGTATCTCATCCAATGACTTCATTTTTTTCCCTGTCCTATAGAGAATGAGTTCAGTGAATATACAAAAACAGAAAATAGAGAAAAATAAGGGAGCGTTTTCTTACCGCATTTATTCGACCTCCTAATTTTATCAACATGAAAACGGTAACTAATATAAAAATATGGACGTGATTTTTTGATTTGGCGCCTTCAAATTAACCAAAAAAGAAAGAATTCCATCTTTGCATCAAAATATATGATGACCAGTGTAATTATTGTACTGTGAACATTAATTGGAGAAATTGGACATTTGCATCACTGTTGGAAATGTTAGAGAATTGAAGAAGATGGTGGAGATTTGTAGTGGCAAACCGCTGCTCTATGGCGAGATGTCTACTTTTGCTTAATTATAAGAATAGATAAATAAAAAATCTTTTCAGAAATGCATAGAATCAAATGGCCAAATGGAAAATAAAAACACAATGCAAATACAAAACAGTCGGCTTTGAAATAAATCCCATTCTTATGAGAAAAGCTCTATACACATTCATATGCTCATCACACAATTGATGTAATTTCTTGGGTATGCTCATTTCTTTCCGAGTCCCAACCAAACCTAAGGTCAGAAATGGCATCATGATATTTTCCAGAGGATGTTTTTAGGAAAAAACAACAAAAGAAATCACCTAAGATCACACATATTTTACATAAATAAGACACTTCGTAAGGTGTAGACTGTACTTGTGAGTACAATTTTTATATATGGCCTACCAGGAATCCCTTCAATGGGTCTGTTGGAATCTTTTCTAATCTGTCCGCGGGCTCTAATTACAACTGGAGTTGTTGAGATTTTCATTTCAAAGTCCTTGTGTTTTGATCGTTTTTGAAGATCTTCAAAGATACATTACAGTCTGCAGGGAGTGCCATAGCAATAAGTAGGGACATTTTGCGGCCTCCGAACACGATGTCTGGGTGATTTGTTTGATTGTTCTGTCTGTGTGTATTGTAAAGTCTCATAAAATTGTTACAGGTCCTATCTCCGTAACTGGATCTGGGTGGTGTTCATACTAATTTCTTGCAGTTTCTTTTCCGTAAAATTTGCAGATTTTCTAGTGCATATATTGGCCCACTCTGTCATGCCGGGTTTTATTTTCAGTGAGTGTCAATACCGTACAGATACAAGTTGGTCAATTGTTTCTGGATATTTATCACAAAATCTGTATTTTCGGCTCACCTAATTTTTCAGTATGTGTGCTTGATAACTCAGTTATGTGTCCGGTGTAGAAAGTATAAAACCTTCGATTTCAGCTTTTAACCCTGCAATACGTAGCCACTGATGGATACGGGGTTTATCTACATCAGCTTGTTTGGTACGGGCTGAATATTGACCGTGAAGAGGTTTATCCTGTCATCGTTTCTGTATCTGGTCGATTGCATTTGCCTTTGCTTCCTTTTTTAAGTTTTTATTTTTTCACTTGCCGTAGGTGTATTATGTTTCATTTGCGTTTCTTCACCCACTTGAAACTCCATTTTTGTACTTGTTGGTTTCCTTTATCCCTGAATAAAGTTTCTTACTTTCATGTTCTTTGACACAGATCATCATCTAGTTTTTTGTAGTTTCCAGGTAAGACAGTTCTACTTGAACTACTCCTCTGCCTCCTTTGAATCTGGGCACATCAACATTAGCCTTGGGATGAAGCAAGTGAGAAGCTTTCTAGTTTTAGCGTTCATTCGCTTAGTGTCAGCTATAATCCAGTTAAGGAAGTTGAAACTTATTATTATTACATCAGTGTTTTCTCAGATAAGATCTTTATATTTTAATATATACTGGATAGCTGGCCAAAACCAGCTCCTCAGCTATCATGCAAATTTCCCCCTAACTTTAAGTGTTCACCACTTCTGGATTATTTTTGCAGTTCTTCCTAAGAGGTTTCCATTCTTTAACCGTTTTACTTGGCAGGCAATGCCAATTTTCCGTTATCCATGTCTTCTATTCTGCCAAATCTACCAATTATAACTGCTACGATCTTGACCTTCTTCAACTTCCAAAGCCTTGCGAGTTCAAACTTCAATAGATTATAATCGAAAAATAAGAAAAGCAATGTTAATTATCCATCGCATCCTTTTGATACAAGGAAAAAGAAGAAAAGAAATTAATTATTATTATTGTTATTATTATTATTATGCAATTAGTCAGTTATTAATAATAAATAAAAAATGCAAAAATATAAATAGTAATAATCAAATTATTAGTATTATTATTTTGAATATATTTTTCATTTTTGAATTTATTTTACTTTATTTCATCTTTTAAATTTGTATTTTATTTCATTTTAGTCTTTATTATTGTATGCTTATTAAACTAAGCTTCGAGCGACACAAATGCAGTTACCTCCCATTTTTTATACTTAACGTTTCATTGTTGTTAAAACTGATTTTTAATTTTGAACCATTTTATTGCTTCACTGAATTTCCAAATTTATTTTTCTCATTTCTTATCATAATATCTAACGTAAAAATATAGATGGCAAAAAGCTGAACGTTACTTGGAGTTATGAAACAAAATAATTCGTTTTCTCTCTCTCTCTCTCTCTCTCTCTCTCTCTCTCTCTCTCTCTCTGCCCTAAAACTGCCTTTATTCTAGACGGACCAAAAATAAGCAACTCTTCAGTATTTGTGTTCATCAGTCTATTTTGTGAATGTTTTGTATTAATTAGTATTTCGTTCTCATGCTACGTATATAAGATTCCATCGATAAAACCATTATTATTCTAAAGAAGTGTTTTCGAAGGACCAAACGCGTAACATAAGAATGTTTTTTTTTCCATTTTGTCATCCAAAGACCCACTGTTAGTCTGATATTTATATCAAAAGATTTGTTTCAAAGAAACATGCATAGATATGAAAATGAAACCATTTATAATTGCCTATTTTCATAAATTGTTTTTATTCATGCATTAAGAGCAGTCGGATGGAACGTTATTTAATCAACTGTGCTTCATTGTCAAGTCGTTCTAAAGAAATACACGTATAGATTTAAAACTCTACAAAACTATATTATTCATATTTTAGAACATTACGCAACTGAGCGTTAACATTGAGCCACGAAGTTTTTGCCACTAGGCTAAAGGCGTGTACTTTACATTAATTAAAGTGCACACAGAACGATATTCCTTTTTACTTGTTTGGAATGTGAACTCATACTGTATTAATTATAAAGAGAAACAAAATGTATTTTTATCTGATAACCAGAAATGATGCGGCAGTAGAGAAAACTGATTCTAAATATGAACGTCAGGTTTATGAGATATGCGTGTAACATTTTTTTTTTTATTTTCCGGTTAAATTTTATATCAATAGCCTATTAATATCAATTTGATTTGACAGCACGTGGTTCATTCTTGCTCGTCTTACAGAAAACTATGCTAACAAGTAATATGTTAAGTGGGTATCAAAATGTGAGATGTCGAAAGCCCCTTGAAATACACATTTACTTTCTCATATCGATGTTTTCCGATAGATTTGATTCACATAAATGTTGAGCATGGCGAAAGATTCTACCATGAGATATCCGAGATGAAATTGATGTATCAAGTGTCTAGGGCTGGGGTCCCTATAACGAAAGATTAATTTAACATACAATCCCAAGATTAAACATCTTGGAAGATATCAGAAATAAATGATTTTAAATTCATTCGGTTGCTTCTTATTGTCACGTAAATTTTCACTGTATATAAAGGTAATTATTTACTAGTATGTTATTTAGTTTGAATAGACGTAAATGTGCTATATACAGTATGAAAATACTATTAATATATTTCCTTGGAACATACATATCCTATACCTATATCTCAAAATCTCATGTGCGACGATAATTCGGAGTACAGATTCGGAATCTGTGTATCGAGTACAACATTGTTTGTCTGGGTATTTTCCCAATTTATATTCATTACCAATTTTGTAAAGAAATGTGTATAACATATGTATTTATAATATCATAAAACATATAAAAAGAAATATGCAAAAACGCATAAAAAATAGTTACGTCAATATAATGGAGAAAACGATTTTCTCGAAAGTATATTGCAAGCAACCAAGCTAAATATCAACGAGGAAAAAGCGATTTTAAGTACTATTAATATATTAATTAGAAAATTGTCATTTTCATTATAAAACAATAGCGTGAACAAAAAATATAATCGACATTTTTCATTCTTAGTGCATTATCAGTTGAAATCTTTATATACATAATCAATTTTATCCGACATTATTTCCTACTTCTCCAAAACGCTATTTTGTCCGTTCTGAGTATGACGATAAACTACATCCGGTAGCAAAGCCTCTGATCGGGAGGTTTTGCGGGAAACATATCTTAAGTGTTGTCCACTCTGAACCGGGGTGGTAACGTATGCTAGGGTCCTAGCTAAGGGAAAATACTTAACCTCGAAAAACTGGGGTCAAAATACTATGTAAGTATAAAAATAACAGCAACACATTTTCATAGTAAAAAATTACCAGTGATACATTTCTGAAAAAAAATATTACCAGCAATCGTGTTTTGAAAAAAAATATTACCAGTAATGCATTTTTACAAAACAAAAATTCTAATGCTCTCAAGAAAATTAAATTTCAGCATTAAATGACCCATAAGAAGTTGATATGCCGCTAAACCTAAACAAACAAATAAACGTTATTTTGTGAATACACATGTTATAGACGCTCTCTATTTTTTTTGTTTTTGTTTTTTGCTTCTTCTTTTTGTTGTTGTTAACAGTATGAATTACATCTACTGGCCTACGCATTCGAGAAATTTAATAAAACCAGGGCATCTAATTAAACATGGTTATCCACAAAATAACGTTCGGATTAGTAGAGGATAAATACACTTAAACAGCTTTTTATTTGGCAACATTAAAACAGAGAAAATGAAAGTAACTCCGAAAAGCATGGTTATTGATACTCAGTAGGCAGGTATATATTTTAGAGTTACTTTTAAAGAAATAGGAGCTTACAATGCAATCCGTAAATATTGATAGCTTTGAACAGGAAAACTATGAGGATTCTATCTTTTTTCTTTCTTTAAAAATTAAAATAGTAGTTTCACCCGCGAATCGAAAAACTTAAAATGATGAACAACCTAAAATGATGGATTGTATTTTAACGTTTAATATGTCTATTTTCTTTTGTACAATAAAATATTAATTACAAAACAATAATACTTTTGATACATCCCAATATGTCAGTTAACACTTCTGTATACAACTACGGTTATTCTGCAATTCCGATGTCATTCAAATAGATAAACATATATATGTATTGGAATAAGTATTCATTCGTGTGTGCATGTGAGTATATGTTCACCGCACATAATACCCACACGCACCTGCAAATACCATGTATAAATATGTATGGTACAAGGCCATGAAACTATTCACACATAACGGATCAAATTCATTGACAATGAGCTACTATACAAGTTTTCTTGCCAACGTTCTACGTCAACCACTCTGCAAGTTGTTGGTATATTTGTTCGGAGAAATATGCATAAATTCGTTTTCATTTATATACTCATATATATATATATATATATATATATATATATATATATATATATATACATATATATATACTCATATATATATATATATATATATATATATATATATATATATATATATATATATATATATATATGGGTGGGTGGGTTGGTGTTAATATAATTTGTTTGCTTGTTGGGTGAAAGATGCAATATAGCCTCTTTTTCGTTTCCCGACATCTCTGTAACGCATGTCAGCCGACAGGCCGACAGGAGCAAACTGTCTCCAAATCACAAACGATGCCAGTCAAACAGTGATAAATAATTCCAGCTTATTGGCCACCAGGAGTCGCTAGTTACCAAGGAATGCCTTTATTCACGACGAAAAATACGACCTGTACCATCCCAAGTAAAAACTCTCGCCTCTATCCCAACCTCAACGTTCCAATTTTCATCCGCCATGTTGTTCTGCATACTACCGTTGCTGCCAACATCTCAATGCCAAAGGGGAAAAAAGTGATCGGAAAGGAGCTGGGATGAAACAGGGGTGAAGACGAAAAGTCTTGTTGAGTGTCGCGAAGACAAATGGTTGATGTCGGTATATTAAGAACGAAGATTTACTTTCGATCTCACGGTGGGAAATTCATAAGATATTTCCAGATCGTAATGTGATGATTTTGAACAGATAAGAGTTTTGAGGTGGAGGTGATAGTCCGAATGTGTCAGGGGAAAGGTAAGAAGGTTTGCCTCGTTCTTTCTGCTCATCGGGGGCCGATCATAACTTATAATGTTTGTGAGACATGGTGTCAGCCCTACTCTCTGAACGACAGCAGCACGGACCCCGTCAGTATGGCTCAAAAGAGAGAGGCAGGGAGAAAAAAGATGACTTATGATGTAAGTGCCTGGACGTAGCACTTGCATTTTCGGATGTGAAGAGTGGTGGTGGTGGTGGTGGTGAGAATCGGTGAGGGGTGTCAATGGTCTCTGTTTTCCGCCGCAAGAACATTGGCGGTTTTTGGCTTCCTTTGCGACTTGGCATTAAACATTATTGCCTTTATATTTGGAGTCATAGATCAGATTGGATAAAGCAGCGGACTGTTGGTAGCATGTTTTGAGAATCAAGAAAAATGTTCGAAGACAAAACTGACCGCTTCAATGATGATGATATATTAATCGTAAAATTTTGATTTTGCTCTATTGATTTAAACGATGACAAAAGTTTATTCCTTTGTCCAATGCTTGTCAGATTATTATCAATTATATATATATATATATATATATATATATATATATATATATATATATATTACTTTAAACATTATTTTTAGTCGATACCCGTATTATTTATTAAAGAAAGGATACATTTTCATTAATAAGTTTTTCCTCGAATGTACATTGGCCAGTAGATGAAATAAATACCGTCTAAAAAATAAAACGGTGGCACTACTGAAATATGGGTTTCCACTAAAAATAACGTTTGAAGTAATTAAAATATGCCAGATTAAAACATCGAGTAGCTTTTTAGAAATATATATACACGCACATACACAAACACACACATATATATCTGTGTGTGCGTGTGTGTGTGTATGTGCATGTGATTATATGTGTGTGTCTTTGTGTAAGATTTCAGTTATAAGTAAAAAATATATCTCTGTAAAAGAACAATATGAATATACGACAAAAGGAAAAACTTAACCGTTGCGTTTCGTCCTTTGATGAAGTCCCTGTATATAGTTTAAACAATAGATATTTTGTGTCTATTATATTTAATGGTCTTTTTTTATAATGTAATATCTTTCCGCAAATGGGATTATTGGTGGTCCCAAGACTTCGACTCACGTGAGTTATAATAGAGGTGGGGAGAAAAGATTATTTTTGAAAACTAAATCAAATGCAGTGAAACGCTGCAAGTCATGTGACACCAAGGTGTTATAACGGATCTAGAATTGTATGTAATGTGTTTGGATAATATTTTCTTCTACGCATTTATGTGCAGGGTTTCAAAGCAATACTTATTTTTTTAATTATGAATGGTTATAGAAGTGGTCTGCAGTGTTTTGATGAATACAAATACGAGTTAATTAAGTAATATTTAAAAATGTTAACATCAAGTGCTTTTCTGCGAGTTTCTTTTCAGGCCAGATTCATGCGTATAGATTTTTTGTTGTGCATTTCACAGTTTTGATTTTCATTTGATCGTTTTTCCCTTTTCAAACAAGTATTTTTATATTTTTAAATAATCACAGAGAATCCATTTTCATTTTTTTTTTTTCGTACGTTTCTCACAACTGTCATTTTGAACGCATTCAAAAAATGTCGAAGATAAGACAATGGAATTTTCTTCAAGTAACATAGAAAAAAATGATTGATTCCTTTTGCTGCTGTTTCAATTAATAAGTCGCATTTTTGTTTGATTACAAAGAGAAAAGACAAACCTGAAGTTGTCTGACAGTCAAATTATTAAGCGACCTGTGGATTCCATCTGTCAACATTGACAATGAATATAATAGCTATTTTCATACCAGTACCTAAGGAAATACATTGGTTTGCTTGTAGGTACACTCATCTACTTCTCCCTATCAGATTTAGATTAGTAAAAACTGAAATTTGAACTGTTTCTGTTAGCCAACGGCTCGACACCAGTTAAAGTAAATCTTCAGAAGTTTCTGGCAAGTAATTACCAACCATGAATAAAGAATATATCTCCATTTCCCCGCTTATCATACGTTTTTCACAACGCTTTGAGACGGAGAAGTGGCCTCATCTTATTGGTTAGGGAAAAAAATACCAGCATGCCTTTATGCGCTTTTGTATATAAATTGGGGGGGGGAACAAGTATTTTGCCGCCATTCCCATTCTGAATGGAACCAACACTTTGTTTCGACACTAGGATACAGCGATAACAAAATTGACAAAGATTTGGAAATGTACTGTTAACATTACTAGTTATATAGTCATTTGTTTGAAGGGCGCTTGCCATAGCGTCATGGTTAGGGGAGGGGGAAGATTCGTTCATATTTGAAAACTAGGTACAACTAAATTTTATATTTCGCTACTTGCAACTTTTTGGAGCTGCATTAAAAATAGGGTTGGCTAACCAATGAGAAGAAGTTTAATTTAAAATCTAGTAGCGATAGTCTTTCACGTGTCTCCCTATTTGCTACTTTTAATCCAGTCCCACAACTTTCGTTATGTTTGGCAAGCTTGTTTTCGCCCTCTTCTTGCTCCGTCTCCCCTATTGTAGCTTTATCCTAAACTAAACCAGATTTACTAAATATCTGTATTTATTTTTTGTTTTAATTGATAAGATAATTAACATTTTTTATAATGCATTTTTCATTAGAATCACAATCAGTAAATCTGTTATGAAAAAAGGTGATTCCTGTAAACACTCGATTTAATATTAATGCCGAAAGTCCGAAATCCGAATGTAAGCCGATTATCACAGCCTCGAGTATACCTTCAACGCTGAATATAACCCAGCTCAGAATATACCCCTGTTTAGAGCATACCCCCAGCCCATAATATACCTCCAACACAGAAATACACCCAGCGTAGAATATACCCCCAACTCAGAATATACCCCTGTCCAGAGTATATCCCTATCCCAGAATATACTCTATGTGAATTATACGAAGCTAGACTGTTTTATACTCGGGATATATGTTACGCTAGATTAGTTTATAACTTCAAGTATAAAATAGGCGCCGCTAGAATATACCCCCAACTAGCCCAGAAGAAACCCTCTCCTTGTCCCCTATAATAAGATATATGTTATTGTATCCACAGATGATAGTCAGGGTCATGTAGCGTCACACGTCCACTGAGATTTCTTACATGCATGCTTACAACACTCAATTTTATAACGATTCTTTCGTTTGCACATTAATCGGTCTAACGTCTGGATGCATGATTTTGCAGAAAATGATTGAAGAGCAGTCATTTTTTGTGATTGACCAATCTGTACACTGAGGCCTTCACGACATTCTAGCTAGAAAAAGCAGTTGTTGATGCTAAAACGGAGTATAAACTTAGAAGGATATACTTTAGTCTAAGTTATTTTACAGACTTTGATGTGAAGTAGGTTCGCTCCAGTCATACCCCTGGGGCATTCTGTATTAGGTTAAATTATACTCGGCTATATTCCGGGAAGAGGTTAATTTTAGAATGTTTCATTAATCCTTTTTTATTAATTTGGTTTCAAAACTATCATTAACATGGAGGTATCTTCTCTTTTTTTTTCATGAAAAAACAGCATAGATATCGCTCTCTAGGTCCATTGATAATGTTTTAATTGTCATTACATACAGAATCAGTGTAGCGCTTGATAGTAGCTTCATCACGAGAGCGATTGCCTTAGATATCTCAAACGTTTCGACAAGGTGTGGTAGAGAGTGTTACTACACAAACTCCCCAACTATGACATCTCTAGAAGAGCCTACACAATTACCAAATCTTTTCTCTCTGATAGGTCCATAAAGTTTGTTGTTAATGGACAGACTTCTAAAGCCATGAGATCAAGCCTCTCTCCGTGGTCCTGCCATCTTTCTGCTTTTTATTAAAATATTATTTTATCTACCTGAGGACATTCTGAGATAATTAGAAAATATCCATACAGATGATACCACTGTTTATGGAAGCACTTCTAAAAGTCAAGCTGATCGGAGCCAGGCAGCTGATGTCTCCTCTGAACTAACTCAAACAGCTCAATGGGACAAAAACTGGTATGTAACTTTCAATATCTCGAAAACCATACTTTTACCATTTCATCATCGATCAGAGCCTGATTTTTCTCCATTCACGATGAACGGTTGCTCTCTCAATGAGTCTGAATATCTGTTGGGTCTCAATCCAGGCCCTCGTAGCTCTAAATCAATCAATCAAGCAATCAAGCAATCAAGTGGAATCCATATATCCATTGCTAGATATATTGGAAAAAAGTTGGCTTAATAAAAATGGTTGGCCTTAAATTTGACCCAAAATGAAGCGTTGTCATATCTGGGCTGGAGTCGCCCAATCGTCACTTCCCAGCCTTGACAGAGTTCAAGTTCATTTACGCAACTTCGTGTGTAAATGTTCGTTCAAGCTTCATGCTTTAGTTCCACCAGTCCAGAACCTTTACAGCTAAGAGACACCATCCATTAAACTCCTGAGTTGAACCAGCCTCATTCGATCCGTATTTCAGTTGTCAAGGGGAAGTTCCACTCAAGCAACCTTTTCTCAAAAATCGCTACTTTGTGCAACAGATTCCAGCATGGATGCTCCATCGAATGCTATAATATTCAAATTACGGGTCAACTGTTGCCTATCATCTATATCATAATCTTCACTTATCCTTATATTTATATCATACACGTCATTCAGTAACCATTTACCTTCGGGGAACATAAGTAAAATATTAAAAAATATGTTTATAGAGTATAATGTTATTAAAATTTACGAGAGAATATGTAATATTTATTCACCTCCTTGATAACATATTTTATTGACTTTGCTTTTTAATCTTTTGAGGCAATGGCCCAACATTTATCCTCGTGTTCCATATCATAATGAATAAGATATATTTTAGGCATAATGAAAAATTCTTGGCCATTATCAAGCACAAACAGAAAGTACCTTAAAATATCTTATTCAAGTCTAATATATAAAAAAATAAAATAGTATATTCCTTAAAAAGTCCCTTAAATTCGAAATCCTTTATAGCAATAATTGTTTTGAGATTCGAAGTTGATGCTTGCAACTTTCTCTTCATTCGTTCAGTCATTTCTGCAAAACTTCGTTTAAACAACTTGTCTTTCATTTCTGAAACGTATGCCTACATATTATGTGTAAATGATAAATAATTCATCACTGAAATGTGATAAATATATCACATGCTTGGATCAGCCAGCAAGAAGCAAACTTTATCAAAAACCACTGGTGGATGTCATATCCGTCAAAAAGAAAAATAATTAATATACATATAAATACACGTTTCTGACGGTTTATATATAATAGAGATATAGATTAATATAGTAGAGATATAGATAAATGCCGGTCGGTTCCCGAACATTAAAGGAAATTATAAAAGATTCAGTTGTATAATATTTGAAAAAAACCTTTTTCAAATAAAAGTTCAGAGTAATTCTCAGCCTTACTATAATTTCATTTTTTAAGGATTTACGCAATCAATTAAAATGATTCACACGATAATTTGAGAATGTGTCTGTAGTATGATTTCAGAGTAAAACATACAACAGAATCGACACCACGATGGAAATGGTTAGCCTTACAAATGGTATGTGAGTTGTTCATCAACAAATAAGTGAACAATGACTGGAACAGAATCAGTACGAATTGCAAGAGATTCTAACAGCCAATTTTGCAGCTGATTTGTCGAAAAATAGCGTGGGAGTCTAGCTGTAACCACCTTAGCATTCTGATTCATTTGGCTGCAATTGGAATTTTCAATTGAGTATTGATGAAAAAATGATGTTCGAACGCGTGCACGTCTTTGGCTTCCTTGATGCCCATACACTTTTAACAAAATACCAGGTGATCACAGACGATAAAAATAATAATGTACAAATAGGACACACAAATGAACTTGGAGAGACAAGAATTCCGCTGCCGTATCTCCATAAAATTTAAAGTTTCACTGTGCTTCATACAAACGTTGCATAACGTACAAAATCTTGTTTCACAGCAGAAATCAACCTAAATTTCTATGCACAGCCCATGAAAAACGGTTTCCATTGGTTTGGAAAACATCTGCTCTTCTCGATAGATTTGTTTCATACTACCAACTTTTCCTTTGGAACAGTACTTTCTCAATCATTAGCAATTTCTAAATGACGGTGACCTCAAAATATCAATGCCAAAGTTCTACCTTTTCAAAAGCAATATCATTCTATCAAAAAGAAAACACGGGAACTAGATCTTGATACATTATATATATACGGTTCATAACCGAGAATGTAACTGACAAATTTTAACTAATTCTTCCTAAAATTTCTCTTAACACGTTTTGGCATACAAACTTATGTCGTGCATAGAAGAAATGGAAGTAAACTGTCAATAATCTTTGCATTAAAATTATGCGCGCACACACGCACACACACACACACACACAAACACACACACATATATATATATATATATATATATATATATATATATATATATATATATATATATATATATATTCCAGTTCTCTATTTAAATTAATAAAAATGTTAAAATGATATTCATCAAAGAAAGCATCGTAGTTTTTTCTAACACAAATACTTTCGATCTTTTCCGGGGTAATTTACAAAAAAGAAAAAATATTTTAACTGCGATGAAATCTGTATTCTTTTTCGATGCTGTTTTTTAAAAAAAATTACACCTGAGGATGATCTTGGAGGAGATGGAATGTACTTGGATTAGAAACAATTACAGCGCCTTCTTAATGCATTTCATCTTAACATCAAGAAACTGATTAGAGAACTGGTAAGTATAAAAATAGACACGCTATATCTATTTTATTCAATGAAACATGTTAGCCTGAAGATATGATATATATATATATATATATATATATATATATATATATATATATATATATATATATATATATATATATATATATATATATATATAAACTATTTACATTGTTCGGATTGTTGTCCTCATCTTTATTGTCATATTCACAACTTTTCGACCTTCTTCAGATGATATACGTTGAAATCTTGAACCGGTCCCTTTATTTCGTTCACCGGGGTAGATTCTAGTTCCACGTGCCATTCCTTTTCTGGAACTCGCAACTCTTTGGGTCAAATCACTGGATTACTTCAACCAACTCTTTTATCCACTGTGCCATGAGACTTTGGGGGTACATGGCCCAGTGAATAAGAGCCCCAAGGATTTATTAAACTAGATGATTCTAAGAGGACGAGAAAATATTATTGCGGGGAGTAATCATAGCAATATGCACAGATGACAGTGTTGATGGCGGATTCAAAAGAGTACTGGATGTAATCGAATGAAACATGAAGAAAGAATTAATCATTAATTATAGTAAGACAGACTACATGGTTGTTAGCAAAAGAGACGGATCAAGTTGCCATTTACGTAGTGGGGGCGTTTAAATGCAAGCAGGTGCGGTAATTTAATTATTTAGGTCGTATGGGTAGTGTAGCGAAAAATCTGATAGAGAATTTCGATGGCACATGAGAACAGAGAAATATATTTTTAGAAATAACGAAAAGAGTGGAGAACTGCTATGTATTATCTAATATCTTATATGGTAGTACATGCGGGACATTTTTAAGAAGGCTTGAAGCGATAAAAATGTAGTTCTACCGACAAATGTTGAGAACACTCTGGGCAGATCATTTAAGCAACGAGTAAGTTTTAAGAAAAAAGAGTTACAAAGAAACTCCTTATGATAATTAGATGTGCCATACGTGATAAACACTTAGGCGATCATATATTTTTGATACATGACTGACGAGGTAGAGTTTCTCCTGCAGTTGGTTGCCATTTTTTTCTGCGGTAGACCAGTTGCGATCCAAGGTTAAAGAACCTCGGCTCTCCGATTCCTCAATTCGAGCCGCTATCCATTACTCCACCATGCCTCCTAAGGAACTTAAGGCACTTAATTAGGTAGCAAAGCTTGAAGAATTTAACACTCAGAGGAACACATTAAAAGCAAGAAAAGCAGCAGAAAATAGGAAGTAAACTATTTGATGATTTTAAGTAAATAGGTGGCAAAAGAAGACATACGATATTAAAGAGGTGAAGTAAAGGGGTAACCCTTAATATAGTAAAAGTAAATTATATAAGTAAAACACGGAAGTTTTAAAGAGTCATGATCGCCTACGTCCTAAAAGAATATGGCGGACAGAGAATGATTTCTCTTATTCCAACAGATTTTGTGTTCTTCATCGATGTCAACGCTGCAAATTGTTATTTTCCTTTTCTAAACTTATTGATGTTTTTAAAAATTCCAATTGGGATTTAAGTAGTGTTTTAAAAGAATAAGAAAAAGCTCAACAAATGAATGTATATTTGAAGGTAACGAATTGTTTTTAACTGTGAGATCGACTCTTGCTTGTTATTCACACGATTTAGACATAGTGAAACTTGCACATACTCTTTGTAGGTATTCATGCAAATATTGCCAATACACATTGTGCATTCATATAACGCATGCAAATATACATCGTATATAAGTGATGCAAATACACATCGAAATATCTCTTGACTATAGCGCGTCTTCATCCTCAGACATGCACCCGTATAGAGAAATAATAAAAGACATATTTATCAAATCATGTATATATATATATATATATATATATATATATATATATATATATATATATATATATATATGATTTGATCAGTTGATATTAAATATCTCGACATCCTTACATATATACTGTACGCATTCTTGTATTCACACACACGTATACACAGAGCATAGATTCATATCTCGATGGATAATAGTTGAGAGAATAAATAATCGATATTAGTTTCAATGAGATTGATAGATATGAACAGACAAAGATAAATTTGAACAGACTGATATAAAAGCAAACAGCTTGGCATATATATATATATATATATATATATATATATATATATATATATATATATATATATATATGGGTATGTTGGTGGTGGAGAAATAAATGCATAAAGAGAGAGTGAACGAGAGATGCCTAGACAGATGAATCCTGCAGAGAAATCTATCATTTTATTGATATATTAATCTATATTAAATTCATCTTCACCCTCTTCATCTGCCTTGCTTCCATTCCTACTCCAGCGTCCCATACACACTCATCAATCTCAACTAAGGAAAGAAAAAGAGAGTCAACCTGCATTTTTTCTCTCGTCCTTCGAATTACGGGGTTGTTTATCGCTGTGTGATTGACGCCTCGCCTGACGGGCGAAAAGCAGCGAGGCTCCATAAAGATGGCATCGCCATCAATCCATCACCATCACCCGACCAGCGTATAATGTCAGCCATGCTACAACCCCCACGTGATCATCACCGACCAATCAGAAAGGGTGTCAACAATATGAAGGCCCAGTAGGTTTTGGGTGAAGGGTTGATAAAAGAAAAAGAATAGAGAACAGCATCGGGCATAATAATGAATCATATTAGTATTTCCTGCAGATAGTCGCCATTATCCGTCTGTAGTATCAAGTTCCGCTGTGCGCAGCAGGATGCGCAGTTAGCCTAAAATTGGTCGCTGCAATTGAACAAACAGTGCCTAAAATGAGTGAATAAGTCATTTTTCTTCTTACACGGAAAAAGTGTGTACGATGTAAAGTTGTTCGTCATTTGTGAAGTTTATTGAATGATAAATATCTGAATAAATAATTAATTATAGCAGATTTTGCAAGCATATATGTGGCTGATTAGTGGAAGAAGTTTGCATGTTTTCTTTTTAAATTTAAGTTTCATAATAAATCGTAACAGCCAGACAGCGGGAAAAATAATTTTTGGTTGCTTTTGAGTCAGTTATTTGATTAAACATTATGTGATTTTACCGCATTAACTGGAAGCGCGATAAATTTTAGTCCAGATTTTTTCAATTATTTATTAAATTCAACTTACATTTTATATAGGCATTTTCCACATTTGAGGTTTCCTCTAAAATAAAATCATCAGCGAAAAACTAGTTGTTTCAGTATAAAACGTTTATTTTCCGATGTTAAATACATTTCAAAAAACAAGAAAATATAGGTACCGCCAAAGAAAAACGATACCTAAGGTTTAAAATAAATTTTTAAATATGAAAGATCTTTCTTGAAACTTTTATATTAGTTTTAATTTCAAGCTAATAAATTAAATTTAATATTTCTAATAAGCAAAATGCTTTGCTGTATTCCAAACTGACTTTAACTTGATTGGAACGAGTTTTTCATTACCAGTAAAAACGCTAAAATCATCTATACTGACAAATATGTCAACACCAAGCAATTGTTTTTTATTTATTTAATTTCATATATGCAATGTATTTTAACACAATGCAAAGAACAATAATTCAATAATGGAGTGAGTATGGTTAAAGTTCTGTTGAAGGAGTTTTGAGAATTTTGTATATGACATTGTTTTAGGAAAATCTATGACAAAGTGGAAAACGTTTTTTGTGTCAGGCGTTTCATCCTTTAGAACATCATCGGACGTGATGTTTATGTCGATGTGATTATACATGCGTATGAAGGAGAGAGAACGCTGCCATTTTACATTTAATTTTTTAAAATATGTATTTTATGGTATATAGTCTAATGAAATTCATTTAATTTCTTTTTTTTATGTCTTTATCACTTTTGTTATTAAATATCCCAGATTATGATAATAGCAGATGTCAAGAAAGTGAAATATTGTAAGAACCTTGACGCAAATGTACTGTGGATGATGTAGTGATTAAAGCAATTCTATACATTTTTGTTTTAGTAACTTGCTTTCTCTTTTAATTGAAGTAATATTCTTTAAATCAAAATTATGGTCAGACGCAATACGGTGAGCAGCTAATGTAGTGACTGTTTTATTATCACAATGTGAGATATTTTTTACAAAAGGAATAAAAACATAAATAAAAAGAAACTAAATGAATCCAGCTAGATTATCTACCCAAAACACATATTTAAAGAAAAATTTAAATTTTAAATTTCAGTCTCCTCTCCTTCATAAGCATGTGTAATCACATAAAAGTAAACATCACATTAGTCCGATTAATTCCTAAAGAACGAAATATATTTTCCACTTTGTCATAGATTTTCCTAAAATTGTTCTTGGAATATATATATATATATATATATATATATATATATATATATATATATATATATATATATATATATATATCGTTTTCCCATATGCTATTTTATATAAATAATTATTGATTTGGAACACTACAGGGAGAATAATCAACTATTCATTGGGACACACTGCAACAGAAGCAGGTCGAATAATCAATTATTCATTTCGGACACACTTCAGCTGAAGTAGAATGAATAAAAAAATTATTCATTTGGGACACAGTGCAGCTGAAGCAGCAAGAATCATCAGTAATTCATTTTGGGACACACTACAGCTGAAGCAGGGAGATTCAACAATTATTCATTTTGGGACACACTACAGCTGAAGCAGGGAGAATAATCAGTTATTCATTTATGTTTCTCTACAGCTGAAGTGGGAGGAGCAATCAATTATTCATTTGGGTCAAGCTGAAGCAGGGAGATTCATCAACTATTCATTTGGGACACACTACAGCTGGAGCAGAAGGATGAAGGAATTATTCATATGGGACATTACAGTTGAAGCAGGGAGAATAATCAATTACTTATGTAGGATACTCTACATTTGAAGTAGGAGGAAGAATCAATTATTCATTTGGGACACACTACAGCTGAGGCATGGATATTCTCGGTTTTGCATTTGCGAAAGAACGAACCAGTGGTTTCAGAAATATCCCCAAAAAGATAAGAATATCCCAAATCACCCTTATAGGAAATCCTTGAACAACATCAATGACTATCAACTTAACAGGTTTTGCCGAAGAGCGGAAATTCGTCTTATTTATGCAAACCAGTGTATTTTATTTGTCAGTTTTTCTCGTCATTTGGCTGTGATAGGAAACAAATTGGACAAATAGATTCTGTAAAATTTAACAGAAAATCATAAACTGTGCTAATTTGAGGTATATTCATACACTGCTAACACGTAAGAATGCGTCTTTACTTATAAGAAAATATTAATTCGTCACTATAATCGTAAATGTATATTTTAAATGTTCTTTGAATTTTATTTTGTCAGAATCCGACAATGTCAGGCTTGCCATTGTTGGTAAAAAGATATTTATTGAGTGAGATGAACTTCAATATTAGACTTCGTTTCTTATGCACCTAATTTTCATGGCATGGTAAAGCGGCCCTATTCATAAGGATAACATGCACTCTTTGCCCCTAGATATACATTTTTACGGTGTGAAAACATGCGGTAGAGAGGGATGGTATGGTTTCGGTCTCGTCTCTTGTGTCAATATTAGGTTAGTCCGAATGTAAATATAGACGTGTTGTTAGAAAATAGTTGGAAACAAGTATATTTGTTTTCTAAAAGTCAATATGTATTTACATATACGGACACTGCTTAAGGACAAAACTACAAATTTAAATACGTTCGTACCTCTGGTTGATCTGGAATTTGCATTTTAATGACTAAATTTTGTCGTTATTTCTAAAGGAAATTTACTATAATTACAATTTGTCACACATTGTTGGGTGTATGCCAATGATCAGTTTAGATTAAACAAGAAATTCGTTAAATTGTAATAATCTAACATCTTTTTTCAGAAGATTCTTTGTCAGAGACGTCACTATAAACAAAGTTAGCATTGCACAGTTTTATTACCTGCCTAATGGAGTGTATTATCGAAATGTTTATAAGAGGAATTAATGCTATTGTTTCACTCAATTCTCTAACTTTTCAGACGCCTTCCCGACATACATTAATTGTGACAATGTGAGCAACTAGACCAGGTCCCCAGCGATTTATTTTGGGCGAATACGCGATTTACGCTGCAATGCAACATGTAAGCAGTATGTCTTTATTTTTTATATTGTCAATAATATTGACACTGTCTGGAGAGAACTAAAAATTTTTATGGAAGAGTAAAGGGAAGTTTTAACGCTCATTTTAACAGAGACGACATTTTGTTATTTTAAAGCTGCGAATATGTCTCTGTGCGCATGCGTTTATATATGAGCGCGTACCAAGGGTTGAATGATAAATATCTGGCGTCTCTTCACGGCGACAACAATTCTACGCTTCACACTCTGTTTTACTAGTTTTGGTCGACGCCAATCGACGAAGACATCTGAAGCAATCTTTCGACGTTCGAGACTGATCGCTACATTTGCCAGTGGTTCATGAATATTTATGAATAAATTTTGGAAAATACTCGTCTCTCAAAGGATAATCAATAAGTGTATGAGAAACCATTTATCACTTTGGATAATAGGCGGGAATAATTTACGAAGATTAGGCCTCAAATCCTTGGCAGGATGTTGCAGATATTTCGCTGTTATAAATCATTACTTTTGTTGTAATAGCACTTTGGAAGGATAAAGAGGGAGAGAGGCAAATAAGAAAAGGTTACAGACAAAGAAGAAGAAGAAGAAGGCGAAAAAAGAAAGGAGAGGAAAAGTAATACATAAAGAGTGAAAGAAAAAACGTAAAATGAAAAGAAAGATAAAACAAAAACGAAAAGAATATTATAAAATGTAATGAGGAAGGACAGACATTAGAGAAGTAAAAAAAAGTTCAGAAAGAAAGAGGAAAGAAGAAAGGGTAAAAAGCGAAGACAAATGGGGGAGAAAAAAGTTAAATAGAGATTTAAAAAAAAAGGAAAAAAAAAAACAGAAGTGAAAATGAGAAAAAGGGAAAATTAAAAAAAGGTTTGAATAAGCGGGAATAATAGGGAAAGAAAGAAAGAAAGAAAGAGTAGTCGAGGAGAAGAGAAAAGGAACTCGAATAAGACAAACGGAAGGTTAGAAAACAGAAAAAAAGAATAAAGAAAAATAAAAAAAATAAATTGAAGATGAAAAAGTTGATAATAAAGCAAAAATAATTAATATAGAAAGAAAGAATGGCCGAGAAATATATTAAAAAAAAGAGAAATTCAGAAACAAAGACTCACACACACACACAAACACACATGAGGGATACAGACGCAAAAATCTTTTGGGTTCGACCAACTTCTCGAAATTATCCAATATCAATTTTTTTTTTAAATAACGTGTTGGTTAGACGAAGAATTTTTCAACACCTCATAATATGGTTGGTAAAATAAGATCAATCTTGACAAGTTATTCTCTTATTTTAGACGCATCTGTGTGCGTGTGTGTCTGGCTGTATGTGAGTGAGAGAAATACGGCTGAAAAATGGAACTGACTTTTTTTTAAGCGCTCGACATCATTTCTATCACTGAAACTTTTAGTTACGTCTATGTTTGTCACATATAAGGTTACCAAAACTTAGATTTTAGGTACCTCCAAAGAAACACGACATTTGATTGAAAGTAGTTTTTCTATTGAAATCGCTAAAAATCACTGATTTCAGCGCCAATTTTAGCCATCTGTCAATTCTCTTTATTAAAAATCTTTCAAAAATAAAATATACTTCCTTGAAATTTATTTGAGAAATATTAGCTTATTTAAAGTTTAATTAATATGATTTGAACAAATATTTCTTAGTTTTATTTTAAAATATGGTAGAAATACATTTTGAACACATTAAGGTGTTGACAAGTTGACTAGTAACCGGAAGTTTTTCAATTTTTTTCTATGGTGGACCTATGTGTAAAAATTACTTGAAGAATATAACGTGAGCGTTTTTTTTATAATTTTTAACTATCCGGTAATCTTGAAAATGTAGGAAAATATTCTCCGTAATCTAATGTTTTATTGAATTTTAGGTAATTTGGCTTTAAATTCACTATAGTTATCGCTCTTATTTTCTGAAAATGCTGTGTATGGATATCCGTATTTACAAAAATTTGCATGTTTATACACAGACAAAAAAAATTTAAATTATTTAAAAAAATATTATGGGTTGCTGAATTGTAGCAAGCTTTTCCATTTATGATTAGTAAATATAGTTTTTATTTAATAACAATATCACCTAACCGCTACAATTTAATACAGAACATTTAAAGATTTCAAAGTTCATAAATTATTCTAATTAAAATTTTTTAAAAATGGAAACAATTCTCGTAAATGATCACCAAAAAATGTTCTTAAGAGAATAGTGTTTATAATCTATCTTAATCCCAAGAGCAATTAAAAGCGTTTTTAATTAGATAATGTCTTAGTTTTATTTCATTTTTTTATTTTACGATTCAGAGCAAATTTCCGGTAACTGGGGCTCCTATATTACTAAATAAATTGGTGTCGTAAAATCTCCAAGGACTTCTGCATATAACAAATATAAAAAATATGCGATACACAAATGAATTTCTCAGAATTTCATAAAATTAAATATGTGGGGGGGGGGGTAACAAATATAAAAATTGTTTTTAAGATTTTCTTTAAAAAGACAGATTTAAAAAAATAATGTAATTCATTTGTGAATAAGTCCTGAAAGTGTCATTAAAAATCCGATAATTATTTAATTTTGCAAGAATTTCCAAATCAATATTTTTCACCTTAAAAAGTCTCTCCTATACTAATCTTTTGTCCCTCCGCTGACGCAAGAAAAACAAGAATTTCAACCAAATTTTGGAACGTTCTAGAAAGGCTCAAAACATAAAATTTCGATATCAAAAAATCACTTGGCCTTTCCTCTAAATAATAACATGAAGATTTTGACGATAAAACATTTTTTTAAGTTTGGAGTATATTTTCAATTTGGTATGCATATTTTAGCGAATCTGTGGAGGTACATAATTAACACTATATATATATATATATATATAGAGAGAGAGAGAGAGAGAGAGATAGATAGATAGATAGATAGATAGATAGATAGATAGATAGATAGATAGTGTTAATTATATATATATATATATATATATATATTGGGTCGTAACAAAAGATCGTCGCGTTTTTTAAGTGAATCTCGAAGACAATAAATAGATATTTAGCAAACAACTTACGGACAGTACATTCTCAGTTGTGTCACCATTCTATATAAACGGCACATGTCAGCGTTTTTTTTTCCTTTCTAGAACTAAAAGAGCATCAGATGATAAAAACGCAACTCCTTTTTCACTTTTAACGTAAAAAAATTCCAATTCACATACAAATCCACGTGTTCAAATGTCTTCTCTTAGTATATGTAGATATATCATTGAGTCATGTGTGAAATGAAATTACGTGTTTAATCGACAACTACTGAAAAGAAATTAAGTCCTTTGGTCCCTGCTCAGTATATATATATATATATATATATATATATATATATATATATATATATATATATATATATATATAAAGACATTTTTATGTTTAACATTCTTTTTATTGATACAAATATTTAAGTAAATGCTCTGTTTATAATAAACAGTATTAAATATCATTTATCTATGAAAATTTCTCGGACATTCAGGCCGGTAAATGTTATTTAATACTGTTTATTATAAACAGAGCATTTACTTAAATATTTGTATCAATAAAAAGAATGTTAAACATAAAAATGTCTTTAAATAATTGTCAGACTTTCTCCATTTCATAATGTGTGACGTAATTTGTTTACATTTGATACGCCATGAGCAGTTATGAATGTACGAGATTCATGGAAGATTGAAGTTTATAAGCAGTAAATTCGACTATGGCGACCGAACGATCCTTTGTGGCCGAGAGGTAAGGCACGTCAGGCTATATGACGGTTCCGTATAGGATACAGGTTCGGATCCTATCGAAGGACGAATATTTTCCATGAAAATTCAGGAATGTAAATGTCATTTAATCCTGTTTATTATAAAATAAATACTTGTATCAATAAAAAGAATGTTAAACATAAAAATGACTTTAAATAATTGTTGGACTTTGTCCATTTCATTATATATATATATATATATATATATCCGACTACTCCAAATGTTATCTTGTGGATACCATTGTTTGAGTAGACGCCCTTTTTTAACATTGAATTCAGTCTACCGGTCTGCGCATTCTAGAAACTCTTTTAATAAAGAGAAAGTGTAGAAGAAACCACCATCAGATCCGGCATACTATAGAACATTCGGCCACAGAGAGAGTCACAATACTGTCTTACCTTATAAAGAATTTACTCTGGTTTAGATCTTCTCGAAAACTATATTCCTATACAAAACCCATACAAAGTAATTCGTCAGGAATCAATGGATTTTTTTTTTTTTTTTTTGTCCGACATAAATTCTTACTATACCAAATGTTATGTTGTCTATACCGATGTTTAAGTAGATGCTTGTTTTTTTACGGTGTAAATTATATCTACCGGCCTGAACATTCCATGTGCTGTCTGGCAGATGCGATGTCAATATGCGATTTTTCGTTTCTCCGTGGGTTCACTTCTCACGGTTAGAATGATCTGCTGTGAACCCCAGAAATTCAAAAGTTTTACTTAATAATTGTCCCAAAGCAGAAGACTTGTAATGCTGACAATTTCAATATTCACGGGAAGCGTAATTTCTTTTCTGTAAGTAAATAAAGTGAGAGTTATTAACCTAATAAGGAAAGAAATGAAATCAAATGTTCAGATTGCTATGATCTACGGGAAGAACGAATTTTTTATCCGACACAAGTTTTTCTTTTTTAATTATCCGCTCAAGAAAGAGTGTTAATGAATGAAGTTTTTCTATGGACGTAGGAGGAGGAAGTAAGTGCAGATTATGAGGATATGTAGGCTGATAACGGTTGATCCTAGACTTGAGGTTAAGAGTGTAATGATTGGGAAAACATCCTCTCAGGAGTCTGTTTTACAAAATAGCTGTTCTCGAGAAAACTCTAGCTAAGTGGCACTTCCAATGGAATACGGAAGGAATGAGGATGATACAACCCTGTGTACGTACCATGGCATTGTCCTAGATGTAAATGCCTGAACTTGTAGAACTAAAGAATGTAGAACGTCTGAGCGTGGAAATAGCGATAGAGTGGCGAAATGTTTACGGCATTTCATCTGTGGGCAGTAGTGTTGAAAATAATCAGTCGCCTATATAGGCTTTTGACTCAGCTCTAAAATGAGGATTGGATAGCTCCAACCTAGATATGGCAGCAATACTCCATTTTGGGGTCTAATCTGACTCTAATGAGATAAAGTATGTTGGGTACTTTCGGGCATGGCATAAGAAAATAATCATTTTTACAGCATCTTTTGTGATAGATCGTATAGATGAGTTCCACTTGAGATCTGTGACGAAATTGAATCTCAATAGACATTCAAAACAAAGAAACTATTACTGTATCTTGTTCTGTTTTATTATTACTGTTGTTCATCCCTTATTGTGCCTTATAAATTGAACTCTACTATAAGCATATATCTAAGATCTAGACAGTTAGAGAGAGAGAGAGAGAGAGAGTGTGTGTGTGTGTGTGTGTGTGCGTGTGTGTGTGTGTGTGTGTGTGTGTCCACGCGCGCCTTTTTCTTACACGAATCCCGTTTCTTCAAAATCTCCCAAAAGTGACCATCAAACCTTACGGCCGCTTTTATAGCTCACGGCTTAACATACAGTATAATTACAGGATAAGTCTCGTGTAACTCGTGAATAAAAATTGAGGTCTATTTCCTCTCTCTTTCTCTTTCTCTCTCTCTCTCTCTCTCACTCTCTCTGTCTTTCTCTCTCAATCACGCTCTCTTTTTCCAAAACTTCCACCCAGCGTTGGTCCTTTAATTCAGCAGTGGACATTGTATTGGCTAAACAAAAATCGATAATCAATCAATACACAATAAGTCGTCTCTCTGTCTGCACGCTATCATTATCTTTGACCATGTTCGTCCCTCCGCCGACAGTCCGCCTCCGACAGCGAAGCCCGGATCTATCGTCAATAAGATATAATCTATGTTATTGTGCCTACCCCTTGTCAATATATATCATCGTCGATCGGATCGAGAGAGCAATTAAAATGTATGTAACGAGTTTTCACACTTTTCTCTCTTTATTTTCTCTCTTTTATTCTTTTTGCCTTTTTTTTTTTTTTTTTTTCTCTTCTCACACTTTCTTTTACTCTCCTTTCGTTATGATTTGCAATCTCTCTTTCGTAGACCAATTTTCCCTCCTCCTCCTCCTCCTCCTACTCTCTCTCTTATATTTCATTCTTTCTTTCACTATTTCGCCAGTCATTTCTTTTCTTTCATTATAACTTTTCATTTTTTACGTGATTTTTTCTTTCTTTCTTTCTTTCTTTTTACTAAACACCTCTTTCTTTTTATTTCCGTTTTTCTTTTTCTTTTTCTTTTTTCACGTCCTTTCCTTTCTTTTTTCATTCTTTGGTTAGTTTTTCAGACCATTCATTTTTTTTTCTTTTCTTTTCTTTGTGTTTTCATTTATTTATTTTTCTTTCCTTTTTTCATTTTTCTTTTTACAATTTTTCTTTCTCTTCATTTTGTCTTTGTCTCACGCTTTTTATTTTTCCTTTCACATTCTTTCTTCGTTTTTTCCTTAAGGTGTTTTATTACTGTGTAAATTTTGCCCCATGATTTACTTTTAATATTAAATATTATGCATGCGCACATTCATACACACACACACACAAGTACATACACACACATATACATATATTTTTTAAGATGTGTATATATACATTCATATACTATAATGTATAAAGGTGATATATTATTTTAAAAAATCTTTCATATCTTGTTAAAGATACCTATCATATATAATTTATGCATTTATTCATGTATGATGTTTGATTTTTTTGTCATGGGCGCGCACACACACACACACACACACGCGCACGCACACACGCACGAACACACATATACCATTTTAAAATCAGATATGTAATAAGACACCATTCTTTAGTTTCTTATACATATACTTGTCATATAATATAAATATACTTATGGATATATTCTCGAAGCATATAAAAGCATGTAGATATCTATTTGCAAATATATTTTTGATATATAATGTGTCTTTACACACGTACTCTTTATATATATGCATATATGTATGTATATGAATGTATAAACATACACACACGCACACACACATACACACACACACATATAATGATATTGCATATATTTTATTATATCTAAAGGGAGAGAGTCTTCAGTTTCGAGGGAAGAATGCATATAAATCAACACTGCATCGTGACACGTAGTTTCACGCCTTAAGCGCCCATCAGTTTAATCTCTATATTCATCCTCCTTGCATAGATAAATAGATAAACAGTGTATACATAAGAATCAATATTGCATGTCGACTCTCAGAAGTCTGAAGATCACATTAAAACGTGAACCAGTCACAATGCAGTATTGATTACCATGTCTACACTGTTTATATCTATAAACACTCTATCTCCGATAGTGAGCACTCTTCCTCTGTAAATATAGGAAATTTTAATTATATATATATATACATATATATTCTTATTGTTCATGTGCCGTGTCTCCTCGGGATGTAGGCGATCATGGCTCTCAACAAATTTCTGTTCTTTGTAGCTCAAACACACTAAATATGTTTTCCTCTTTTCCTCTGTCTCTCTTACTTTCAAAATCTGCCCAGTGAGCATCAGATTTCCCAAGCCTTCTCTCCTCATTATGCGCCCTAGAAATCTCAGCTGTCTCTTCCTGATGTTAAATATAATTTTTCTTTTTGTTTCCATTTTCTCTAGAACTTCGTTGCTCACATGTTCGGTCTATGCTGTTCTCCGGATCCTTGTGTAGAACCACATTTCTTCTACTTCAAGTTTTTTCTTTATATTGGAAGAGATTTCCAACATTCTCTGCGTTATAGAACATATATCACGTAACAGTTCAATACACTTTTCTTTGTTTCTAACGAAGTTTTTCTATTTCTAAATACTTTGCTTAGATTTTGGAAGGTGTCTTTAGCTATCCTAATGCACATTCGGTGTCGCACTTTCTGTCCACTGTTAAAACACTTCCTAGATATTTAAATTGTTTCGACGACCACTACGGGGTAGCTTCAGAAGCTTATACCCTGGTCAAGTGGCCCTCGTTCATGGGAACTTTTAATGAGTTTTTGATATTGCTGTTTGGCTGGCTAGTTTCCCTTTTGACGATAAACCCCGAACGAGGATTCATAAAAGAATAATACTGCCCTCCCCGTCTTAACTACATGTCAATTTCAAAGTTTTCCAAACTGGGGGGCACAAACTCTCAAGGAAAACAGGGCGGAAAGCGCAGCACGTTTTTTAAATTACCAAAATTTATCCAATTTAAATGAAAATTTCACTACATATTCATTAATTATTTACTTTTATAATGAATAGTTTTTTTAATTTCAAAAAAATCTGAGAAAATGTTATTCTTTTTGTAATAACCACCAATATTTTCATGATTAAATTTGACTCGAAAAAAAATGTTTAAGTCGCAAATTTTTATATTTCTATAAAGATTAATTGCCGACGTATCTTCACTGAAAAAAAACAACACATGAAAAAACACCCCGTCAAACTGAATTTTCTTAAAAAACATAAAAACGGTGCGAATGCATGACAGGATTTGATGTATTTACTGCTTTGTCGATCGTTTGACGGAAAAATTAGGGTCAATTAGGGTTTTTAGGATTTGTTTGAGGGTAGAATTTTTCCGTAAACCTTTGACAAATAAGATAATCCGCAATTTACATTTACACTGATATATGGTTTAGAGTCTCTTACTAGCGTCCCTTTCACCTGGTCCTGTCATGCATTTGCATCAAAATCTCAAAAAATCTTTCCTCCAATACGATTCATAGTTAAATAAATGCATAAATTGATTTAAAAGAACTGTTCACAAAGAAAATTAAAATAAGCGCTACTGAAATTAACACTTCTGCCCCACCTCCCCAGTAAGCATGGGGTCTCCACCCGGTTGAGAGGCTCGGGGTAGCAAGCACCGACCCTGTTGATTATTATAGTTGATGATTGACAATATAAATTTAAAAAAGTAAAAAATACAAGAAGCAAAAAAAAAAAACGTTGCTGAAATTAGCCCTTTTTGGGACTCCAACCTCGTCGGGTGTTCGTGTGTGGTACACACCGCACCAGCCATGAAGAATTTTTAAAAGTGGCGGATGGCCATAAAACAATGCTGAAAAAAAATGGCAGAGGCTATAATGGGACATAAAAAACCCCAAAAAACCCCACTCCCCAGTGGTAAGGGGTAAGACGCGTCGGTCATTGTAATTATTAACATTTGAATATATCTTTTGGCGATGCTCCGACACTAGAATTCTTGTTCAAATAGATTAAGTGAGAATTTTGTTTGAATTTTGAAAAGCTATAAATCCACGAAATTTTCTTGTTATATGTATTTATCTGTTACAGTCAAATTGGCTTAGTGTAATCCAATTAGTAGAGTAAACATCTAAATTTAAACATCATAATTTAAAAAATCATTTTTCAGTCTACAAATATTTCGTCTTAGTGTTTGTCTATGCATGGGAAAATTGCGCCCTGAAGATGACAATTTGAAATTGTCGAAAGTACTTGGCATGCGTCTTCCACCTGGCAACAACTCGAATATAAGAATTTTATTATTCAAGTAATTGTTAGTAAGTTAATGTCTCATTAAGCTCTGCTAGCGAAGTGATTTCGCCATTAATCACATTAACATTGCTATTTAATTCTTTGTATAAATTGTTTCTTCATGATATAAAATATAAGCTGCACACTCTAATATATATATATATATATATATATATATATATATATATATATATATATATACACTCTTCAAATGTTATTTAAGTGGATACCCGTATTTGAGTAGACGCTCCGTTTTTTTTTTTTAAAGTATTATTTCGTATATCGGCCTGCACATTCGAGAAAACTTTTTAAATAAACTTATTGATCTTCTGACATTTTCTTTAATCAGTTTTCTTGAATGTGCAGGCCGATAGAAGAAATAAATACTGTTTAAAATTTAAAAGAAAAAACGGAACGTCTACTCAAATATGAGTATCCACGTAAAATAACTTTTGAAGTTATACATACATACATACACACACACACACATATAGAGAGAGAGAGAGTGAGAGAGAGTGAGAGAGAGTGAGAGATAGAGGATATAGGGATCAACACGGCATACTACTGGCTTGAATGCGATCTTCGTTTATAACTAATTTTAATATTATTTTGAGGGACACTTTTTCCCCCTAGAATCACGAGGATTCTCCGTGCACTTTGTCAACAGTATTCACGTTTCTGAAATCAAATCTAACACAAAAAAAATGCCATTTTTGTTTTAGTCATTTCTTTTTAACATGCTACAAATGACCTGCGTGGTCAATATCGTCAGGATGCCACCATGACAATTTCAATAAACAAAGAAACCGTCTCTCTCACTATAATGAATTTTCTCTTCAATATCCTTTTCGTCCACATGTTTTTCTCTTCTTTCTTCTATTTTCTTCTTTTTAACCTTGGCTTGTAACATATAGACACTTGAAGCAACAAAAATTATCGGGAGAATAAAAAAAAATGGCTTGAAAATTGTAGTAAGCAAATTTGAATTCTAATTCCATAAAAACATTGGCTCGTTACCAATGGTTAATTAATATCAGAATACTAAATATTCTGATTTTTATTCATAACATCACTTACTAGATAAATAAAAGTGGTCCATACATCATGTTTAAACAAATTAATAAGTTCAACGTAGGCAGAAATATTAAATAATATTATATCTCTATGCACTTCATGACGCTTTACAAAATATATACGCTTAAGGCAAGCGCGCGCACACGTATACACAAAATATCTATAGACCGGAATAATTTTCTATTGTCTCTTTACATTCTATAACCTTCATTAGTTGATGATCAATTCAGTGATTTTGTTAAGTTTTCTATTGTTTTGACTTTAATATTGCGGCAATTTTTATTGCTTCCGAAAGAGTTTTGCTTGAATATTGTTTTTCTTCTAATGATGGACAACACGTTTTCTATTGGATTAAAAACCAGAGAGGCAAGAAGAACCACTCAATTAATTTGCACGAATATACTCTTTAGTTTAAATCTTCTTAGTTGTGGCCTACACCACTCAAAGAATGTCGTGTCTAAGAACTTACAATTATTCTTTGCAATTATCTTGATACATTAATGACTTTGAAGTACCTTACAATTTTACTAAAACAAAATATAATTCCTCACCCTATTGCCTTCATATTGGTTTACTATGTCATATTGATTGATTCATGTTCTTAAATAACTTCGCCGGATGTAGATTTTCATACAGATATCATTCACATTCAGTACTGTCTGAGCAACCATCTGAATCCAACCTTTACCTCAGCTTTATGGTTAAAAATCAAACAAACGAATTTGTTTGATAAATGTTAAAAAGGTCAATTCTTCATCATAGATTAGGATTACAAAATCACAAAGAACTTTACCAGGTAAGAAAAACTAAATTATTTGAAGACTCCCAACAGCATATGTAACTAGAAGAGAAAATAACGATACAATCAAGCTGTTAACTTTCCACACTACTCCAAACAAAAAGTTTGGAAAGAAACATCCATTAACATTAGAAAGAGCTATAACACAGAGCGGACTTCAGTAGTCGAATCTCCCGAAAAAATTTTAGATTCATAAAGAGGTTATAAATTTTAACCGGCATTAACTGTTTAGTCAATAATTGTTAAGTATAGAAACGGTTACTTTTGATACTTACCATTTTCATAACCTAAGCGAACATCACGATATATGATGGACTCTCCCGTCGACGTATGAGGATCCGACAACCTCATTCAGTTTTTATATTCGTGTTGTATGTGACACTTCAGTCCAGCTAGTGACTTGCATACAAGTCCAGATATTATGGAACATCGATGATTTACTGTCAACACTTTAAAAGCTACCGCTGTGTTAAAAATGCATTTCTGTGAGATTTTAAAGTAAAAGTAGGTAATATTTGTTTCAAATCAGACAAATTAAACTTTAAATGAGCTAATATGCATTAAACAAAGTTTCAGAAAATTATATTTTGGAAAGATTTTTTAATAAAGAGATTTAGATTGTGCCAAAAAAAGCGAAATTAGCAATTTGAAAAGATAAAAATCTTCCTCCATTCAATTTAAATTAGTTTTGAAATACGGCAAAATGTTTTGCTTATTGTAAATATTAAATTTAATTTGTTAGCTTGGAATTAAAACTAAAATAAAAACTTTAAGGAAGATTTTCATTTTTGAAAATTCATTAATAATTTGTCATGTGACTTCGAACTTTTCCAAACCTTATTTCTGCAATATGTACCCGAGAAATATTAACCGTCTCTTTTTTTGATGCTAAATATAAATGCTCTTGTTGTTTCCGTTTTATCTAAAACTTCGTCGGTCCATGGTATTCTCAGCATCTTCCACTAGAAACGTATTTATGTTCCTTCAAGTTTCTGCTTCATCTGTGAGGAGATTGTCCAGTGTTCATTGCCATATAGGATATTACGTCACGATTCAGCAGCCTTTTGTTTCTAAGGAAATTTCCTGTTTCTTAATACACTATTTAGCTTCTTTCGTTATCCAAATGCGCCTTGAGATTTCATTGTCACACTTTCCTTCGTCTGTTAAAACACTTCCCAGATGTTTAAATTTTTGTATTCGTTTGATTTTAGTATCCCCAATTTATAAGTTGCATGTTGGGCGCTTCTTTTTGCTCACAACCATGCATTCTGTTTTCTTGCAATTGATGTTTACTCCTATCTTTTTGCTTTCCTTCATTACCTTCTGTAGGATTTCTTGTAGTTTTCTTTTTGTATCTGCTAGCAAAACTATTTTATGTGCATAGCTTATGCTGTTAAGATTGTGACAGCCAATAATGAAACCTGGTAAGATTTCTAATTCTCACGGTGTCGCCTCAGTGTATAAGTTGAATAAGTTCGGTAAGAAGACAGATCTTTATCTTATGCTCATTTCTGTTTTTATATATTTACTGAATTCATTTTTATCCGTATGCAGACGGCTCGCTGCCAATATAGGTTCTGGATTATTCTTTTAGTTTTAAATTAAAACTAAAATAAAAGCTTAAATAAAGATTTTTCATTTTTTAACAATTCATTTTAAACCTTAGGTATCGAGTTTCTTTGTGGGTACGTTACGTTTTGGTGATCTTATTAAAACGTGACAAGCATACACATAACTAAAAGTTTCAGTGATAGAACCGATGTCGAACACTTAAAAAATGAATCAATTTTTGTCTCACTCACACACACATACACAGACATTCGTCTAAAATAGTAGAATATTCTGTCAAGATTGAAGAGTATTGCATTAGTAGCAGTAATAGTCACTGTTTACAAACTCACACTTTCTCCCCAGAGAGCTCAACAAGTTCAGGAGTATATATATCGTCATCCACAGACAGACTGTCTCACTGTATCACAGAATCTATTCTCCGACAGTGAATTGAAGCGTATTTATTTTTATATAAGGTGAATTGAATCGTTTTTATTTTTAGATAACCACACCAGTGACTGAGAGGACTCGATTTGTTTTATCGAAAAGTGTTGCATTATATTGCATTGTATTACATTATATATATATATATATATATATATATATATATATATATATATATATATATATATATATTAATGTTCACTCGCAAATTAATCGGCGTTAGACAAAGATTGATACGTACGTGAGTATGATATCTATCAAATTTTTAATATCCAACTAATGCATACACGAATATGTAAAAATACAGAAATATATATTAGAGTCCATGATATATATATATATATATATATATATATATATATATATATATATATATGATGGTCTCCTCCTTCGATTTCGACGTATGAGGATCCGACAACCTCATTCAGTTTTTATATCCGTGTTGTATGTGACACTTCAGTCCAGCTAGTGACCTGCATACAAGTTCACATATTATGCAACAGCGACGATCTCGGCATTATACCAACAAGAATATTTGCTGACGCTTTTTTGTCATTGTCTTTCGTTTCTTAGCCGCTCAATCTGACTGATTTTAAAATTTCTCATACCACTCTGGCAGAAACATCTCCAGTTATTTATATCCAAGGCAACACGGTCGAAGTTAGGATGAGGCACATTGACACCTGAGAGATTACTGTTTTTTTTCTTTTTATACGTGTACCACTGCCGTCTAACACTCCTTTGTCCAATATCAAGTAGGCTATACACAAGGATATATATATATATATATATATATATATATATATATATATATATACACAACCGCTTAATACATATATGTTTAAAATTGCAATATGTGTGAGATGAATTATGTACGGATACAATTTTTGTAAGTTTCCATATCTATCGTTTGTGTGTATATGTGTGCGTGTATTTTCCTCTTTCATTGAGCTATACATATATATATATATATATGTATATATATATATATATATATATATATATATATTACTTCGTATCTCGGCCTAAGTACGCATTCCGCTTGTACCCAGATTCTCACATATCACATGTATGTACACGCAAAGAAATAAGTGCACTTCACATTATTTTCCATACATTAAATAAACACATATATAAGTATTATGTATGTATTAAGCATGTATATTCTAACATACACAGAAATATTTAATTTATTTGTATTAATTATATACACACACATATATATATGTATGTATGTATATATATATATATATATGCGTGTGTGTGTGTATGTGTGCTGACATATATATTTCTGTTTATTTATTATACACTTGTGCGTACGTGCCATCGAAAATGTAGGTGTGAACATGTGTGCATTAGAGGGCAATTTCTCCAATAATGTCTTGTTTTATGACAAACTTTCTGCAACTCCGCGCCTTTATTATCAGGCGTGTTGTGTGCAGAAGAGACAAATGGAGCGTGATTTTCGGAGTCATCGGACCCGAGTTGGGGAAGGTCAGCACATCAAAGCCAAGACCACTATCGACGCATGATTAAATATTAAAAGCCCCAAGGCCGAATAATCGGGAATGGGGATAAATACATTGAAGACAATCATATCGATCAGAATGCGAGTTATTCATCATATCAGAATGGAATGGCTGTAAAGAGTATTAATGGCGAGTATTTTATTTGTTTGTTTATTTTATCACATTTAATTTGTGTTCACTTGTGCAAATCTAAGGGAAAAGGCGTACACGCATTTAATATAGTTGGCTGAGTCTGGCACAAGGTTATAAATGTGGAGAACCTAGTGAGGTTATTACTAATGGTTTGAGGGTCGAATCTAAAAATTATTAAGATAAGTTATTTATAAAGTTTACCGTAGCGCAACATAAATGGGGATAACATTTTTTAATGTATGTCTCTTTATCTTTTTTATCCACCAATTCCTTTATTAATCGATCTTTTTATTTCGACATATTTCTCTCTATTTATCTGCCTATAATGGAGCCTGATTTGTGTTTTATAATGATTTCGTCGCTAACATTAGTGACTCGTGTTTAAATACTGATAATAAACAGTTATGGCAAAAAGTGTTTCGTCAGATGCCACAACACCCACGACCATGACCTAGCTAAATATTTGGTGCTCTTGACAGCAAAACTTCTTTATTCTGTGAGATACCGATTGATTTGGCGTTTCAAAACAAAATCGACAGAGAATATTTTAACAATGGGGACCCATAATTGCATATTTCCAGCCTCCTGGGCTTCACGGACTCGGCGTAGAAGGACTTGGTATGCTGGTGCATGATTTTTAACCCGGTCATCATCTAAGGCCTTTCTAGGGATCTTAGGGGTATTTTATCTACTCAGCTATCTCATGCATAGATATTCTTGGACCTGAAGAGTGTTAATGAAATCTCACTTCCGCTTCTTGTTCTAGCCTCTTGATGCCGTTCTTCATTTAGTACAGTCATGATATTCCTGAAAAATATGCGCACATTAATAGTTGATAAAATAATTTTTATTTTACATTTTCTTTCACAAGCAGTGCAGTGGTTGGTCGAATAATATAGTCTATTTTTTACTGCAAGATTTGCTTTTTCACTCAGTATTTCTCTGGCCATATGCATTTCAATCTATTTATATCGATCTATCCACGAGGTAACGCTGAAAATTATCAGCTCCATTAATATATATATATATATATATATATATATATAAGGCAGGATGTGTGTGTGTGTAACGAATGCACGGCCGCAATTTTCGACGGATTTGCACCAAAATTTACATGCACATGCTCCAAGTTAGCGGGAACTCCAATACCGACTTTGCATTTCCAAACTCCCATCGATAGTGGAAATAATCGATTTTTTCATGCTTCTACGGCACTTTTCATGTAGTTTGCGGCCATTTTCTATTGGCCAGAGTGAGAGCCAATAGCTGGCTGCCACGAATAGACAGGAAGATTCTATTGGCCTGCATGACAGCCAACAGCTGACTGACACGAATGTTAACTAGCATGCTAGCATGCAAAAAATATCGATAGCTGCATTCGTCACAAGTGGGAAAAATTTAAATCTGCATGGCACTTTACTCCAATTGGCTCATTCGCTTGCTTAAACTCAACGTTGATTCTGATTCCGCAGAACTGGGTTGGGTGTGAAAAAGTATTTGTTGTTAACATTCTTTTTTCATTCAGTTTTTCCAGTTACGAGTCCTTTTTTAAAGCTGATCGTTTTGTGTTCATTTTGTTTAGTTCTTTTTTCGTAACAGATTTAATGTTTAGTATAGAGCTTAGAAAAAATTCGCAGTGTGAGATAGGCAAGAAGTAAGGCATGTAGTAAGATCAGCACGGCAAAGGGTACTCCTTTAAAGGCAAAATATTTTAAGTCAAGTGATAGCGATTGCTGTATGAATCGTACGATTTTTGAATCAAGCACGGGCAACGCCGGGCCATGCTGCTAGTATATATATATATATATATATATATATATATATATATATATATATATATATATATATATATATATTTGATTCTAATATTTCGTCATTTGGATAGATACGAGAAAGGAATGAAAACTTCCGACCCACTTTCCAAAATCTGATTTTTTGAAAGTGAGCGAAAAATTTTTCAGTATCACCCTCGTATAGATAGATAGATAGATAGATAGATAGATAGATATGCTTGAATTCATGTAGATCACTGTATTTGTATGTGTCGCTCCCTCACTCCATCTCTCTTTCTTTCTCTTAATATATTTATTCTATTTTTTTAGCTCTCTTACATTATTTCTATCTCTGCATTTCATCATCTAATTAATAAAGTGCAACAAAGTGCAAAGCGTGTTTTTCTTTCAATGTTGTGTTGATTTCTCGTCATCATTATCGCATGTTGCTTAAAGTGATATAATCCATCAAATATCTAATCACCAGTTCAATCAATCGATCAGTAAATCAATCAATTAGTAAATTTGTTGGAGAATGTGTCATGTTCATAATTCAATGTTCAGTGATTTTTCTTTATTTCGACACGAATTCAGTGAATGTCCGTTCCTGTCAATCCTACAGTGAAATCATTTCATCCAATGAATAGAAGAACAATACAAAAATTGGGTTTCAATAAAAATCTTCCTCATTTAGAATGTTTCTTTGTCTTCATTTCGAAATTGTTTCCACACTTGGGTTCATTAAAAGAAATGAAATATTTTATTTATTTCATAATGATATAATAACTAATTTATATATAACTAATATATATATATATATATAATAACTTTGTAAAATGTTTTGTCCAAAGCTGACTGAACAGTTTTATTTTATCTCGTTATACCACTTCCTATGGCTAGTGATCGCTTTTGTTCACATTTCTGTAGACTTTGATGTTTCTTTCCAAGCCTTATATCCACAAAATGGCAGTTGCAATAGTTATTTTCCGTTATAAAAGTATTTTCTTTATGTATGTAGCGCATAATTTGTCTTTATTAAAAACATGGAATATTAGATATCACTAAAGATATATACATGAAGTTTTAATGAATTATGCCCACCAAGTTACAGTTTGCAGGCGGGTGGAGTAATTAACAACCGACGCGCCACTAGATTTTGTTTCTTTGTAATTATTTTATGGCTTTTTCATTGTGAGTCACATCTTTTGCTAATAAATTCATTCATACATTTATCAAAGCGACTTTGCGATGAAAATGTGTAAAATATAAAATGTGGGCCGCGTACTGAAAATTTCGGAGGTTGAAACTCGAGGTATACGTTTTCTTCCCTAACTTCTAATCTGATGTTTAGTTGTGCAGCCAGTTCCTTCCGGTTAAACTAAGCTAAGAAACTAAAGGGAAGAAAGTTCTGTTAAATGTGTAGCCAAAAAATGCTTCTTTGATCATCATAATCATCTCTTTTCTTTGACAAATTTTTGATCGTTCGAGGTATCAACTTTTTCAGATTTCGATGCAAAGAAGCAACTCAATATCAGTTTTAACCTCGTCATAGTAGATGAATTGTTTTTCATCTAAAAATGTTTTAAAAATCTGAAAAGTTGATAGAATAGACAAGAGAGTAAGGAGGATGAAGAAAAACTTCGATATTTAATGCCATAATCTTTTCTTGTGGTCTTACATTATCGGATAAAAGCAACACACCTTTACAATTAACCAGTTATAGGAGCTCTTTCTACACATTTTTGTTTTTGTGCAATGCTTCCAGGAGACGAAAATATTTTTATGCGTTGTTTTATTTAGCATTTCATAATAGACGATACCTTTCATATCACATCAAACATAAAGCTTTTGTCGTGTGTAGTCCTGCTTTGAAGATAAATTCTCCTTTTTCAGTGAGAGACAGCTATTGTTGTTTTTAACCAAGTTTAAATACTGTTCCGATTTCACGAAGATATTTTATAATCTAAGTGTGAATTCTATTGAACTGTTTTGCTGCTAATTCTCACGCGTTTTATTTAGGATTTTCCTCAACTACGGCTTGCAGAAGTTCAATATAGACACAGAACATACACATCTACGTTGACGTGAATCATTGAGAGAAAATTTTCTCGATCAAAATTAACCAAACCATTATTGGCATGTTTGGATACTTGAAACTTAATTTCCATAAACCGAACGTATATTTCCCGATACTTCTGTTGCTTGCTGACCCCTTTTTGAATTCATACAGAATACAGAGTCTGTGATATTAACCTGATCTAAACTCATTTTAAAAAGGTAAAATTGATTCAGAATTTACCCTCTAAAATATTAATTAATATGTAAAGAAAGAATCAAATTAATAGTTATCATAATATAAATTTGAAAAAGGTTCTCTCAAATTGATCATGTCAAAATGCGATAGGACTTTCCAAACTAATACAAACAGGCGTGGCAGGGCAATCAACACATGCGCAAGGGCGTTTTTCTCCGGTAGGGCATACCCACAGAAAGGATTTGGTAAATGACATTGAAAACCAAACTTAAATGTCTAGATGCAGTTGTCATGAAGGAGTTTACGGAATTTCATCATTGATGGATGTTTTGCAACAAATTTCAAACAAGAATCTTTCAACATGACAGTCTACCTGCACATGACTCACATGTCGACAGAGATGACTTAGGGGAATGAGGTTACTGATTTAGACAGTAAGATCCCCTAATATTACATCACTAAATTCTTTGGTGGTGGTTACAGTGTGAATTTTCAGCTTAAAACCGAAAACACATCAGAATTTAAAGAATTTCATTGATAAAGATAACATCTGAAATGTATCAAAATGCTATTTGAAGTTTCTATGAAAGATTTTAAATATGCATTGACAATGGTGGCCAGTCTGTTAAGAAATATTCATTTTATTTATTTCTTGATTCGATGGTAAAACATTTTCGTTTGTACCTGACTTTGCTTTGCCTCTACATTAGGCTTCAAATTTGATAGTTACTTTATTCACGCCCAGTAAATATATATGTGTATATATAAAGTGCCAAACAACCAGATATTGCTGGCTAATAACGCCTGAATAACGGTGGCTACTTAACGTGACATGGAGGTTATGATGTGTTGGAGTCGTTACAGGAATATAAGTATCCAGGTAAGTTCTATAGTTGCTAATAACTGAGTTGTGTTTACTGGGTATTGTGGCAGAGAGTTTAGTAAGATGTGCAACATGACACATAAATGCTCACTGGAGAGTACAAGAGTACCTGATGAGTACAAGAGTCAAATAATATGTAGAAGACAGTTCCGTATCAAACGCACACAACGCGGAATGGTTTGTGTTATCTCGCTATGTATGGAATATTTCAAGAGACTCCAGTTTCACAACCCCAAACTTTGATATCGCCACCACCAATCTGCACAACATCGCGCTGAAAAGCTGGACCCATACTCACATCTGGTATCCTCCAAACACGAACACCATCGTTTACCCAAGAAGCTTGAAACCTAATTCCTTTGACCAGACAATATGGTGTGCCTCCCACTATCTAATAGCAAGGCTCCCTGTCTCAGGTGAGACGCACTAACAGATGCTGTATTAGTGACCCTGTTGATCGACGACAACGGCTAAACCGCACATATACGCTGTATAGTACGTTTGAATGATTGATTGATTGGTACCAGATTATGTGATTGAATTCCCTATCGTTGTCTGTTCTTGCATCACCCGTCATTACTTGCAGTTTTCACGGGATTCTGTTGCTCAAGAAATAGTTTTTTCTTCAAAGTCAATGTATCGTCTTTCTAAGCCAAACACTCTTTGGGAGGTGAAACGGCATTAAGTCCTGTGTCTTGTGGCAACTAGACGTATACGTCATCCAAGTAAGTTCATTTTAAAAGTAGTTAAAGAAGACATTTTTATGTTTATACATTCTTTTTATAGATACAAATATTTAAGTAAATGATCTGTTTATAACAAACAGTATTAAACAACATTTACCGACCTGAATATCCGAGAAATTTTCACAGAAAATATTCGTCCTCCGACAGGATTCGAACCTGTCTACCATACGGAACCGTCATTTAGCTTGACGTGCCTTAACCGATTTGGCTACAGAGGAGTGCTCGGTTAGCAAGGACGAATTTACTGCCTTTAAACTTCAATCTTCCATGAATCTCTCTCGTACATTCATATCTGCACATGGCGTTTCAAATGTAAACAAATTACGTCATACATTATGAAATGGACAAAGTCCAACAATTATTTTAAGACATTTTTATGTTTATATATTCTTAATTCCGATAAATGTTGTTAATACTCTTTATTATAAACAGAGCAATTACTTAAATATTTGTGTCTATAAAAAGAACGTATAAACATAAAAAATAATTGTCGGATTTTGTCCATTATATATATATATATATATATATATATATATATATATATATATATATATATATATATTGTGTATTTAGGCAGCAATCCTTCTTTCATGCAAGCTTCATAGAATATGACAGAGAAGGGTTTTTTTATATATAATTTCTCATATGAACTTATAATAAATTATACAAAAACTGTCCAAATGTTTTATTTTTCCAAGTTCTGTTTTGGAACAGTTTTGTATAAATTATCTACTGAAAAAAAATTATAAGATCATATGAGAAATTATATAAAAAAAACTTAATTAAAGCACCTTGTCTCTCATATTTAATGAAGCTTATATATATATATATATATATATATATATATATATATATATATATATATATATATATATGTATGTATGTATGTATGTATGTATGTAAAATTAATAACAATAATGAAAAATTATGTAAAAAGTACAAGAATTTAACGTGAATTTTTAGGCTAAGCAAATTCTGGCAAAAGGTGCCCAATAGATAGCTAGTAAATATTCAATTAATGAAGAAATGTTCAAGTGACTTTATCTGTTTGCCAATTCATGAGTTTCGTATCGAAACGTTCTTCAAAGCCAAATGTTTGCTAAATCTATTGAACTTATTAAACTGCTCTCATATTTATACTCTTTCGTAATGGACTATTTCGTTTACCTCACGACCTCTTGTGTTCGACAATGTTGTAAAACGCCTATTTTTAATAAAAAATTAGTTGTAGATTGCACATTCAAACGTGAAACATCATATCATTTAACGCGAAACCTCTTAAACCACTTTTAACACGTTGAATCAATCAGGGTACTTTTCCATAAACTACATAAATGTTTTCTTTTTTTGCCTTTGAGCACCATTTTTACCTTTCTTGAAATGGAAAAAGCACAATATGCTGTAAGCGATACCTATTTTTTCCATTTTCATCAATGAACAAAAATACATTAATTTTGACAATTTCAAAATGCTATCAAAATACGATCTTTTGAATACAATAAAAACTAATTGCTTCTTATGCAACTTAATGTAAAAACAACGAACATTTTTCCGTTACTCAATATTATTATTATTATTGTTGTCTTATTATTCTTATAATTATTTCGGTTTTGTTATCATTATTATTATCATTATTATTATTATTGCTCAAAGTTACTATTATCCTTATATTGTTATCATTACTTTGTTATTACTATTTACTGTAGTTTCTATATTATTATTATTATTATTATTTCACGTCGACTCAAAACATAACAATAACGTAAATATCAATAAAAGTTTTTTCCACAAACTTGGTCTAGTTCTATTACGATTGTTGCAGCTTGACTTTATTAGATACAGACGCATTCTGCCCGATTTGAGAACTGCAATAAAATTAAAGACGCTCCGTTGAGCCTCGCAATAAAAATATAAAATCAACCATTTTTATTCATTCTTCATTTTTCTTTCAACCTTTCTTTTTACTAATTCGATCACGCTTTTCATTTTTGTTTTTTTTATTCGTTTGTTTCTTTTTGCCTTCTCAAACTCTTTCATCCATTTATTCCTGCGTTTATTTCTTTTCACTCCCTGTTTTTCTTTATTGTTCACTTAGTTTATTTCTTATCCCAATTTACGCTTTTCTACTTCATTTCATATTTCATTCTTTCCTTTTAACTTTTTTCGTCCATCTATTTTCATCTTCCTAGAAAGTTCTTTTTAGATCACCTTATTTCTTTGCTTTTTTTACGTTCACGAATTAAGTTTTCTATTTCTCTCTTCCTTTTTATCTCCACTTCATTCTTTCTTTTTATAAATTTTGTTGACTTCTTCTTGCATTTCAATTTCTTTTATTCTGATTTTTTTCGGTTCTTTTTTAACCGTTTTCAGTTTTAACTTTTCTTTCTAACAAAGAAAATTGCCTTTTTATTTCATCATTTTTTATTTTTTTGTTTTTCTTTAAATGTTTTCTTTTATTTTCTTTCGCTCTACTTCTTTTTTCATAATTCAAGATCTTAATTCATGTTTTTGTTGTTTTCTTCCTTCATTTCTTCTTCAGTTTTCAGTTTCCTTCTTCTCTCTTTCATTCTGTGTCCAATCTCTCCCCCCCCCCTCTCATTTTCTTTTTATCTCTTTCTCTCTTCTGACTTCGTCTGATCCCCACTCAGAAAGATTTACATCCTTCTGATCATTCCTTTCATCTGTTCTTTTTTTTCACCCACTTCTTTCTCTTTACTTCCCTTCATCTTCCACTTTTCCTACTCGACTCTAATTTCTAATTCTCATCACTCGGCTCCATTCATGACATAACATGATTGACGACCCAAATACTTATGGAGATATGTATACGATGTATTGTTGGTTTCACTTTTATCAACTTGGGGGCGCCTTACATCCTATTTCCTTCTCTTTTTTAACCGTTATGGTTCTTATTCTCCAGTAGACTTCATGTCACCGCCAATCTCCACTCTACTAACACCGCACGCGTCCATTCTTTGTCTTCTTTTCACTTTTCTTTATGCTTTCTTGGTTTGTATTTTGGAAAAAGGAATCTACGTGAATAGACTCCAGTCTAAAGGGAGAGCATGTTTTTTCTCGCCGGATTACGAAAGCGTTCAGCCATGTTGCCAAATCGTTGGCAGAAAATACGGACGTCACACATGTCTTTGGTTACAGAGGTCTCCTTTCGCAGTTGCTTCTATAAGTACGCACTTGATTGTATCTATGCGTACGCATATGCGCGTGTACGTGTGGGTGTGCATGCATGCTCATTTGTTGAGAGATGTGGGCGTGTAAAGGAGTAATAACCGGTTCTTGGCCATAATGTATATCCTTTCTATAAGTAGCTGAGAGCGTCGCTAAAGTGATTAGTGTTCTTATTATTTACTAAGCTCTGCTTAGTTTGGCACAAGACCGCAAATATAAAGCCCCCAATGCGGATCAAGCTCACTACACAGCCAAATTAGTTTCCTAATCATTACACCGAGGCATCCAAATTTTGGTCAAGATTTTACTTATACAAATTTGCATAATAAAGAGAGAGAATGACTGAATAAGGATTAAATAAGGAACAAGTAGAATATCTTTATAAATTTCATGTTTCTTTATTTAGCCTCATCTGAAATGTTGGGAATTGAATGTTTTGTTTTCATTGGTTGTGTAAACGTCAAGTGTATATTGGCGTTAGTGTTTTTGTCTACTAATTTTTTAAATTCTATGTTGTGTTTTCATGCCTTATAAGGCCACGCGTATAACTCATGATGTATCTGCATATGTTTCGTTCGTATAGTTGAAGTGTGTATTAAAATTGATTATAATTGGATTGATTGATTTGTTTTTTACAGCTTATCAACTCTTTGCAGATTATTAGGTTGGTGCAAAAATAATGACGTAATAATGTCGTTTTTTGACCTTAAAAAATACGTCAAAAACGACATTATTACGTCATTATTTTTGCACCAGCCTAATATTTAAAGCCATAAAATTTTCAAATTGTAAGAATAAGTCCTGCTAATTGACCCATGCTTGTGGGTGGTGGGAGAAGAGATGGATTCTTACAAGGGTATTTGCGCGTAAGTGAATATAATAAATCTGACTGGAATTGGAACTCAGCTCTCTGATTTCCAATTCCGAGCTGTTATATATTACACGATCCGCACATCCAAGCTTACAGCATTTGGTATTCCCAAGTGGTTACCTATATAGATACTCACTAGTCTCGACGTTGTTTAACTTCAGTGATCATGCGAGAACCGCTGTTTCAACGTGATATAGCTGTAAGTGACGAAGGTTGGAAATGAAATGTATAAACTAGGTTATAACATCTGCAGGTATATGGATCTTGCATTCTTTGAGTGAATATATTTTATGAATATTGGTGATATAAAGAGCAATCGTTCAAATGATGTTAATGTCACAAAACACTAATAACAAATGATCGAGTGCGCAGCTATTGCGACCTTATTTCAGACTAGACTAAGCTGAGTTATCATACATGTTAAAATATGTATGACCAGGAATCTAGGGTAGATTTTGCTTAAATAAGTTTTATTTAGTATGATAAGATTGTTTTTTGTTTCGTTTTTTTATTTCCTGCATTTTAAATGTTCTATCCGATGGTTTTTGATCACGTCGAGTCACAAGACGCGTGTCTTCTGATGCGTTGTGAATATATATGTACGTATATATCTTGCATATAAATATGCAATATATGTATATATTGATCTTTCTCACGTTTATGTAACAATCAAATAATTTCACAACGGGGTAAACGAGTATGTAAATCAGCATGGGTCTTAAAGATGATAAACGGATTTATTTTATACAACAAATGTTTGCTGTTTAACATAAACTTTCATGACAATTCACATAAAGTAACGTTCTTTCAAGAAATGAGTCTGAAAAGCAACTACTCGTATGTAGGGAGGTGAATACGAAATATATATATATATATATATATATATATATATATATATATGAGATAATGAAATATATTGGGGAAATTGTATGACAAAGTGTAAAAGTTCTGTTATACGCGCACGAAGGAGGGGTGCTGGGGATTTTATAATTATTTTATATCTAGCCGAATTCATTTACAGTCTTTTTCTTTTTCTTTACAGCACTTTTGTTGGTAAGTTATCCTACACTGTGATATTAGAAGATCTGCCAGGGATGGTGAAATGTAAGAACCTTTTCCACGTTGTCATACAATTTTTCCATATATATATATATATATATATATATGTGTGTGTGTGTGTGTGTGTGTGTGTGTGTGTGTGTGTGTGTGTGTATATATATATACATATATATATATATATATAAGTACAGGTAAATCCGTGGGTAAGTAATCCAAGTAGAATTAATATAAAATATTAAAACCGATCCACAAAAGAGAGCACAATATAATTTTTATTATAGAGCATATAAGTGAATTACAATCAATGAAATCAAAACAAATTACCTCATACATAATATGGCCATTTCGTCCTCGGGGTATCCATTTCGAAGCAAATGATGGCATTCATGTGCGCACATTGTCTGGTCAGTCATAGCGAAAGATAGCTTTTGGCACTATAATATGTCGTTAAGTGTCTAGAGAATTTTGTTTTATTTTATTTATTTATTTATGTATCCTTTGGTTTTTGGTTTTTTTTCTAAAGGGCTGTTTTGTACATTAACGCGTCGCACTGAACTACAATTTGTTTTTTTAGTGTACTAAATTAAAAAGGGTAAACTTCCTCGGCGTAACTGTAGACTTAATGAACAATATATACCTACCTTACAGAAAACCTAGCACTAATCCCTTGTATGTACACCATAAGTCAAACCACTTAGGCCCCTTACCAAAATGGTCGCCCCAGCTGTTTCCATAGTAATTAATTTTGCGAATGAACATGCTTATAAAGATGCGTAAATTTCAAGATTGGTTATTCCTAAATTTTCGCTTGAGGATGAAACAGGGCTTGATACTTTAACTCGATTTAATTTTAATAATTACATTGAGGTTTTCGGCTCTCGTTTTTGAAACATGAGAACTCTTATGTAGCAAAGGAATCATATTTTTTTTTAATAATTATATATATATATATATGTGTGTGTGTGTGTGTAATGTATGCACACACTCACACACACACTATATATATATATATATATATATATATATATATATATATATATATATATATATATACAAAAAGTAATATTGTATGAAATCCTCACGACTTATAATTTTTGCTGAGTACTCAAATACTGTGTATTGTAACTTTGAACAACTTAAAATAAGATCACATTCAGTGAATGTAACTAAAAGGAAGCTGCATCCTAATAAGTATTAATTTGTCATAAGGCCGACAAGAGAGCGAAATGACCCACGTTACACAACGAAAACAGTTAAGTTTGGATGGTAAGAGTAAGTTTTAGGAGTGCATAATAGAGTTGTTTATAGAAAATTGGTTCAAACTGACGACTGCGTGTACAGTGTCAAATACATCCTGTTGCTGAAAGAACTTTTGATGCCAGACTTGGATGAAGTTGAGATTTATTTTTGCGTTACGGAGCTCCATATCACAGATTGCATGCAACGCAACAAAGACTGATTGGTGAATGTATCACTATACAGAAAAATTGGTCATATTAAAGTCTTAAATCAGGGATCAAATGTTGATAGAACATTTAGTAGGAGTCACCAAAAGAATTCACACGGTCTTGAGTTGTGGGAGCCCAGCTACAAGGGAACGTTACCTAGTGTCTGTGAAGATTTGTAAACATCCTTCAATATAAAGAACATTTATGACTCTCGACAATATTATTATAAATGATAATGACGTGAAGGTCTATTGAAATTAACTCCTCGCCCGATAAAGAGGCATATGTACATCAGGTGTCACCTGACTATCATTTGGCGACAGTTAGCAAAATTATAAAGAACTTTAGCGTAAAGGGAATCGCCCGATAAGAAGTAAATGAATAGGTTAAATGTTAATATTTTAGGCAAATACGATATTCCGTTGGCAAACAATGGTGATTTCGTCGGTGACAATCACAGGGTCTTATATGCAGGCGAAGAGAAAAATGATGAAGGAGTAGTGAGATTCATGGATGCAATTTTACACTGTAAAATATACCCAAGTACCGACTGAGGGAGAGATTACCTTCCATTGATATGTAAACTTAGAGTGAAGCTACGGAAATTGAAGAAGGCCGAAGCAGCACCCAATTTGCAATACGAAAAACTTCTAAATGAGCCCAATTTTAAGGAAACATATACGGACGGCGTTAACAGCAGATACATTGAACTAAATGAGAATAGAAATTCGGAGTGGGACACGTTAAAAGAAGCTTTATTAACATCAACAATTAAGATCATTCCAAATAAATTCTCGACATTATAAAAAGGAGACAGTAAACAATGCCAAGGTATTGAGTTGTGGGAGCCCAGCTACTATAAGACATTACACAAATAAATTAAGAATAAATGTAGGCAGGCAAAAGATAAATGACTCTACGAAAAGCTTGCAAAAATAGAAAAAAATGGGCATCACAGATAAACAGATATGGAAAAAAGAATAGGAAAGCTAATGGGACAAAAGATATGCTCATCAACAGGATCCATTAAAACTAACACTGATAATAGAGAAAGGAAAATACTTCAGGGATGGAATTAATACATCGGAGAACTCTTCCAAGAACTGCTAGCAATACATATAAATAACGGAGGAGCAGAAATATTAAAATCTGAAGTGAAATCAGCACAGACCAAATTGAACAAGAATAAAGCTGCAGGACCAGATAAAATTGTAATAGAAATGTTGACAGCTTTAGATAAAGTTTCAGATATAATAAATGTAATACAACAATGGTGATATACCGGAAGACGTAAGTGGATCCATTTTCATAGAGCTGCTTAAGAAGACAGGTGCTAATGAATGCGAACTCCATTGGAAAATCAGCCTAATATTCTTATCATTCGAATTCTGATGAATAGAGCGCAAAGCAGAATTAGATGAGAAATAGAATAAGAACAGTTCAATTTTATTTGCAAAAAGCGTTTGATAGTGCAACATAATGAACTGTTTGAACTGCTAGGTAAGCTTGATTTAATTGGAAATGATATAGAACAATCTAGAACTTATACAGAGCGCAAACCGCCTGCATACGAATAGAAAATGAATTCAGTAAATACACAAAAATAGAAAGAGGCATATGACAAGGAGATGTCTTCTCACAAAACTTATTCAACCTTTACAGTTAGGTAATTCCGAAAGAATTAGAAGTCTTTCCAAAATTTATTATTGACAGCTACAATCTTGACAAGATTAGATATGCAGATGGCACAGTGTTGATATTTGAGTTTCTAGTTAACATCCACATACTTTCCGCTTTATTTATTACATAAATAAATAGAATGTAAACCTGAAACAAACACTCAGATTGTCGCCTTAAATGCACTAGTAATGCCGAATAGTCAAAAAATGACACGCACAAAATTTTACTGAGAAATTAGGATATTTCTCAAATAACTAAGCCATTTGAAATGACTAAATCAAAGCTGATTGTTTTGCTTTTGAATTAAAGAGAAAAATCTTTCTACTTTGATCAAGGTCAGTGAATGGTAAAGAGCCAAGAGATTTCGCGCTGCACTCATAAAAGGCACAGATAGGCGGGTTTCCTCGATTACTTTGCTCCATCAGTTGTTTTCTATCTCGTGTTAATTGCTCACCGGAAGCAGACTTTAACCATCAAGCTTCAAGGATATCATAAATGAGTGTTTAACGACCTCTGGTGATAATCGAAGTGAACACTTAAACTAGTTCACTGAATTGACAGGAAAGGGCGCCATATTTTGATCTGAAGTAAAACGCCAGCGAAAAATAGATGAGAAAGACGACGAAATCTTTTCTGATTGATCTATCAATCTATCTATCCATTCAGGACACATGCTTCTCTCTTCTTCTATCTCTCTTTCTCTCCCTCTCTCTCCCTCTCTGCTTCTCTCCCTCTCTGCTTCTCTTACTCTGCTTCTGTCTCTCTCCTAAACACACACACACACAAGCACAAACACGTTTATTTTACATTAAATAAACACGTCTATATATACCTTTATTCATATATATATATATATATTTCTATCCTTCTTTCCCTCTGTTTCCTTCTCCCATTCTCTCTCTTTATCTCTCTCTCTATCTTTCTCTTTCTTTCTCTCTCCCTCACTGACACACACATACACACAAAAACAAAGACATTTTACAATATACATATCTCAATCTGTTTATATACAGTTTATGTATATTGCGACTGAATTTTTTTGCATTTTTTAAACCCCTCCAGAAAAGAATTACCTGTGTATAGTGCAAATGGTTACCGAAAATGCATAATTTTTATTCTCTTCAAAAAATTCACCTGTGTATCGTGTGAGCTATTTTTTTTTTTTTTTTTTTTTGCGTAAAAAACTGACCATAAAAACTCATACTATACTCGGTACATTGTTGTTCATATTTCTCATCTCTCTTCATTTATATCCACCCAGCTGTCTCAATCTGTTCCTATCTTACTTCTATTGTTCTTATCTATTATCTATCTTCGTTCTCATCTATAAATTATCCTTATTCCTATTGGTTCCGATTTATCTGATCTAATTTATATCTATCGCGGTCTCTTCACATTGATCTCCCAATTTGATAAACATTTTGATTGTCGATATGTCTGTTTATAATCTGTCCATCTCTACTTGTTCATATTCATTTATCTCAATCTGTTCATATTTATCGCAAACTTTTATGTTTGCTTTTTAATGACTGATTGAGAGTATATGCAGACAAATATCAAAGATAAGGATTTCTGCTTGAACGGAAAATAATTTCATAGTAGAATAGATTTCATAGTAAATTATCCTGAAACTATTACCCTTGCGAAACCACAATTAGTTGATTTTGTTAGAATATGTCTCACTTACCAGATTATTACTAATACAAACTCACACACACACACACACACACAAATACATTATCATCATCATCATCATTGTCGTCGTCATTGTCGTCGTCATGATCATTATCATCATCCAAACGCCAGATGGTATATATTAATATCTTTGTGAAGAAAGGGATTTGATTGACAGATATAAACTGAGACACATATGCATGACATTTTTAATATTAAAATATTGCTTGGTAATTAAGTTACTATGTCATCCTCCCACCATCTTGACAATTACATCCCAATATATGGATAAACCGGTAGCAGTTCGAGTTTCGATGATGCGGGACGAGATTTGCAAGTCAATCATTAACAACTGTAACATTAAAACTCAATCGCTATGAAAAACAAGCGACCATCTACTGAGTGTACTGTTTAGAGGGCCACAAACAATCTTTATTATCAAACAGATTAAATCTTCGTAAACCATCCGAAGTACAACATAATTAAGCCGCAAGTCTGTACCAATTAGAGTGAAGCAGTGCTGAAAGCATAACATAACAATTTTGGCCACTGATATAATAGTTAAACATATAACGTGGTATGTTCGAAAAGTATCCAGCCATTTTGAATAACTCGAAAATTGGTTGCATATTTGGTAGAGGATACCTTATAGTACGGAGATGCCTCTGTGTGTGTGTGTGTGTGTGTGTGTGTGTGTGTGTGTGTGTGTGTGCACGTGTGTCTGTGACTTTGTACGTATGTGTGTGTATATGTGTAGTAAGTGATCCACGCTAGGAAATACCAAAAGTCCGAATCTAATTTAATGTTAATGAGTAACCTTTGTTCTAGGAGGAGTTGATCGGATGCTCACGAGAAGAATTTCAACGTTCGAAAACGCTACACCAAATCACACACCGATTTTAATAAGGGAATAAACAATTATTTTACGAATTAAATATTATATAATATATAAATAATATATATAAAAATTGCATATATATGCATATATATATTTATATACATACACGCCGACACACACACACACACATATATATATATATATATATATATATATATATGTATATATTCCATTTCATCTATTTATTGCCCACTCTGGCATAACAGAAAAGAAAGTGTCAGTTTCTGTTTTTTCGTATATATTTATGGTGAGAAGCGATATAAATGTGCAAGTGTCATTTCATAGCAACGTTTCCCTTTACAATATTTGTGTGAATTTTATACTGTATTAAATTTCCGATAAGGGCAATATTAATATGCCAATGTTTTTCTGTGAACGTTGTAGGTCATAATACCAATTGTGAGAGGCTCGGATGGATATATAGATAGAATGTGATAGAGACTTTGATAGAAAGAGATCACAAATATAATGATTTTTTTGCTGCTGCAGAATGCTTTCACATTAACTGTAAACTGTTATAACGTTATTTGGGAAGATTTAAAAACGATTCGCAGAATAAAGGGGTAAGCGAAGAATTAAAAAGTTAAAAGTTTTACCTCATACATTAACGTTTGTTTTCGATCATCTCGTTTCTTATCTATTAATTTCTTTCGCTTCAAATTTACATTTAATCACAATTATTCCGTTTCGTAACTCTCACTTTTCAATGAAAATGGAAATACTCCTCTCACCAGCCATCATTCAAATGACGCAAACTAGCTTAATTTTAAGCCGGCTCTGCGCATCCATATCCAAGACAAAAAAATCTAAAAGTCATAAAAATATTTTCTGACCAATCAGAATATATCCACGCAACTTCACCCAACAGTTCGTTTTCGAGTAACGCTAGCACTATATAAACCGCCATCAATTAGACTTCGTCATTTATCTGTTTCTCATTCATTTTAGTCGGGTAGTCGCCGAATATACCTACTCATCGAAGCCTGACACCAACAACTGAAGTCGGACACAGAAGCGCCAGGAGTACGATGTTAACAGTAGAAGCTGAGGAGGCTACGCTATGAAAACCTTTACTATGCAATAAAGCTCATGCATATGTATATCTTCTTCTCGTGATCTTTCTCAACAACTACGATGTAATACCAACTCCTACTTATCCTTTAGTATCTCAAAACGAACTCCCTAATAATTTTTGCGCATCACGCAAGGCAAAAGCATAAAAAAATCCCCTTTTTTCCCTTTAACAACATCTCATTTCTACTGTTGTGTTCTACATCTCATTCCTTTTTCTGTTAAAGTTATCGTTTCTTAGATGACACATACAAACAAAACGCTCTCACACTCGTCATTACTGTAGCTTCCGCATCAATGTATTGTATATTTAACAAGTTTAATCATGAACTGATTCCCCCAAAGTGTGAAGATCATGTTGCGCCAATTTTCCAAGTAAAGAAAGCCCTCTTGCCTTGAAAATCGGTATTCGAAATGTTGGTATATATTAGGTTGGTGCAAAAATAATGACGTAATAATGTCGTTTTTTGATGTATTTTTAATGTCAAAAAACGACATTATTACGTCATTATTTTTGCACCAACAAATAATTAGGCTTTACCTTCAACCCTGAGAAGTAGAGGCTAACGGGCAACTATCCGGCTCACTCTGTAAGTTCATACGTGTGAGCAAACTGAGGTGAGCAGATAAGAGTTAGATATAGTTCACCTAATGTGGGACGCAAAAAAACAGGAAAATAGTAGTTTTCACTGAAGCCTTGGTACAATCAACAATCGAGCTGCACGATTATCATTGTCATATTCGATGGGAAAATTACTGAATGTAATTACAACAACAAAAATTTTCTATGGGAATTTACTCATAAACTCACGTAAAGTAACTGTTCGAAATTTAAGATTTAGTTGTTTTGTAAAATTTGGCTGGATGAAAGTCGTGGAATAATATAAAAGAAAGAGAAAGAAAAGCAAGAATGAAGTGTTTGATTATTACAACGATAGATATTATCTGTTTTGTGTTGAGTATAAAACATGTACTTAAGTAAAGGAAACATCTATCAGAAAAAAACTATTACAAGCATACAGATTATAAAAGCTGGCCATAGCTAAAGGCAACATGTAATAGATTCAACTGTGTCACCCTTTTCATCGCATTCCCTGTCATTATTTTTAAATTCACCAGCTAATCACCCAATAAGGATTGTCCCAATTTTAAAATAATAATAATAAAATAAACGAAATTTTCTTTTTAATACTACAATGCTAGGCTGACAATCATGTTGGCTGTCATTTAGAAAGTCGTCTGTTTTTCCAAGTGTGAGCACACGGGAAACCAAGCTGTCGTCTGCACTTGTCACTCATTTTGATTGACAGCCCTATGGCGGACCCTCGCCCTCAATAACATGGATTCCGGAGGCCTTATCTTGTCGGCAGTTTATGATTGACACAAGCAGTTCATTTGCTTCTTCAATAACCTTTTCATCATTGTTGCAGTATAGAGCACTATATTTTCAAAGATGGCGTCTATCTTCTATTAAAAAGCATTTTTTAATTATTAGGTTGGTGCAAAAATAATGTCGGTTTTTGACGTATTTTTAACGTCAAAAACCGATATTATTTTTGTACGAACCTAATATTATACAATTTTATGCTGTAAAAATCACAAGAGAGACAAAAAATTAAATTAAAAAATTTGATCTAAAGAAAAAGAGATAAACGTAGAATTACAAAGAAATCATTTTTATTCTGTACATTAGCATATGTTTTTGATCACCTGTTTTCTTAGAATCAAATTTTATTGCTTCGTTTCTTTCCTTTCTAATTTACAACTGATGACAAAAGTAGGGAAACAAGTTTCTTTAAAGATACAAAGCAAATAAAACTGAAACGAATGCACAACACTAAACAACCATGTGTTCTTATCAGCTATTGTTTAATAACAAATTACTCAATTAGAAATTAGTTTCTGCGTGTGTGTACACATGAATAAGAAACTGAGGCATATCTTAATACATTTCAGCAATATAGTCTTGCATACCATTGCAAGTGTTATGAGTTCGATCCTCATTGGGTACATATTTTTCAGGCACCTACCATGGAGCGACAGTAAACAAGTTATTAGACAATATACTAACCATTGATATTACAATGAGTTCAATTCTCACATAGGAACATACAACTGTACCTGACGAAGCCTAGCTTAGTAAATATTGACATGTACACAAAGATAACATTAAAAACTGGTTGATAAAAGGAAATAATAGCTAATGCTTTATGAACAGCATAAAGGCACAATAAAAATTTTCATTCGCATGACATGATTTATGTATTAAAAAGATAAAGTTTTAAAAATGATTTTACATGCTTGATTCGACTGAAAACAGAATGGAGTGGAAGTTATAAACGTAAAGTACGAAAATAGAGGGTTTTTTTTATAAAGGTTTAAGAGTTGAAAATTATAGGGTACATTATGAGGAAAGAGGGCTTGAAAAGTTTGATACTCACAGTAGAGATTAAAGGTAAGAGAAACAAAGGACAACAAAACATAAACAACCTAACGAGCATGAGAAAATTGCTGGTAGAAAAAGTTTCAGGAGAGATCACAGAAAGACTAAATTTAATAAGATCTAAAAAGGAAAGGAAATTGGGGAGAGCCTTGATCGCCAACGTTCTGAAGAAACACGGTACATAGAAGAACTCCAACAAAAATTTTAAAGGATTTAATTCCAAATGAAAATTACTTAACCCTTTTGTTTTTCCTCGCGCGCACACCTATATACACGTTCGTACATCCATACACACACTCGAGTGCACACAGACACGCACAGATACCTGCGCGCACACACACAGGAAGTAGAACAGTGCCTAATAGATAGAAATGATCTAAAAGGAAAGTATTTTCGCAAAACCTTTAATAAGTGATGACATGAAACCTTTTATGATTTTCTTTTATGACTTGCTTCACCTTTTCTTTCTTTATTTCATCTCACACGAAAGGCTTTGTTTTTTGCAGTTAGGAACTTATGTGATTCGCATTATTTTTTTTTTTTTTTTGCCGCCGGAAGTAATTTAGTGACCGACAATAAAATTTATTCAGAATAGATGAACAGGTATAAATTGATTTCTTAAACTAGACAAAAATAAACATGCTAATTAATACGAATTTTAAATTCATGTTGGTGTAAATTAATAAATTTATAACAGGTTGATTAGTAAATACAAGTGGGATAGAATGATATTTTACAAGCATCAATGAATATGCTGTACTTGCGCTAATTAATCACTAATCATTAGAATACTAATAATAGGAATTTACAAAATATGTTTATTTTTTTTTATTATACTTTGTTTTAATTATACTCTATTATACTAGCTGTTAAGTGACCTGCAGCATCATGACATGAAAAAAGGTAGCATCCGCCGCGATAGAGAAAATGACGGCGATTTTTTTTTTGTTCTTTGTTTTTTTTTTTAGCGTTGACAGTATTTAAATCCCGTAAATATATAGATAACATTTCATATCTTCTTATGCAAGCTACTGACATTAGCAATACCAAATAGATTTAATATTTTCTCGTTGGTGGACTAAACTATGTTTAATGTTCTTTTCTTTTGTGTGCCGTATCTCTTCAGAACGTAGGCGATCGTGGCTCTCCAAAACTTCTTATTCTCTGCACTTTTCATCAATATTTGTTTTTAACTATCCATCACACTACCCGTTCAGCCATCCATTTACACAAAACCGTTCGATAGGTTACTCACCGTTCCCACTGCCTCTCCAATATGTTCTGTGAGGGTCAAATTTTCCAAGTCCCCTTTCCACATTAAGTGTCCCAGAAATTTCGCATGACACTTCCTGATTCTAAGTATAAATTTCCTTTTTTCGCATTTCCTTTAAAACTTCCTCATTGCTCACATGAAACGAAAAGGTATTGGAAAATTTGATACTCACAGCAGAGATTGAAAGCAAGAGGGACATCTTTCTGTAGAGCCACATCATTTTTGCCACATGTGTCCTCTTCATCCTTTGAAGAAATTGCCCAGCATTCACTGCCATATAGGAAGACTGATATTACATTGTTCAGCTCATCTAAGACTTTATTCATAGCGCTTCCGATGAGAAATTACTTGCAACTTTCTTCATCCAGTATTGGTGAAAACTAGTGAATAGCCAGAGCTTCTTTCCAAAAGAATAGCATGCATGGGGCATAATGCTCTTACTAACGTTAAGATTAAGTATCTGTCAAAAGGACACACAAAGAGGATCAATTACTAAGAATAGTTTGTTCACAAGCCAATAATTTGTAGCCAGCGCCCGAGATCTGGAAGCTCTATAATAGTATGACATCCGCTGTAGGGTGAACACAATCGTAATGACTTGTCTGTGATGTGAAGTCAAGAATAAAGCATAAAACTTTCTGGTAAAAGTGTGCGAGATTAGTTTTCATACCATCGTTTAATGACCAGAACTCATTTCTAATTAAATTCCTAGGTTGTTTGGAAAATAAGGTCCGAGTTTAGAATCAACTTTATTCCTGAATTAATGTATTTAAACAGTGTTTAAATACAGTGTTTAAATCAAGTCAAAATAGGAAGCCTGAACATATATATATATTTCTGTTATTTAATATGGTAGATGTGGCAGTCTCGTGTCCTAAGTCGATGAGCTTCTGCAATGTCATCCTGGCAACATGTGTCCGAGCATGGTCATGAAGTAGAGTTGGATTTCATCAGATAAGTAGTGCCGGTTGCATTTGGCTTAACTGGATGGGCTTTTCATCCAGTTGCTGATAGTAAACTTTGGCAGTGATACTTTGGTTAGATTCCAGAAAACTCTAATAGATAAAGCCAATGGCGGATCACTGGATAGCCACTACAATCTATTGGTGCAATTTCGGCTTCTAAAAGTGTTTGAATGTTTCGTCATGATCAAGCCATTGAGCCGATCATTTAAGATTGTCATAAAGAATCCATTCATTCAAGTCATTACCAATCAAGAAATGGATCATACCACCTTTTGATATTTAAGATTCGTATTCACACTGCAGAACTTCAGAAACCGATGCAGTAGTGTCCGATGACAAGTGGATCTGTTACCTTATTATTAATATTGGCAACAGTTTGAGAAGCATTATGACCAAGCTGAACTCATCTTTTCTTATTTAATGTTCAAGATGTTTTCAGTTAAATTCTTAAAGAGACTGATATAAAATTAATAAATAGGATACTTTAATTATTACGAATAAGTGATATATTTTGTGCAACTATTATAATATATTAGAACACAATTAAAAGATTTATTCTAAAATCGAAGATTATTTTCCGAACAACATAATGTTAAGAGAAAATGGCGTAACTCTTTATACTTATGAAATTTATTTATTTTAGTTTTCTTTTTCCTTGCAAAACAAGAGCATCTTGTTCTTTTCTCTTTTCGAAATTGTTTTTTTTTTTTTTTTTTGCAAAGAATATAATAAAAAGCTTCACCAACTTCGCAGCAGAACTGTTAATACACGATTTTATAATTTAGTCTTGTACTGCGGAATCCACAGTACAAGACTGAATTATAAAGTTCGATCATTTAGGCACTTGATCTTAACTGAGCATTCCAAACTTTTGACCTTGTACCAAGACTCAGCTAAATATTCAATATCTATATAAAAAATATTAAAATGTTATTTTTTTAATACTATTTTCAATGTCTAACCAGACTTTTCATAGCGTGCATGCCAATATTTGCGCCAATTCTAGAACCACCTTCCTCAACTATAAAATAATTTCATTAAATATTGTTGTGATGTGTGAGTGGTGTAATGGACAGCAATGTAATTGTATCGAAACGGGATATCGGCGAGTCAAGTTCAAATTGCAAGCTACTTTGTTGCGTTCACTTTTGCATCAATACCGTTGAAAAGGTATAAATACGTCTCTTCTCCTTCTCTTGAATTAAATAGCAGAGTAGACTGGGCCGTGTAGACTTGGCTGACAACCATTCTAACAAATTGAAAACTCTGAATTCCAAACGGCAGAGAAGGAAATGAGAAAGTACTACATTATCTTTCCTAAGAAGTTATGGTAATTCATAGATAATAAAGAAAAGAAATCCGTGGAAAGTTTTGATCACTTATGCTTGAAAGGACATGGCACTGATTATATATATATATATATATATATATATATATATATATATATATATATATATATAATGTTGACCATTTAAATAAAGGCAAAGCAAAATGAATATAAGAACTATTCATATTACTTATAATTATCTATTTTAGCAATAATAGCTAAAGGCTGCTATATTCCAACTATAATATAAATAAGCAAATGCGATACTTCGCTCTTTTAAAATCGGAGACATTAAAACATTATAAATAAATGCCATTTCTCACTTTAACTGACAGCGCCAAAAATACTTTCACCGCTGGTCAGTTTTGCACTCAAGAGATATAAATATCAAACCATCTTTCACCTCCCCTACATAAAAAAATGGCAAAAGCATTTGATAACTGAGTTGGCAATCGAAAGACATTTATTTTATACTTTCTTTTTCTTTTCCTTTTTACTGACGCCTTCGCCTAAAAAGCGCCGAGTATCACTTGGATTCGCCTCAAACTCTCCCTGCCTTGGCAAAAGGAGGGTCCTTGTGTGGAACGCCAGTGCCGACAACAAGCGTGACGTTCTGTCCGCCATAACCACCATGGCTGCCATGGTTGATCATCGCCGTTATCACCGCCACCCACTTCAAGTGTAAGCCATCAATCAGAGGTTTGCCAGAGAACGGTATTACCGCGTGACTTGCGTCAGTCTCCTGCCGAGGCATCAGATGTGAAATGATTTTTCCACGGCCATAATTCACAACCAGACAATACGGATCTCAATCTGCCGAATGTGAGCTGTCCCAAAGTGATTGTTCACCCCCTCGTTGTCGGGCACCAGGCTCTTCCATCTTTGTAGTGGTCAACCGTTATTCTGGTCTGACACAAACGTAACTTTTCTTGCCATAACCGCCACCGCCTTATCTTCTCATCGTCGTCACCATCTACGCCAATCTCTCATCTTATCTCGCGTCATGTTTCATATTTTGCTCTTTATCATTTTCTTATTAATACACTTCTCTCTTTCTTTCCTCATTTCAATCTTTCCCTCGTTTAACATTTCAACACGCTTATTGCCATTGTTCCTTTATGCTTACACACGCACACCTATTTTCTTACACATTCTATCAATCTTCTCTCGCTCACTCTCTCTCTCTCTCTCTCTCTCTCTCTCTTACTATTCATAATCTTATTTTTCTTTTTCTCTTTATTCTTGTCTTTATCACCATTTTTCAGTCAAAACGATATTTATTTCTCTCTTATTTTGAAATAGTTCCTATCAATTATTCTGCCTTTTTATCTATGTTCTCTTTTCTTTTTATTGATTATCAAATAATATGTCTTTAGCTAGATTAACGCAGTCGAGTAGAAGGTCAAAGTAAAGCGAGAAGATTGTGCTGCACCAGTTTCCCATGAAAACCTGCCTGACTTGAAAAAAAGGAGAGATGGAGGGAAGGGGGAGAGGGAGAGGGAAGGGGGAGAGGGAGAGGGAACGTGAGTTGTAGCAAAGTTCTCAGTCCAATCAAGAAAGATTACACCCAAATACTGATGTTTGATCATTTGATCAGATTCTTGGAAGTGAGTCAAGCAAAGAAATTTTCAGCGTCCCTTCTTGAATAATATATATATATATATACATACATATATATATATATATATATATATATATATATATATATATATAAACAGTTAACAAAAATGTGCATATTGTGTGTATACGCGTCTCTGTATGTGTGTGTAACTGTTATATATATATATATATATATATATATATATATATATATATATAGATAGATAGATAGATAGATAGATAGACAGGCAGACAGACAGATTATTATGTTTGTATTTTCTACTAGTATGTTTTGGATGGAGTCTAGTAAGTTTGTGTGTGTATGTTTAAATGGCTTCTAATAGAGCTGTGGTCAGATGGGCGTAACGTAAGGCATGTGGCCGTGTGGCCGATATAATTATTTATGAATTTGGTTTCATCAGGATACACTTCCTTAAGCGGTATTTGAACTCATAATGTTCGTTCGTTGTAATTTTGATTTTGTTAGTGTGTTTTTATTTTTGAGGATAAGGTTAGCTGTTTTAATTCTTTTGTGGTAGATTTTTTTTTTTTTTTTTTTCATTCTGATCAATTGGGGGGTAGTGTATTTCTTCATGATGTTTCTAAGTGAAGGTTCATTTTGCTTGTAGTTGACGTGCATTTGGCTTTTGTAGAAAATATTCATGTTATTTTTTACTGTGTTCACTATCGGTATTATTGACTTTGGAAAGGGATGTCTAATTTAGTGGTGGATATGGTGGGTAGGGAAGCCATTGTTAACAAGTGTCTGCTTTGCATTGTTGAATTCTTTAAGGAAGAATAGTTGAGAGGTTGAATTCTGGTGTGCTCTTTTTATGAAGTTTTTTTTTATCTCTGTTGCTTTGTATCTGAGTGGGCAATCAGATAAGGTGGCAAGAGTTTCTGCTAGTCGTTTTTTTCTTATATAAATTGAGGTGGTTGAAGTGTTGTCACTGTATTCTACGAGAACGTCTAAGAATGAGAGTTCATTTTTTAAGTTCGTAGGTAAACTCAAGTTTTTTTCAAATGTAGTCTTGAGAGTATCTATTTTGTTTTTTTCGCTAAAACAAAAATATCATTTACGTAGCCGACATATATTTTAGGTTTACAGACCTGTTTAAATCTCATGTTTTCTACGTGTGGCATGTAATAATTGGAGAAACACGGACCGAGCGATTTCCTATACTAACACTATTAGTTTGCGGGTAGAAGTTGCCATTATGGTCATAGAATAGGACGTTGGTTGTACATGCATGTAATAATTTTTTGAGGATATTTGGTTTGACGGATGGCGGTGGGATACAATTATTTGTGTACACGGAATTGAGGATTATGTTAAAGTTTTGATCGACGGGGACGTTTATGAATAAATTTTCTTAGCGGAATTCGTGGATGGATGTGATACTGTAACTGGGGGTAGATATGGAATAATGATTGTCATTAAAGAATTTTGATAACTCATAGGTAGGGGTTGGGATTTGTGAAATGTTTGGTCGTAATAGGCAATCCGGATTTATGTGTTTTTATATTTCCATATAAGTATCCATGTTGGTAGTCTCCGATGATTTTTTCTGATCAAACCGAATTCATAAATAATTATATCGGTAACATGACTACATGCCTATCCAGACGAATTACGTTACACCACAGCTCAATTAGAACATATTAAACACACACACGAACATACCAGACTCTATCAGAAATATACTAGTAGAAAATAAAAGCATAATAACCTCATCTACATGTAAAAAAAAGGTTAAAAATAATGGAAGCCTTAATAATAAATAAGAAAAAGCCACCAATATTGACTACGAACAGGGCCACAATGTGCTTTGTTCGAAAAATAAAACATCCGTATAACTCTAGAAACAAATACACAACCCATAAATACAGTTAAGAAGTAAAAATAAGAGCATCCTTGATAATGGCTAAAAGTATCGATGAAAGCGCTCGGAATTAAAAAAAAAACATTTGCTTTCTACACACTCTGTGTACAGAAAAGAAAACACTTGTTCGAACACAAGAAAAATCAAATAAAAAGCTTAATCGCAGTAACTAGTCTGTCGTTTTTAATGATATATATATATATATATATATATATATATATATATATATATATATATATATATATATATATATATATATATATATATATATATATATATATATATATATATATATATATATATATATATATATATATATATATATATATATATATATATATATATATATAAAGAGAGAGAGATAGGATGCACGGTGGGGTAATGGATAGCGGCTCGGAATGAAGGATCGGAGTTCGAATTCCAGCAGAACATTCACTTACGTGCTAATTATACTCTTGGGAAAGGTATGAATCCTCTTTTTCTCCCCTCAGCTATGGGTAAATTGAAGGGCATGTTCTTTTGCCTTGGATGGCAACTGGTCTTGAAATGGCAATCATGTATCGAAGGTTACATGATCGCCTAAGCGTGTATCACGCATGGCACATGACTGACTAATATATATGTGTATGTGTGTGCATATGTGTGTGCGAGTGTGTGTGTGTGTATGTATGGGGTGTATAATGGGTTTATTTTGAGCCTGAATTACTGGCGCCAGTGATCGGTTTCGAGTCCATAAAGAAGCAGTATTTCTCTTTCTTTTTCTCTGCACCCACTCGCTATCCCTCTCAGTTTCTCTCTCCTTATTTTATCTGTCTACTGAACGAGATTTAAAAAAAAAAAAAGGACAGTGCAGAGAAAAATGTTTGATGTTCTCTCCCTTTCTCTTTTACCAAATAGATTTTTCCCATTTTTACACATTTCTGCTCTTCTTTCATCCTACTCCTTTTCCTTTATTTTCCCGCCCGAACAGAGTCTCCATTCATTTTGCTCCCTTTCCCTACGCCCGTCTCTAACCATCGACGCTACTATGTTACCTCTGCCATCTCATCTGTCAAATTGACAATCATTTCCACGGACCACTGATATATGGCTGACTTCAACTGTTCAACTTCTCCGCCTTGGCGAAGAAAATATCCGTGGAAACTGTTTTAAAGTCCTTTCCCTTTTGTTTTCCATTTTTTCTCATCTTTTATGAGTTTTTCGATAGTCGTTTACCTCACACTACAACTTTCCTCCAACTTTATCACACTGACTCCTTTCAGAAATTATCTTTGCTCACCATTGCTTTCTTCTTCTTCACTTGTTCTTTTTATTTCTTTCTTTCTTTCTTTCCACATTAATTTTTGCTTCTATTTCCTTCCTCCCTTCCTTCTTTTTTTTTTTTTTTTTTTGCCTATTTCATGTTTTTACACGATTTCTTTCTCCAATGCATCATCGCTGTTTATTTTTTCCCTATTTTTTTCCTTTTTATTCCTTCGTTTTCTCTCTTCCTCACTTTTCATTCTGCACTTTCTTTTCCATATGTATTTTCTGTCTTTGTTTCTTTCTTTACATTTTTAAAAAATTTTTCCATTCTTTTTTAAGGATCACATTTTCTATCCTCTGTTCTTCTATACTCTCTCTCTCTCTCTCTCTCTCTCTCTCTATATATATATATATATATATATATATATATATATATATATATATATATATATACTATGCATATATATATATATATATATATACTATGCATATATATATATATATGCTATGCATATATATATATATATATACTATGCATATATATATATATACTATGCATATATATATATATATACTATGCATATATATATATATATATATATATATATATATTAAGCAACGGACTTAGATGCACGTATTTGTGCGTATCATATATATACATAGAATTAATGTGAGTAAAAGTTTATCACTTAGCTGACTGATATATTCAGCATCTTAATTCCAGTTCCATGGACGAACCTATTCATCTACTCTTCAGGGGTGATCAACAATTTACTGCCTATATTTTTTCGATTTTTACCTTTTATGCATATTTAACACTGGTGTAATTTTTTTCTTTATTCTCTGTGTTCTGTGCAAGCATATATGTGTGTGTGCGTTTTTTCTTTATTATATATACATATATATATATATATATATATATATATATATATATATATATATATATATATATATGAAATAACGTGTATGAATTAACTTATCTCAAGCTAATTCTGTTGTGTATAAATATAATTGTTGTTGCAGAGTCAGCTACATAGCGAGGACTACCCAGCGACTGGCTGTGAGGATAAAACTACACGAGCCAGGTAAGATAAAAGAAAAAATCACACTTTGGTTTCAAATGAAATAATCCCAAATACCTACGGATCCTAAATTTGTGAGCACCTTTTAAAGAATCATAATTGTGCTGCTGAATTCAGTATTGACTGGTTTTACTGTTTTCTCCCAGTCACACACGTTATTTCATCTTAAAGTACTAGAGTCACTGTATATCAAGCCTCGCAATCCGTCTCTCTATAAACAGCGTGATTGTTTGTTGGGGCTTGCTATCATTAGTTTCTAGTACTTTCGCCACTATTTTTTCTCTTCTCTTTCCTCTAATCAATCATTCGCTAATTATATTTATTGTCTTTTCAGAATCTACCGATTAAAAACTTTGAAGAGTGGAAGCGAAACCAGAGTTAGTTTTCCTCTTTCATTATTATTTTTACCATCCGTTTTTAATTATGCCAAATAATATTCAGCTTAACGTTTTCACAGCAATACTTAAGTTTTATACCAAGAAGAATGTTTCCAAATACACACACATATAACTTTACCTATGAACTGAGTCAAAAAATAAACAACCATTCTTAGACGTTCTCGTAGAATACAATAATAACGCATTCACTACTTCATTATATCATATAAAAAATCACTAGCAAAAACTCTTACCACCTTAATTTTAAAAAGTGAATATCCAATTAGATATAAAATAACAGTTATAAAAAATTTCCTAAAGAGAGCACACGAGAAATCATCATCTCGTCCACTTTTCCTTAAAGAACTCAATAATGAAAAATAGACACTAGTTAACAATGGTTTTTCTAACTACTTCATTGAAATTAACTAATAACGATACTGAATTTGCAAACAAAAGTAATAACATTAACATCTTCTACAAAAGGTAAATACACGCCAACTATAAGCAAGATGAAATTTCTCTTAGAAATATCGTAAAGAAATACACAACCCCCGTCGACACGAACAAGAAAATTAAATTATCTATTGCAAAAATTTTAAAACAGCTAACCTTATCCTCAAAAATAATAACACACCTGCAAAATCGAAACTACAATGACCTAACATTATTTGCGCGTTCAAATACTACTTAAGGATCTTTGTTTCTGATCAAAGCAAACAAATAAATAATTACATCGGTCACACTACTATATGCCTATCTAGACGACATACGTTACATCTACCCGGTCATAGCTCCATTAGAATTCATTTAAGCACACAAAATCTACCAGAATTCATCCGAAACATACTAGTAGAAAATACAAACAAAATAGCCTCATCCAGATGTAAAAAGGATTAAAAATAATGGAAGCCCTAATAATAAAAAAAAGAAAAGCCAACACTCGGTGACATTAACTATGAACACGGCCACAATGAAAATAATAAATTCCTATAACACCAGACAAATGCATAAAACCCCACATATTTAGTTAAAAATAAAAACATAAAAAACGCCCTTGATAATGTATAAAAAAAAATAGCCGAAAGCGCTCGGATATGCAGAACGTTTGGACAATTTTACACATTTTGTGCCCAGAAAAGAAAAGACTTGTACGAACACAAGAAAAATACCTTGTCAGTCGTCTTTAACGAAATATGTATAAAATAGGGATTGCTGCCTAAATGCACATATATGCAAAATAAATGATTGTTTTATCATTAAAATACAGACTTAGATGCACGTATTTGTACGTATCATAAATTAATATATATATATATATATATATATATTAATTTATATTTAATTTTCAACGCAATGTCCTTCTATATCAATGTTCTTACTTCAGTGGTAAATACGGATGAAACATTATATATTGAAAATTTTAGATCTGTATTCAGTTAATAACTATGGATGTGTGAGAGACAGTGTCAGAAAGACACACAGTTGTTCAATTTTCTCAACAACACCAGAAATTGATATTTGGTCCATGGTAAAAGCTAGATTTTTGAATACCTATTTCAATGTAAACCCTTCCTATTTCGAAAATTATCATAACACAATTTCCCTAACTACCCTCCCTGTCATTTGCCAATAAACGACTTAAAAGAATTTCGCAAATGTTCTTTTTACAAATTGCTGCTATTTGGCTTTCCAATGGGCATGAAATATTTTCACGAAATATAAATTTTATAAAAGGCTGTATAATTATTGAATAGTCTATAGGGAGTGAATTATCCATTATTGTTAACAAACACACAAACAATTTTACAAATAGCTCGTGGTTATTCACAGGTTGCAAATTTATTTAGCCTGCTAGTAAAATCTAACAACATTCACTTGGTCAAAATTATTTATTCCTCTGTCTATTTAACTGTCTGACACGTGAGTTTTGCCAGATCTCGTATATTGATTTCATCTGGACATTAGGAACAGGTTTCACGGACAGCTGCTCCCTACAGCACTTCAAAACATGGGGTGGGGAGTTCCTTAACGTCTACGGTTTGACAGAAGCGCCTGAAGCCTTTTTTGAAACAGCCAAAGTAAATACCTTATTACCTGACTTTGTGAAGAATTTACACACACACACATATATATGTGTGTGTGTATAAATTGATTTCTACCAACGACAGGGCGATTATACCATACAAATTGACTATTAAAGAAGGATTCTACATTACTAAAATGATCGTTATTTAAATAAGCAAGTTAAATTATATCAGTTTTGAAAATGTAAAATTACGACAACTGTATGTTGCATGTCTTTTTCTCCTCTTCCAGCCCTTCTTCTTCTTCTTCTTCTTCTGACAGTTTATTCACAGCTTCAAGCACAATACTCAATACTTTATCCGTAAATTGGAAAATACAATAAAAAATTAGACAGACCTTGTCGGTTTTTTTTTTCATGAAACATATTTCGGTATATATATATATATATATATATATATATATATATATGTGTGTGTGTGTGTGTGTGTGTGTGTGTGTGTGTGTGTGTGTGTGTGAAATGAGAACGAATCGAATATAAATTCAAACATTCATAACATTAATTTAAAATAGGGTTCATACAATACATAAAGCAATATTCTTTTTTTACAGTATATTACATTCAAACATGTCGAAACAATGCTACACAAATGCACTCACGTTTCAATGTGTATCAACACATCCCATCAGCCCTTAGTAAATGACTGATTATTACAATTATTAGGATTTAACTACATACAACCTCTTTTCTCGTGAAAAAATAAAAGAAAGAAAAGGAGAAAGAAAGACACAGAATATAATCTCATTTTCCAGAGAAAAGAAAAATAGAACGAAAGAATAGAAATGTGAAGAATCAAAACTTGTTATGTTCATAATCGCTTCAACCAATCAAAATGGCTTATGCTAAATAAGAGGTCATGAAACACAGATTTAAAATTGCAACGTTATATTTGAAACAAAAACTTCACTACAGTGTTAACATCAAACGGCTGACATTTCCTATGAGGAAGAAAAGGCAATTTAACAATACTTTATAGTAGATAAATAATATGACACTTTATGATACAAATGAAGGAAAAAGAAAGAAAGATATTTAACAAAATAACGAAAAGATCAAACAAAATATTTAAATAAATGGAGTAAACAAAAATTTTAGCATATAAATAATAAATTTTATAGATCATACTCAATGGAATGCAACTGTTAACTAAAGGGTTTTATATAGGGTATAATAAACAAATCAATAGAAATGTTAAAACGTCAGCCAAACGTATATACCTCTAGACTAAATATTACCAGTAATGTTAGAAAAGCGACATACAAACTTTGCTACATTGAAAGGTCTAACTAAAGATAATATTTATGTTTACAACACGGTTATTCGACATATAAGAAGTAATTGCCAAATTTAAAAGTCTAACAAGATTGCAGGGTCAAAAGTAAAATGTGTTTACAATTGACAGAAAACAAGGTTCATATAAGGATCTACATCTTGCCAGTTTTAAAATATTTCATTTAACTTTAAAGGTTTTATCTTGTTCTTTCAACTTCCAAAAGTATTTTGAAAGTGAAGTATTATTTCTATAAGTAACGTTAGTCAAAAGAGGATAAGTGCTGATACCAGCGGTTTTTGAAAGCATTCTAATATAAAACATCAAACCTCGGATTTTCAACTGTAGAGATAGAACACAGATACACAAGGGATTCAGTTAAGCATTTGTTAGACAAGGGGAATTGCTTAGGATTCCTACAATTACATTGGTAACCGTCCTTAACAATATTTTCATTAGTGCATGCATTATGGTTAAAATTATTAAACTTGTTTAGTGTTCTATTGTTATGTAACTTTATGATTTTCTCAAGATTTTTATTAACGTGTTCAGGGATAACTTTGCTTATCTTTCCTATCTCGTGTGATTTATAATCCTTGTAGGAAGTTTGGTCTTGAATTCAGGCTTATGGTCTTTAAGTAGGACATAGAATTCCTTTGTGCAAAGTTTACCAAAACTATTGCTAATTTTTAGTTGATCAGTAATATATTTAGAACTGTTGATATGATTAACACAATTAAAAATGTTCATATTTATTTTTTTGTAATTCTTGGTTAAATTATTTCTAATTAGTGCCATGTAATCCTTAGTATGAAATTTATAAAAAATAGTAGTTTTGTCAGATTTTACAAATATTTGTTCATTTAATAACGCCTGAAACATGAGTACATTTGTGTGCGTTGTTTCTACATGTTTTAATGTAATATACTATAATAAAGTATATATTAGGTTGGTGCAAAAATAATGACGGTTTTTGACGTATTTTTTAACGTCAAAAACCGTCATTATTTTTGCACCAACCTAACATATATATATATATATATATATATATATATATATATATATATATATATATATATATACTAATAATGTCATGCATGCATATTGTGTTTGTGTATGTGTTTGTGTGGGTGTTTGTGTGTGCCTTTCTGTATGTGTGTTTCTATGCTTGGCTAGAGATTGTACACATTTCTTCTTTTCCTACTATTTTCAGCTTCTTCACGAACCCTAACCATTTTTTACAATTCTATCGTTTCATTTGAATATTGTTAAAGTAATTCTTCTTCTTCTTCCTTCTTTTGTACCTTTTTTCCAATATCCAATATGGTAAATAAATTCCAAGTAATAACTGAATATTTGGCAGTTGTCATTGTTTTATTAAATTCACCTAGACACAGAGTAATACCGTATTTGATATCCACTCATCAGTTTTTACGGACTCACAAAAGAAACATCGCACAGACACAGACACATTTAAAGCGAAGTAATTTATCCATGAGCAAATTATTCTGATAAATATAAGAGCCCTATTCTGCCAGGAATTCCTGGCCACCGTAAAACATATAATTTATAATGCAGAACGTGCAAAAATTATGTTGAAACTTCTAAAACAAAGATTCAAGGAAACATAAGAAACCATTTCCAAAACAAATGTTCGAGGAAACATAAGAAACCATCACTAAAACAAATGTTCGAGGAAACATAAGAAATTATTTCTAAAACAAATGTTCGACGAAACACTAGAAACCATTTCTAAAACAAATATTCGATGAAACATAAGAAATCATTTCTAAAACAAATATTCAGTGTAACACAAGAAACTTTTTCTAAAACAAATGTTCCATGAAACATAAGGAACCATTTCTAAAACAAATAATCAATGATACATAAGAAATTATTTCTAAAACAAATGTTCGAGGAAGCATAAGAAACCATTTCTAAAACAAATATTCAATGAAACATAAGAAACCATTTCTAAAACAAATGTTCAAGGAAACATGAGAAATTATTTCTAAAACAAAAAATCTTCGATGAAAAACAAGAAACCATTTCTAAAACAAATATTCCATGAAACATAAGAAACTTTTTCTAAAACAAATGTTCGAGAAAACATTAGAAACCATTTCTAAAGCAAATATCCGATAAAAAATTAAAAATCATTTCTAAAACAAATATTCAATGAAATACAATAAACCCTTTCTAAAACAAATATTCAATGAAACATAAGAAACCATTTCTAAAACAAATATTCCATTACCATCTTGGGTACTTAATCATTAAATTTACCTATCGTTTATTAGTGTAAAAAATGATTAAATTCGAAAGAGGAGAACCTATAAATTCCATGTACAACAGAAAACAACTGCTCTCGTTGCTAAAATAAAATCAACCTTCTTGTAATTTCTTCTTGTGGTGTTATAGACAAAATCTAAAAAAGAAATATTTATTTTATCTCGAGCACTACAATTACAAAGACTGCTTGCCTTATCATCCATAATTAACCTGCTCGACCTTTTTGGGCGAAATACAATCTTTGTTATATATATATATATATATATATATATATATATATATATATATATATATATATATATATACACGTTGTATTTAGGTAGCAATCCCTCATTTATACATGTTTCATTAAAGACGACAGAGAAGGTACTGCGATTAAGATTTTTATCTAATTTTTCTTGCGTTCGAACAAGTGTTTTCTTTTCTCGACACAGAGTGTGTAAAACTGTCCAAATGTTCTGTAATTTCAAGCGCTTTCGCTATATTTTTAGCCATTATCAATGATGATTTTATTTTTACTTTTTAACTGAATGTATGTGTTGAGTGTATATAACTAGAGTTATAGGGATGGTTTATTTTCCGAACACAGTCAGTATATTGTGGCTGTGTTCTTTGCTAATATTATAGAATGTTGCTTTTCTTTTTTATTATTAACGCTTCCATTATTTTTAGCCTTTTATTACAGGTGGATGCTTGTACTTTCTACTAGTATGTTTCGGATGGAGTCTGGTAATTTTGTGTGTGTGTGTGTGTGTGTGTGTGTGTGTGTGTGTTTAGGCAGCATATCTTCATTCAAGCATGTTTGATTGAATAATCTGGTCATATTATGTCTATTTACATGACATGAGTTTTTCGTCTTAGCAATTCACCCCTGAAATTAATCTTGGAGATTGAAATAGTTGGGAAAATAAAAGGAATGAGAAAAACTACGGAACCTTTCTTAATGTGTTTAATGGCAACATTAAGAAATTAATCCATGAATTTGAAAGGATTCTAGATTAGTCGACCAATCATGCTTGAAGACAACAAATTTAAATTACTCATTACACACAAATAACTTACATAACGAAATTATAAAAAAACATATATAATCGAACAATTTCAGATCATTTGTTGTCTCGTTATAACACTTTTGCGTTTTTATGTAGTGAATTTATATTAAATATAAATATCTACTAATAGATTAAATAGATTTATCTTACCCTGACAAGTGGTATATCTGGTGAAACTTGGAAGTTGGAAGATAATTCCTTTGAAGTTTTATATCTCATATATATATATATATATATATATATATATATATATGTGTGTGTGTGTGTGTGTGTGTGTGTGTGTCTGTGTCTGTGTGTATACACATAAAATCGTGTTGTGAAAAGCTATCTGCCTGACCAAACCAAAGATGACTTTTTAGAAGATGTGATGTTTGATCATTTGATCAGATTTTGCTGTATTTAATGTACACCTTCCTCATTTTAGCGACAAATTTATTTAAATGCTTCTTTTTCATTACTATTATTATTATTATTAATTGTATTTCCAGTTTTTTTTAATCCCGTTTTATTTTTGTCCTTCGCTACAGATCAAATAACTAATTTTGTAGTTAAAATGAAATCAAATTTAAAAAAATAGGTTTTACAGTAGGTTCCTCCACTGAATTTTCGATACCTAAGGTTTAAAATGAATTTTTAAAAATGAAAAAGCTTTCATTTTAGCTTTAATTGAAAGGTAAATGATTAAATTTATTTCCAGTAAGTAAAATATTCTGATGTATTTCAGATAGAAATTATATAGATTGGAATGTATTTTTTAAAAGTGGCCATTTTCTAAATTTTAAGAGATTTGTAAGCAAAACAAAATTATTGGTTTTAAAAATTTTCCAAAACTAAAATTTATATTTCTGATAAGTTATTTGAGTAAAATTAAAAAATCTAAAGTTAAAATAATCTGATTTGAAATAAATATTACTTACTTATAGCATAAAATGTAATATACAAGCATTTCTTAACGATGGAGCCTGTTTTTTTTTTTGTTTTTTTTTTATCTTTATTGACATATCGATAAGTTCCGATGTGAAGACAGCTCTTATGGATGACCAAAATTGACATAAATTTACGAACTCTAATTGAACGCATTTTTTTTTTTTTAGTTATTCTTACAACTTAACATATTTTCAGCAATTATTTAATATTTTATTGCCTTTTAGCTTCGTTTCAAGATGCTTTATGAAATTTGTAATTTCGTCTCTAGGTTCTTAATTATTTGAAGTATGACCCCAAACTAAAATAAATACATAAAATAAAAAAATATTTAGTGAAATAATAATTAAGAAAAGTAAAACTTACTTTGAAATTTTGAAGGAATAATTTGCAAAGACGTTAATGATGAAAAAGAACTGAATAAGGAAAGGGAAGGAATTGCAGTGTGGCAGATGAAACTTAAATCACGTAACATTTTAAGAATTATGTCATGTGTGGTTTACCATAGGTTGTAAACATTCACAATTTCTATCTAAAAAAATTTTCTTAAAAATTCTTTTAAAAAATATATTTGCTCAAACGACTGTTAGGAATTTTTCAATTTTTGATTCACTTAATATCACCAAATCGCCGTCTCGAAAGCAATGAAGAAGTTTAAACGGTTTTTAAATATTATAAATTATTTAATTAAAATTTTAAAAAATGAAAACAATTATTGTAAAAATTAATTTTTCACCAAAAAAATTCTTCTTAAGACAGTAGTGTTCGTAATAAATTTTGTTTATCAAAGCAATTAAAAGCTTTTCTAATTAAATAATGTAATCATTTTATTGCATTTTTTATTTTATAAATCAGAGCAGATTTTCGGTGAAAGGGCCAACTGTTTTACAAAAAAAAAAAAAAAAAAAAAATGATGATTTGTTTTCTCCAAGGAGTCCTGCTTTTAATTAATAAATAAATCCCTGACCTAAAAATTGAATTTCTCGAAATTTCATGAAATTAAGACGGGGGTAATATATCTAAAGAAAAAAAAAAGTTTTTAAAGATTTTCTAAAAACAAATTTCCAAAAATAATTTCATTTATTTCTGAATATGTCCTGAAAGTTTCATTGAGTTTGGGGCCTTTTTTCATCATGCTGTTTGATTTTTTTTTTTTTTTTTTTTTCGCGAAAAAGTGGAGTTACCTATTTTACAGTCATTTCATAAATCTATATATAATTAAAACATAATTAACACAGGTCTCTCGTTTAATCAATTTACATTTAAATTTAATATGAAAACGAACAAATAAGAAAATATTCTTGCAAATTTATACAATATTCTTTTATCGTAATCGAATTCAGTAGCCGACGGAAGAGATAAACCAGGCAATCTATTTTCACCTCGGATTTTATGATCTTCACTTGGCTAAAGGTTTGTTTTATAATACGTACGGCTAGTAAGGCTAATATGTGGTCAGAAAGGAGTCAGAAAATGTGATACAATGTGGACTGATTCGAATAAAAAAGGGAAGAAACGTCAGTGGAAACCTCTGTTTCTTAACAATTGAATTTGTCATACGCTTAAAACTTCTTATCTCTTGTTCGCGGTCTAAAGTAGGACCAAAGCGTGGTATCTTTACAATAAAGAAAATTCTAAAACCGAGGATTGTAACTCTACGGAAACACCTTCCTCATTGCACTAAAGAGGGAGGGTTGGTTGGCACACACGCCAACATGGTAGTAGTCCAGTTTGTTTGTTTTTTATCTTGGCTCATATGTAATCCATATTGGACCCTACATTGACCTTGTAGGGAGATAAGTAAATGCCTATCCCTTTGTATATGTTTTTTAAATGAAAGAAAAACGCCTGTACGAGTTCAATTTGATTTAATATGATACTTCGTTATGTATTCGTTAAAATTTTTAATTGGTTGTTGTCAAAATGTTTACGATATAACGTTCTAAATTTGGAAGTCATCATTTTTAAATGCTCAATTCTCTTACATTTGCTATTTATAATAGACTCTAAAGTGATTAAATAGGATCCAAGCATGTATTTCTCTCAATTATTATATATTCCTTCATCCTCTACAATTTTGTCATGAAATCTTTTCTCAATTCTTTCAAATGTTTCTATTTCATATTTTAATATTACATTTTCCTCTCAATATGGTTGTTTCTCTTTGAATTAGTATTCACATTTTCATTACACATATTTTTCAAAATCTTTTCTAAAAGTTGAATTAGATGAGAATCCATTATCTGATCTAAACTGCTTTTCTGTAAATGTACGGACAACATGAAAGCCTCTAAAGTATAAGAACAATTCAGAATTAGTATGAAGTGATTGCTTCTAGTATACACTTTGCCTCGGCAAGCTCTTTAAAGATATAGATTTTTTTTATTTCGTCATTCTAAATTCATTACAGAGCAACAACTTAAATTATCTTTCTACTAAGTCCCTTTTTTTTCCCACCCGCTTACCCACGAACTACAAAACTTACCCCAGTTTGACACCCGCTTCATTTTTTTGTTGTTGTTCACCGATCTCAGCAGTGCTCAGTATTTTCTTGGATCCCCTGTCATTTTACAAATGTATTTCAGACAATTTCCAGTTTTCCATATCCTAAAGTTCTTATTCCAAGTTCTTTCAAAGCTCTCCATCAGGATCTTGATATTTTCTCACTCACTTTTGATTTTACATTGCGACCTGCTAAGATGATTGCGCCCACTGTTTGACAGTTTTTCTTTTCTTTGTTTACGATAATTAAATCCTGATCTCTATAGCGCCATCTGCTTAAATCTCAAAGAATCTTTCTTACATATTTTCAAGAACAATTTCTGGTTTATGCTGATATCATTTGTTCACATTATTATTTATTTATTTGTTGCATTGTCATATTCACACCAGATGTCTAGTGGTTATCGCTGGAAGTTGTAAATCCCCTATAATCTTCGGCACCTGCCTTACGACCCCCACTGAGCCTAACAATGCCGTTTTCAGAAGTTTCAATCTTTCTTCTAAATTCCATTTTATGTAATGTAGCCATTTTGTTTTTTTAGGTTTGTTTTTGTTTTGTTTTTTGTTTTGTTGTTTTTTGTTTTTTTTGTCTGTTTGTTTATGCATGATTCCAAATACGCCATTTATTACAGGCACGACCGTATCTCTTATATCATACATTTGCCTTGTTTTCCAAGTAAAGTCCAGTTCATTTTCTACTTTTAACCTTCTTTTATCTTTACCCTCTGTTCTGTTGAAGTAGGTACGTCTACAGCCCGGCAAAATTTCTCTTCGTTGTTCACAACTAACAGATCTGGTTTTCTTACTTGAATAGTTTGGCAGATCTATCTCTCAGTCCCAAAGTATTTTTCCAATAGCAACTTCTGACTTGTGCTAATATCATTTCTTTACTCAGCCATTTGCACAGTTCTATCTGTGATCTCCTTTCTGACAGAATTTACAATCTCGTCTTCCCTGCTCACTCAGCCGAAAACAATATTTACCGTTTTTCTTGATTTTGTCAATTTCTGCCTTGGCACAGTTTATTCTGATTCATTAGTTCTGTGTCGTAATGATAGATTTCGTTTCTCTTTTTAGATGACCTCTGCATAAGCAATCCAGGACTGTTATACAATACCAATTTTTATCTGTGTTTTAAATTCCTATAGAATTTTCCTTTTCCCGTTTTAAATATATTTTTGTTTGTTTTCATTTTTGTTTTCTTTTTTATTCCAAGTTTAGCAAGATTTCATAAATTTTCTTGTAATTTTTTTCTTGTTAACAGTTAGAAGCCGGAGCTGAGATAAGCGGACTTGGAAATTGTTGTTGCTGTCATCTTTAACTTCGTACATGTTTTCATTCCCTGTGCATGTCCCCAGAAGAAAGAAAATATATATAAATCATTTAGCGAGAAAGGAAAGGAAAACATAAATGAAAAGCCGATGAAGAAAAAAAAAATAGACAAAGCGTAAACAATTGGAGAAGGTGAACACATTTCAATCTTAAAACCGAATGGGATCCTTTCTTTCTCACTTAAGGGTGCCATTTAACTCATAAGATACCACGTTTTTCATTTTTACGACTGCTTTATACAGACGTGTCAAAAGAGATTGTTACGCCATCTGCTGGCGTATCAAGTAACTAAACAGCGTTCGTCGAAACAACTCATTCCTGTCAATCTAGATGTCTGGGCACGCTATAGCATTTTACCTTAAAATATGCTTGCTAGGCCTACTTACATTTTCATTTGTTATTGATATCGAACTTTGTTCTCGTTAACGTTGGTATTATTTTCCTAGACTATGACATCGAAAGAAACACCAAAATGTATTAAGAAATTTAAAAAAAATGTTCTCTTCGTTATTTATCATGTTCATTTTTTACCTTTACGAAGGTTAGTTGGTAGCGCATAGAAATAAGAATATATATATATATATATATATATATATATATATATATATAAAGCGTACATTAATTGATACACATCCCAATTTTGGGTTTGTTTTTTTTAACAATGAAATCAATATCTATTGGACTAGAGATTGAATCTCTTACCAAAAAAATGTACTTCCTGTTAGAAATGGAAATTGTATTCATTTTTTAATCTTAGAAGTCACTTTTAAGTCAAGCGGGCTTTACCATTAAGCGGGTCGTATGCTGAGTGAGGTGTATCAGAAGATACATTTTTATAGGGTGAAAGTTATGCGAGTTTTCAATTGGATTATCCCACAACAAATAGATTACACAAAAAAAAACAAAACATAAGGACAATTGCATAACAAGGAATGACTGAACAACGTGATTAGAGATCAACAATAAAGAGATTTTTATATACAATAAATACGCATGCAAAGATAAACAGAATCTTTGTTGGTATGGTAATTAAGATAATGTTGTGAAGAATGTTCGTTCAGAATTGTAGTAAGTAAATGCTGATGCTTTTAGCTTGTTATTAAAATTAAAATAATTTTAATTTCTCTGTAGTAAAATCAAAATGTATTGTTCAACTGTTAGTGTGGGTGCGTGTGTTATTTATGAGTCAGAATTAAAGTGGCTAAGAGTTGTTTGCCTTTAACTAATAGGCTAAATTGATGAATGTACAATTACTTTGACGTAGGGAAAGTGTTCACTCTTTAAGTCAAATGTAGGTGATGAATATCTACGCGGACAATGTTATTTGAATGCTGCGTTGAGCTTGTTGAGAAACTTTAAGGTCCCTGGAGCCGAATTTTAAACACCCAACTCTATATGAACAGGAAAAGGTTCTGTTGTGACTTTTTGCTACAGTTTTAACCAATAGAAGACTGAATTTTACTTAAAAGAAATGTTGATTGGTTAAGGCTTTATTTTATAGAAGGAAACATTTTTAACCGAAAGGGGTGGAAGGTTAATATGGAAGATTCCACAGAGTCATGGAAATTCCTAAAAGCAAATCAAATTTCAGTTATCCTATTTAATACATCTCACTTTGCGACCCTTTCTAAGTTTACATCTGCTAGCAATATTTTCGTACCCGAAAGGTAAAAAAGTTAATTTCTAAAAATTTAGTTTACGTTTCGGATACGAAAATAAACTTAAGAAGTGAATTAAGAGTTAAATTCCTGTTACTTTCGATCTTTAGGTTGGTAGGCATTTCACTATTAAAAAAACAGAATGTCTACTTAAACACGTGTACCCACTATATATAAGATTTACAGTAATAGTGACGGAATAAAAACATGGATGAATTGCTTATATTTAGGGTGTATCGAAAATAATTTTACCAACTTTGGGGTGAGTTCCTCACACCAAAACAAGGACAAAAGTCCACATAAACATATGTCCGCAAATCCTGGCCTTGTGTCACATCCAAGCTACGCTTGGAAAATCACTATGTCCGCAAATCCTTCGTTTTTGATTTAAGTTTAAAGTAAGTTTACAGTAGATGGCGCTGTGTTGTCATGTAGACTAGGTTACAGTTATCATTCGTGTACAGTTGTGGCTAGTCTGTCTTCAATGCTTAACGTGTTTAGTAGTGAGTTAACTGAGAATGTAGAATATTCATATCGTGAGTAGGCAGTTATGATTTTTACATACGGCCGAGCGAATGGTAATGGACGCGAGGCTGTACGACTGTAACAGATTGCGTTTCTAGGCTGACGGCATCTGAGTCATCCAACCGTTGTTAATGTTTATCGTCGCGTTGTTGAGACGGGATCCGTGGTACCAAAATCTATAGTAATAAGTATTTTTGAATTGTATCTTGGATTGTAAGTTTAACAGCGTCTACAGTAAATTCTAACTGAAAAATGCTTTGTCCTTGTTTTGGTGTGAGAAACCCGCCCCAAGTTTGTAAAGGTATTTTCGAGACACCCTGTGTATATATATATATATATATATATATATATATATATATATATATATATATATATATATATATATATATTATGAAATGGACAAAGTCCGACAATTATTTTAAGACATTTTTATGTTTATACATTCTTTTTTATAGATACAAATATTTAAGTAAATGCTCTGTTTATAATAAACAGTATTAAACAACATTTACAGGCCTGAATGTCCGATAAATTTTCACAGAAAATATTCGTCCTCCGACAGGATTCGAACCTGCATCCTATACGGAACAGTCATTTAGCTTGGCGTGCCTTTAACCGATTATATCCGACATATTTGTATTTTTAATTTATTTTGTTTAAACGTTATTTTTTTATGGATACTCATATTCGAGTAGATGCTCTGTTTTTAAACAGTATTTTTCATCCAATTAGATCTACCGGCTTGAATATTGGAAAAATCTTGTCAGAAAAATATGCGTCCTCCGACCGGAATCGAAACTCCATCCCCTATGGAGGGTCCGTCATTAAATCTGACGTGCCTAACTGCTCAGTCAAACAAAACTCGATTAGTAATCTTGAACAAATAGACTTTGCCGATTCTCAAAACATTCATATCTGTTGTGTTTCGTATCCTAACGTAAAGAAAGACAATTGATTTTTAGGAAATGGCTTAAATCCGACATATTTTTACTTTAATTTATTTTGTTTAAATTTTATTGTTGATGGATACTCATATTCTAGTGTCTTTTTATATTATGATTTGTTCTGGTTTTACACCGTCTCGGTCATTATAAAGAATTGGATGTTGTCATTATGATAGACAAGATTTTGTTGGCTATTTCTTGACATTGTGTTTGGGGTTCAGTGAACCAAATAAATCCAAAATGAGGCCATGTGTAAAATTGTTGCAAGGTGCTAGAAAAGTATATCACAAATATTTATATGGATTATATTATTATTATTATTATTATTATTATTATTATTTGTACGAATATTAAATATTCTGTGCATTCATTGAGATAACGTTTCTTGACAGGGAAGATATTTAATGTAGACTGTTTCTTTTGTATAATAACTTCTAAAATGTTGAGACTTTTGAAAAAAATTGGAAAATACAATAAAAATTAAACATAATTTTGGGGTTAAATTTAATACCTTATAACTAACTTATTAGCTAAATACACACACACACACACACACACACACATACACACATATATATATATATATATATATATATATATATATATATATATATATATATATATATATATATATAGTAAATTAAAAATAAAAATTTCAAAGCCTTACCTCCCGACTCCCAGTTCCAGAGAAAGCATTACGCGCATCAACGATAATGATATTTATTTTTATTGGAATTTATTTACTATGAATGCATTATCTTCCAATAATCCACTGGTCAACAGTTCATGATGTATAGACATACATATATGTGTGTGTGTGTTCAATTAATAGCCTTTGAAACTCAACATTTTTTTCTGATTTCTATATGGATTATCTTTACTGAGTGAACTGTTTTTTAAATATAGAAATTAATGTTTACTACCCTTGAAATCGAGTTTCTTACTAAAGAAAATGTGCCTCCTGACAGGAATCAGGCTTTTATTCCCTTTTTCACACTTTGCATAAAAATATTTTCTCTAAATGAAAAAGTGAATAGAGGTCCGATTCATTTCGGGAGGCATATTTTCTTTTGTTGGTCTCCCGATCCCAAGGTCGGTAGTCATTAATTTAACTTTTTAAAAAACAGGTATACAGATTCAAATAAGTGCATCCACAAAGTATAACGCTTATAGTAATATAAGTCTGTGACAATTTTACTTCTTGAATCTATTCTGACTTATGAACAAAGTCAACTAACTTCACTCTATTCTCAAAGGAAGTTTCTCAGATAAAGTGAAAAAAAATTCGTACAGGAATAAATCGATGAGATAGCAAAGACATATTCAATGTTAATCTGAAACAAAGATTCAAATATTTCTCTTTATGTGGAGAGACCGTTTTGTTTGGGAAATACTTACCTGTTATCTCTTTTTCATATCTTTATAGGTGAGACTTTGTGTCTCTTTTTCACCTTTTGTTTTAAAACTTTCCATCGCGCTTCACATTTGTGTAACGTTCAGACTTAAAATAATAGTGTTTATGACCTAAGAATGTATGTGTTCATGTGTAGGCATGCGAGAACTCTGTGTGTGTGTGTGTGTGTGTGTGTGTGTGTGTGTGTGTGTGTGTGTGCACGCGCGTGCAATCACTTTTTCTTTTAAAAGAAGCCGAGACGAATACCAACCAAACCTCTCTCTCTTATCGGTGACTCGCCTCTGTTCCTCTCGGAAGTTAACAGTCTATTATTTTCTCTAATAAACAAACAGCTTTTGTTTTGTTTTTTTTCTTTTCTCTTTTTACTTCTATCTTTATTATTTTTGGCTTACATTTGTTAATTTCTGGTTTTTGTTCTCTTCCATGTTTTTATTTTTAAGCTTTCTTCTTTGCCGAGTTGGAAATTTTCTAATAATTTTTTTACTATTTTTTTTCTTTCCTCTTCATTTCTTTGTCGTTCTCTTTTTTTTTTTTTTTTTTTTTGGCTTCGTCTTTATTTCAACTTTTGAGATAAATTAGAAAGAACTGAAAACGTCAGGAAAATGCATCGTAAACAATTAAATGAAATATCAAATCGAAATAAATGACAGAGGAGACAATTTGCCATGCTAGATGAGGAATTAAGCAATGCTTAAAATTTTCTTTTAGAAGTCACGTCCGCTCACTTCCTACTTTTTTTTTTTTTTTTTTTTTTTTGATATTTTGGGTTTATTTGATTTTTGTTCTTAACAAACACGAATTTATATTTTATTCGTGATTCTCAAATTCATTTTCCGATAATCTAATCTCATTTAATCATTCAGAAACCCGATTTTTTCCCCAATTAGTATCTCAAGACCATATTACTCGAGGTCACGAGTTTAGACAACACCGTTGAGAACACTATTACTTTTATCCTGCAAACTTGACTTGGCAGCTATATTAAATTTCTTTGATTTAATATTTTATGATTAAAACTTTAAAAAAAGTAAAAGTTACAAGGAAGGTAAGTCAGAAAAGCGCTACACCATGGATGCTTTCTTCTAAATATAATAAATGCCAGAGACTAGAAGGAATGTATTTTCGGTTAGGACATGTTAAATCTATATATATATATATTAGGTTGGTGCAAAAATAATTACGTAATAATGTCGTTTTTTGACGTATTCTTAACGTCAAAAAACGACATTATTATGTCATTATTTTTGCACCAACCTTATATATATATATATATATATATATATATATATGCGTGTGTGTGCGTGTGTGTGCGTGTGTGTGTGCGCGCGTGTGTGTGTGTGTGTAATGCAAACGAAGTAATGGAATTTGATTTTTATTTATTAATCCGACAGATTTTATTTCTTTTACTCTTTATATTTTTACTGGATACTCATATTTTAGCAAACGTTTCGTTTATTTATTAAACAGTTTATTTATTTTCGTCTACCGGCCTGAATATTTGAGAAAGAAATACCATTTGCGCCTAACAAAACACGTTAATCAGTAAATTACATGAGGTCAACGGCTTTAAGGGGAGCGATTCTTTTGATAGTAAAATGCTCAAATATAAAAAAAATAATGGAATAGTAATAGATAATAAATAAATAAAACTTCAGATGACTTATCTTCCAACCTGAAATTTCACAGATACGCTGTTTCGCTTGTGGTGATAAATATATTCAATTCATTTACATTTATTTCTTATTTACATTACACAAAACAAGCCAATCATTGACTCCAACTAAATTTGAAACCTGTTTTATATTAAAAAAAAAACTTACGAGATTATTCTATTATGTATTTTTATAATTTTACAGTTATAAAACTTACTTGTGTAAAAGTTTTAAGCAAATAAATCCAAACGATTGTATTTTATCAAATCTTAGTCATATTCATCTTATCCTGATGAACGTAACGGTATATCTGCGAAACTTAAAATTGAAAGATAAGTCAGTGGAACTGTTTGACGTCATTTTGACGCTCCTTTAACATATTTGATAAGAATATTGTGCATCGCTTCACTGGTAATTTCGAGTACCGTTCAGATTTGATACTTTCTCTTTAGTAAGAGCAAATTTTCAATTCTTGCAACAAACATTCAAATTGATTTAGGTCAGGCCATTGAGAAGTATGTTGTTTTGTGTCATTAAGTGATGAATCGTCTACCAAATCTGGAAAGTAAAGGGTAAAGGGTTTTCGAAAAAATAATCACTTTCCGCTCCATACTGATAATTGTTTTTCAGCATCAGTTGCGGTAATGAAGTATCTACCACGATATCACGTCAGTGTGCCTCGTGTGTTGAAATTTTCACTTTGACGACCCGATCTTGATTCGATACAAATATCCACTTATGAGCATTGTTTAAACAAATACAACGGATTATTTCCAATCCTTGGGAAATTTTTTTACAAATTTCTTCAGTTTTTTTTTTCTTTTTTAAATTTAATCAGTCTCAATCAATTTTCTTTTTCAGGCCCTCTGAGTTTTCTTTGATTTTCAGGCCCTCTGAGTTTTCTTTGATTTTCAGGCCCTCTGAGTTTTCTTTGATTTTAGAAATGATTTCACAAATGAATAAGTGTTTATTTATTAAGCTAAGCAGTATATTTATGAATCAGTATGCTTATTTATTTTTGTCTACCAGCCTGAATATTCTGGAAACCGCTAATAGATCTGACGTGATTTGACTTCTCAGCTACAGAGTGTATCGATGACCAAGCTAAAAACGAATATCGAAACTGGGCATCTATGTCTATTTCGAGAGCCAGAGAAAAATCTGTGTTTAAATGTACCAAACTTTGCTTGGTTATCGCCGCCCTAGGTAGCCTAGTGGTCAAAGCACGTCAGATCTTTTTTTTACTACAAATATTCATTCATTTTTCCATGGTTTTAGAATTCAAAATTTTCCTTCTATTAGATTCGTTGTCTTTCTAGAGAGACTAGAGAGCTTACGCTGCTATTTAAGCTGGAGGATAGACGGATTCCCAAGAGTATTTTTATGAAAGATGAATACAACAGACTGGCCTGGAACTTGAACTCGGGTTGCCGTTTCTACTTACACGCCAAGAGTCAAATCAATTTATCCCAGGTATAGTAGATCAACATTTGGTTCTTTATGAATTTTTTTGACTCAACAGAGGTTATTTGGTACAAATTAAAATCATCAAAAAAAAAAAGAAGTAAATGAATTAGATATTAAATTGTATTTTTTCTTTTTCTCGAATATATATCTCATAAAATATGTTTTCATTGTTTATACATTGAAGTTATCTGATAGACAAAGTGTGTAAATATGTCTTAGTGAGTAAATATGTGCGTGTGGGCGTGGGTGTTGGTGTGGTGGAGGAGCTTAGTAGAGCAACACAAAGAATAGGAACATTGAATTTTCTATGTCAGGGGAGATTTCTTCTTTTGAAAGTCAACGTTCAAATTCCAAGCTTTTACCATGATTCGAACAACGATCACTGGCGCCAATGGTGGATAATTAGCTACCATAGCTACCATTATATATTCTGGCCCATATCATTTATCTAATGTGCAACGTTAGAAATGATGAAAGAACTGTATCTTTCTCCTTACATTTATCAAAAGATGATCTATTGTTTCTGTTGTGTAGAAAGACTGTCTAACCTTCTTTAAACCATTATTGAAACTATGAATAGAACGTCCGCTAATGGAACAGTGGTAAAAAGTATGTCGCTAAGGCGTAGCACCTTCAATCGTACTGAACTACTGTATTCTCATGTGATTAAACTCTTCTTCACTCAGCTGTTTGTTTCCAGTCTTTTCTTTACAGTCTTACTAACCAGCAATTACGAGCGTTATATGAACATTATAACAGTTTCGTGGAAAGTGTTATTCCCATATACATCATCTTTATTGTCGTTTACAGCAAAAGTTTTGGCGGCAACGATAACTTTATTATCTTCCACATATACGATGGGTGACAACTTAATTTCCAGAATGGCCACGTGAGATTCTGCACACCTGAACAGAACTGGCTGCATACACCTTCAAAGCATTTCCCTTATAAAGCTAAGCACTTTGTTAGATGATAGCGCCCTTTCTGTAAACATTCTTGGAACTCATTTTCAGGAATAACTTTTTAATTACGTGTTTCTGAATTCCAGGAATGTCAGAAAATCTTTATCTGTTCAGGGCATTTTCAATTTTGGAAATCACCAAAAATCACAGGGAGGTAAGGCTAGGGAATAAGTTGGATAGCCCATTTTTGTAATGGATTCCTTAACCAGGAAATTATGAACTCATAACGTATCATGGGCAGGAACATTGTCATGGTGAAGAATCCACTTGACAGTCAAGTGTTTGGCTTTTTCTCCGATCACTTCATCTTCGATTTAAAAGCACCAAGGTTCTTTATGTTTCTGGTTGCCCGATTCTTGAATCCTTGTGCACATCTCCATTTCTTGAACCGCCTGTGCCACTCAAAAACACTCTTCACAAAATATTCACCATAAGCCATTTTAATAGGGTCAACGTTTCTCTATCACTTTTAGCAATCTTCACTCAAAACTTGACGTTAATCCATTGATCTAGGCTCCTTTCACTTTCAATAATATAACATGAATACGTACAACTTTCTCTGTTGTTCGGCAATAAATGATTTTTTCTGCTCTGCTCAAAAAGCAAAATTTGAAAATTTCCGGACATTCTCGGATATAAATGCGTACCCGACATATTTCCCAACAATTCGCTGCGGTCATTCCAAGAATTAAATTGTCGCATCTTGTAACAAGATTCCAACAAGCTGCGACAATTTAATTAATTTTAATTCCCGCGCATATCATTATCAACATAATTATTCCCTTGCTTATCGCTCATTAGCACCAACATTTATAAATATTTTGTCTTGAAAACTCCGTAATTAATATATATATATATATATATATATATATATATATATATATATATGTATACAAGTCGATCATATTTAAATGATTGATCCGTGATTTTTGAATGGAACATATGTTACACGTATGGATAAAGTTTGTAACGGTAATTGAACAAAGAATCATTCTTAAAAAGCAACACATATAAAATATATTTAGAGAATCTTCCACAGAAGTTTGTTCCATTTCTTCTGTGTAGTTATATGATGTTGATGCGAATTATAATCTTATGTATCAAAATATTGAAATGATTTTAATGTTTCTCCCCCCCCCTATATCTATAGCAATTGTCATGTACACACGTGTCACTTAAAATATAAAGTTTGTTCTTGAATTATAACAGATTTAAAAGTTTCGCAATTCAAAAGCTAATGCGGAATATAAACTCTTTCCTTCTAAATCGTAACATTTCCAACTTTAAATGAGGTGATGTCTAACCGCCTCGTAGAAGCTTCTTGGTTGTATACTTAAACGTGTGCGGTTTACCTCTTTCACTTCTTCATCATTTGAAAGCTACAGTCCTTTGTATCCTTCATGGGTACAAACAATGAGAGTCTGAGTCTATCAGGATTGAAGGATGGATGAGACAAGATTGTTCAGCTAAGTGCTGTGATTACTTGTCTAGTTTTTAAGCTACTGTGAGATCTTGCATTATGTTGCAAAAACATAGCTTCAAATGTGGCCTACCTAGAAGCTTTGATCAGAGTTTTAGCAGTGTGTGTTCTTACAGGAGTTAATATTGAGAGTGGTGTCATTGCGGATAAAATATAAAATAGGATAACTCTCTTCTGGATTCCAAGCATATTAGCCATCATTTTCTCCAGAGTGTTGCTCTTAAATTTCTTTCTAGATGAGTCTGGGCGATGCCATTCTAGTATTTATCTTTTTTTATCTGCTTCCATCTCATGTGACTATCCTTCTTAGGAAAGTGTTATCCGTATTGTGCAACTGTAGAATTTCACGGGCTGCAACCACGCTTTTCCCTTTCAGTGAGTCTGTCAACATTCTGAGAAACCGTTATACACAAACCAAGTGACTGCACCAAACTGTAGTCCCCATGGTTCACTTGAAGGATTTAACAGAATTTCTTCTGTAAACTATAATGAGAGCATAAACCTGTTTAGCTTTATTTACGGCAGCCGATGTGCGATTGTCACATAGGTTAGTTTCACTTTTCTCTTTACGATTACCATTAACTTTACTGACACATCTTTTCCCATGTTTGCGTCTTGCCTTACCTGAAACAATAACTAACGCCATCACATAAAAATAATCTCTTTTCCATTTTCATAATTCTTTAAAAATAATTTCAACGAATTCACCTCCAAGTAGAGTGGTTAAAATACTTGCTGTACTATAGGCATTGTTTGAAATCCAGAATTATGTGGCAAGCACGTAACCACAAATTTCTGACATAATCTAAAAAATGTTGAATTACAAAGTTGAAACAAATTTCAACTATAGCGTCTGAGTGGGACCGATTGATTTCAAATTAATATCTTAGTCTGTCAGTTAGATCTTCACTAGGTGCATCATTATCGCACATTATGCTTCGTAGGTAAATATAAAATTAATTAGTTTGGGAAAATGACTGTTTGAAATATAACACTGTTACTTATGCACAACACCCTACTATATTCGACACACTAGCCACACCACTGAATAATAAAGTTCACTTCTTAAGATGTGACTGGTTTTGAGTAGTAGCATTTTTTTAAGAAGGTCTTGGATAAAATCTGATTTATCCAAATACTATCACTCTATACATACTGACATGAGATACTAAATGATTATTTATATAATAATATAATTGTATAAATACAGTTATTAATATCAATCGCCAGTGAGATTTCACAGCATACTTGATAACGATTGACTTTACATCGTTCTATAAATTTAGTTTATAAGGTAAAGTGCTTTGCCATAGTTATTGATGTAACCATAAAATTATGTTTACAAACAGAAATCAGTCTTCATCGATAAAGAACAACAATTGAGTCATCGTAATAAATGGCTGCCTAATAAAATGCAAAGTATTGGGCACGATGTGTACGTGTTGATTATTTCCCATCTCTCTTGAGGTCGATAGTCGAAGCCAGGAATTTTAATTCTGATTTTCAAAGTGGAGTAGAAGTGGGGGGGGGTGTCTCTCTTCGTCAAGATTAGGAGCGCAATGTAATCTTTCTAATGCCTACATTATTTTGTGCTACACTAATTTAACCCTTGTAAATATCACACTTCACTTTACACCTATACCTACACACACAAACACATACATGTGTATATATGTATGTATGTATGCAATGTATGTATATGTAGGAAATCTTAGATTTCTGTTTAATCGTTAAGATTTTATACTAATGCACACACATATTACACACACACATCGATATATATATATATATATATATATATATATATATATATAGAAAGAGAGAGGTTTAGATATAGATGTATGTAGATTTTATCCATTAGATCAATCTTTTGTTAAGATTTTATCCTAAGCTAGCTAGCTAGATAGATAGATACGAACAGACTTAAGATAGATAGATAGATAGATAGATAGATAGATAGATAGATACGAACAGACTTAAGATAGATAGATAGATAAATAGATAGATAGATAGATAGATAGATAGATAGATAGATACGAACAGACTTAAGATAGATAGATAGATAGATAGATAGATAGATAGATAGATAGATAGATAGATAGATAGATAGATAGATTGATTGATTGATTGATTGATTGATTGTCCATTAGATTATTTTAAGCCCCACAAATAAAAGCTCCTTCAAAAATGTTTGCAAGTTATCAATATTCCAGTAAGGAACAAACGCTGAATATGTAACAAGAATAAATGTTTTTGTTTTTTTTTGTTTTTTTTTTACACTTGAACTAGATCACAAAGGAGATTGATACTGTATTTAAAAACAGATGACTGATAAACATTCATAATTATCGTTATTCACATCACCAGCAGCGTAAATAACAATGTTCGATCCCGGATGAAAAAACCAGCATTTCGAATGCTTTTTTTTCTAGATAGTATGATGATTAGCATAACATACTCTTCCTACCAACCATTTCCTGCCACCTCTGTATAAACTAAGCTTAGTAAATTCCATCATCATCATCATCATCATCATCATCATCATCATCATCAGTTCACGAACTATCATATAAATGTTGACCATTCCGATAATCAATCACCCATCACCATTATCGTCATCAACATGGAGGCAAATGACACCATCTTTCTGGTCGAACAGTGTGAAAATATGGGCTGGTCTTCTAACCACATAACGCACACCATTGATCCTATCAGCGCCTGCTTCAGCAGTCTGATTTGTTATCTACAACATTTTCCGATTGATGGCGCCACATCAAAACCTACCAACCCTGCGTACGACCGTAGTCCGTAACTACTAATACTTTCCCCGCACTCCGTGACAAACATAATGCAAAAGAATCAGAGGCCAATAGGGAGAGATGTAAGAAATGATTGATTCCAATGATGACAAGACAACAGAATGGTCAGAAAGATTGAATTCGTCCATAATATGCGACATTACTGACCGTAGTGACGTCATATTAATAAATAGTACATTCCCATTTAATTTGCTAGCAATGTCCGCATAGGCCTTTTTGATCAACATTATACGAACAGACCCTTGAGAATATTCGTTTCATTATAGTGAATTAATTTATTATATACCCTAAGCTTGTGTGTGTGCGCACGCACGCGCGTGCGCCAGTTGAACCTCAATGTGTGTCTTTGTGACTTAATATCCTGAGGTAATTTATATATTGTAAAAGACAAAAATATTCTTTATTTCAGCGAAGAATATGCGCATGGCGTAAGGGTTGCCGGCGTGGAAAGAGGAAATGACGAACCGTGTTCAAATTCCAGCCAAGTTCATATCATATTAATGCTTTTCTCTTCAGCTATGAGTCAAATAGCCGGTAGATTGGTCTCCCTAGCCTTATGTGAATGCCAGTGTTAAGAAAAGGCGACTCTGCATTCAAAGCTACGGAAAAGGCTCCAAGAAATCATTCCATAATCTTTCTCAAGAAGCCATAGCAATTTACAGAAGCTATGGAGTGTTACGACTGCCTTCGCATTGAAGGCACGTAACATTTAAAAATATAACGGTATTTCTCTCGTTCTGTGAACAAAATATCTTCATCTTTTATGTACAGTGTCCCTTTAAGGCGTAGGTGATCAAAGATCTCCACAACTTCGTATTTCTAAGTAATATTTGCCCATTTATTATCCGTTCTAATTTCCTGTTCTTACAGGTTACTCTTCTTTTCCTACTGCTCCATTTACCTTCAATATATCAGGCGAGGATCAAATTAACCAAATCCTCATTACTCATTTGCCATAGAAACTTCAACTGTCTCATTCTAAGTTTCCATTTTCTTTAAAACTTTCTTGTTGATCACAGCATCCTTCTGTAGAACCACATCTGCTGCCTCAACTTTCCGTTTCATTCATAAGGAAATTGTCCAATATTCATAGATATGTAGGAGGATTTATATTACATAGCAGTACATCACCTTTCTTTACTAACAGAATTTTTCTGTTTCTCAATAGTTGGCTTATCCTTTGGAAGGCATCTTTCGCTGTTCCAATGCACCTTCTGTGTTAAATTTTTGCGTCGGCTGTTAAAACAATTCCAAGATAGTTCATATCTTTCTCTACTTGCTTGATTCTGACCGTCGTCTCCAATTCGTCATTCCCGTCTTGGACTGTTCCCCTTACTAACGACCACACCCCACTCTCTCTTATTAAAATATACTTATGCTCTTACAATATTGGCACAAGGGACAGTAACCATTGTAGCAATGATCTGTGAGATTTACTCCAAGGCGAGGGTTTCTGAAATCTGTTGACTGTTCAGAACAAAATGGCGAATAAAAATGTGCAAATCAAAATTCAAGACTAGCTCGATATCTGCCATATCTTTCAATAACCCAAAGTAACTTACCGCATCCATTGTTAGTAATCTTAACAAGAATTTGCGATGAAATACATTTACACAAATATGTCACACGCTGTTTTGTTTAATTTAACCATTAAAGTTGACTATTTTTCATCACCCAATACAATGTTCAAAAACCACTCAAGTTAGAAAGCAACAGTCGAAACATCAATGATGAATTGGGTGTATATGAATGAAAGATGGTGGGAATTGGTGATTATGAGAACAAGGAGGATAGATAACGATTGATTTTTAACTTGAAGAGGCCAAGATTAATGTTCGACATTAGTGGAATTTAGTCTGAGTGGAATTTCCGTCTTAAATTTAGTATACAGGTTAAATACGGCTGATTCGACTCTGGATTATGACATTTCCTAGGAGTAAAACTCTCTCTTTTACAAGAGCCTCTTGTAAAAGAGAGAGTTTTTCTAACACATAAATAACAAGCCAAAAGTGAAAAGCACAATAAAATATTACGAAACTCCCACAGCAAGATTTTGTCCAACTATTTCACTTTTCCTCTTCTCTGGTAAGGATTCACTTCTTACATTCATCCGTTAGCTTTAGAGAGATTTTACAAACTGAAAATGCCCATTAGCAAATTGTGGTATCTATCTTCATGTACAATTTGTTTGGCGAAAAAAATTCTGTTACTTTGTTTTAGACGTACTTTTCCCTGTCTTTATATGCTACACAGTTGAAATGAGAAAAACAAGAATAAAAACAAGTGCCGTTAATTAGTAGCGTCGAAAAGAATCATCATCGCCAAAATTATCATTCGCTATCGGCGTCATCGCTGTCGTCATCATCGTCTCTTATGTCGTGGGATTTTCATTTTCACAATTTTAGATTATTCCTGTACTCATTTATTCTTTCAAATTTCAGACCTCTTTAAATATTTCAATTTTTAAATTCTTTAACTTACACCTTTCTTATTTGAATTCTTTTTCCTGAAACTTTTTCTGTAGTCTTTCTTAAATAAATGTGTTTTTGCCTCCGTTATACCTCAGGAATTTTCTTGTTCGGTCACATAATTTTTCGGATTCTCACTTTTCTTCAACGTTTCACTCACTCTTCTTCATAAGTCTCGAAGCAATGTGTTATTTTCTTATTTGATTACCTTTCTATGTCTCTTCTTTTGTGCTACTTTCTTTACATTGTTCTTTACGCTAGTTTGTATAGATATATTGTCATGGGTCCTTACCTATAACTACAGAATGAACTCTTCCTAATACTATGTATAATAGACCTCTCAAAAGAGAGATTCGAATCGAGTCGAGCCGATAGTAGTTCACTCCAAACCAGACTGACAGTCATACTAACACCTTCCACATCTTGTATTATTATTTCGTGTAATATACCTTCGTTATTTCTACTCTTGTGTTTGTGTTCTTCTTCCTTGGTTCTAACCTGGACCATAACATATGTAACCATATAATATAATATATATATATATATATATATATATATATATATATATATATATGATAAACTCCAGCATTTAAATAATCATTTATCTTATTTTTCATCCTTTTTCAGTCATTTACCTTTTTCATTATATCTCCGAAATCGTTGTAATAGGGATGACTAATTAATTTGCGAGTTTAGTTGAAGTGTTGGAGGGTAGCATTATGAATATATATATATATATATATATATATATATATATATATATATATATGGGATAACGACATATAATTTTTTTATATATAAAGAACAATTTGGGGCGTAAGATATATGACAAAGTCCGATGAAGTCTTAAAGGATGAAACGCGTCACACAATAACTTTTTTCACTCTGTCATACGTATTTCCCCAACCCATATATATATATATATATATATATATATGTGTGTGTGTGTGTGTGTGTGTGTGTGTGTGTGTGTGCGTGCGTGCGTGTGAGTGTGTGAAGTTAATGGGACAAAGTAGTATAATAAACGACGCTTCGTTCAGCAGCTTTTCCCCTGTTTCATTACTTTTCTTCTCAGACACATTTATACATCCTATAAACGCAGATAGACACACACGTGTATGTGTGCGTCAATTTTTTTTTATTTTTTTTTACATTTTCTCACTTTACTTTCAGCTTCTCATTACTCCCTCAACCGATCATCTCTTCTTTCAAAACCTATTTTTATAATCACTTCACATTGCATTCTTCGTATCTTATCACAAATAATAATCAGAGAATAAATCGACCCAAACAATTTGAAATAAACAAATACGAAGATAAAGAAAATGCATTAAATATTACTTAAGTGATGGAAGCCATCAAAATCGGAAATACCGTAATATTGCAGGTGAAACGATTATATCTTTGAATATTCTACAGTCGTATGAATGCGTGCGAAAAGTTTATTTAGCTATGAGCAACCCACTATATGCCCTACTTCCAATATCTGTTAAATTTTACACGATTCTTGTAAAATCTTTTATAACTATTAATACATTAAGCTAAAACAAAATGTCCAACACATACTTTCCACTCTGTCCTGGCCTTCTCGCCCAAATCACGAAATACCTTGAACGCGATGTCGAGCGTGACGCATTTGCAATTAGAATTTATCGTTCGCTTGCCAAATTCTATTCGACTGGAAATGACACACAAACTCCTGAGGGGTGGGTAACCGAATCTTCAAACGTTATCGAGTTTGGTTGATGATGGAAGGACAAAAGAAAGTGGTAAGTTAATGAATATTGTTAATTTGGAAGGAGAAAAATAAAAACCATTATTTAATTGTACATTAATACTAGTATTTGTTTAATCATTTCACTCCAAGCAAGACAATAAACCCCCCAAGACGGAAGAGGTTACTGTGTCTGAGAGAATAGGAGAAAAAATAATACTATTAAGGAGAGAGAGGACAAGAAAAGAAGAGGAATTAAGAGGACAAAGGATAACGATTGATATTGCATTTAAATTGTTGAAGATCAAAATCGACTGGAAAGTGTTCCACAAGCAAAAAGTGAAACAGAAGAAACTGTTAGCATAGAACTTACGGTTACATTTAACAGTTTCAATTGTAAAATGATGAGACTTTGCCACATAGAGGAAAGCTCATCAGAATAATTACCATGAAAGTGTTTATATAAAAGGCAGAGTGAAGCTACGTTACGAGGGTGGGAAAGGGACTGATGCCGAGATGCCAGATCAGGACGAATAGCATTACCGATTTTTCTTAGAATTTTATCAAGTATCTCTAAATATATAGCAGGAGCACTGAACCAGATGTGGCAACAATAGTAAAAGCAATATGAAAATCATGAATTGCCAGCGATGCATCATCATCATCATCCACATAATCAGAATAACTCCCATTGTTAATATTATCATTTTCATCATTTGCATAACACTAGGGATGAGTTTTTATTTCTCAATGATTTTTTAAAATAATCTCCGTTGGCCTTTTTTTCCATTTTCCCAAAAAGTTTAGTGTTTATTGCAACATTAAATCATATTAATATTATCAGCTTCGTGAATGCGTCGCTTTTTCGACGGAAATTGTATCATATTGTTGATAATTATTTATCTGCACACCCATTCAAACGGAATATGTCGACTCATGTATGGATTTAACGTAACAAGTACAAATCATTTTATTGATATTTACTTATGTACGGCTCAAAGCCAAATTCAGAATGTTGTTGTCATTTACTAAGTTTCTATTAGTTATGGCACAGAGTCACAAGTATAGGGGAACCACTGAGGTTCGAAC
>OZ010576.1:66041679-66186679 GCA_963932145.1 Acanthosepion lycidas
AAATATTCTTTCAGAGAAACAAAAATATTGATGAACCTATTCTGAAGTTGAGCTTCCAAAATTTAATTCTAAGATAATTTACTGTCTGCAATTTCAAAGAACATCGCGCATCTCGTACAGTGTCGCTGATTGGTTAATATATATGAATATAAAAATTAAAATATTTGCAGCCTGTTAATGTACAAAAAACGAATTTTCAGTGACAGTACTTAAATCTATTAGCATATTTCTACAATTCTAAAACGGGGCTCGACAAATATCTCCCCACTAGATCGATATAAGTGTATCGAAAAATGTAAAAAAAATGTACATTAAATTAAAATTATTGCGATGTTGGATCTTTAAAATATTAATTATTAAATAAAGACATATTACTTTAATTTTGTTTTTGTAAATATCTATATAAGTTTTTGAAATGTAATTAATCAAATGAAATACGAAAAGTTTGTAGGTAATTCCGAAAGTTGTGTTTACGATTTCAAAAGTAAAAATGTAGATTGAGAAATTCATTTTTAGGGAGAGTCGTGTCAACCACTACGAGATTAGCTCCACTTGGCTCGTTGGTAGTAAAAAAAAAAAATATCCTACTAATTGCGGATTTTTTACCTAAACAAGGCGAATGAAAGTTCTACACACTAACAAGTGAAAAGTCATTATTGTTTAGTCTGGAATAGATATCAGACTCAATTTGTCTTTTGATTTTAAATTCGATTTGGTAGACAAAAAATTTCTATGGCCATACGTTCAAAATGTAGCCAGTTTTTCACAATTATTTGATTTGTCCTTGAAATGTCGGTTAGTTTACAATATTTGTTGATGTCACCATATATATATTAATAAATGTACATATGATCCTTCATGATATTAGTAAATATACATATTACCCTTCATATATATGTGTGTGTGTGCAATATATTCTACAGAGAACATATTTTCTCGGTTATTCAAGCCGACAGAGTAAAATAAATAAATATACGGTTTAATAAATAAACAGAGCATCTACTCAAATATGAGCATCCACTAAAAACAATGTTTAAAGTGATAAAAGTCGGTCGAATCCATTACTTCTTTAGAAAATTACTCTAACTACGTTTGGACAGCAAATATGATAATTCCGAAGAATCTATGACTAGAAGGATTTTGTTTAAAGGCACTGTTCAGACCTCGTTTGATCGACAAAACTTCGTGACCTTGTCGTTTAAGGCGTTCCGCCTTAAACGACAAGGTCACGACAATTTACTTCTGCTCAGACACACGCAGGTTCGAATTTTGCCGGAGTGGGCATATTTTTTCTTTAAATATATTATATTCAGGCTGGTAGATGAAAATAAATAAATATACTGTTGAGTAAATAAACGTAGTGTCTACTCATATATGAGTATCCACTAAAAATAACGTTTAAACTGATAAAAATCTGTCGAAAAATAATTAAAATATCTATTATATATATATATATATATATTACTGTAACTGTTTTTGGTTAATTTCAGTGTTTTGCTGTTGGAACAAAGTGACACAAGATGATGTCATTTAAAGTGTCAAGTCCTACTTCATTTAAGCGAGAGTTCAGTGATAATTTAATGTCAAAATTATGAAATTTAATATTCATACATTTCACGTTAGTTTATTCAGTTGAAGAATTTAAATGTCTAATGACAGAGTCTAATCTAACGCAAATTGAATAAGTAACGAAACTACTGGATAACAAATCATTGTATGAAGATCTACGTGATTATTATTTCACTTTATAATTAGATTTTTCTCAAAATAAATCGACTACCCTAGTACTTTTTTAACCTGCTCTTATAAGTATGGAACGCTGTAAATATTTTTAAATGACTGATTCCAGTATTTTGAATATATTGGCTATCTTACATATTTTATTTAAATTTATTTACCAAACAAATATATGGTCAGCTGTAATAATTATAATGCATTTGAAGGGAACGGTCACTGTACGAGTTTATTAACAATAAAATGCACACATATATATATATATATATATATATATATATATATATTGCCTCGTGTATAAATGAAACTTAGAGTTGTACCAAACGGTAAAATATTTATTTACTATTAGTAGAAATTTTAGCTGTTATTTTTACATCGAACACTGTTTTAATATCACCAGCTCTTACTGTATGCTACTATATATATATATATATATATATATATATATATATATATATATATATATATATGTCTATATTCCTGAGATGAGGTATTATGTACATTATTTACATTATTCCAACTATTGTCCTCATCTTTGTCGCCATATTTATCACAACGTTTCGGCCGTTGTACGCTCCGGCCTTCTTCAGGAACACCATTGGAAAATTCGTAAACTTAAGGAATCAGCACATATGCTAGGCCACAAAAATCTCCTGAGCCGACCAAGCATAGAAATAAATACAATATGGGAACCAGTAATAAGGAGTGCCAGAGAAAAGCAATGATAACAACAAAGTTGCAATATGAGCTCTGGTAAAAAATATGAAATGATAACAGCAAAATTGCAATATGAGCACTGGTAAAAATGGTTGCTGAAGACATTAGGTTTATAATATCCAGAAATTCATACCCAGATGGCACAGTGCATAAAGGCGTTGGTTAGATCCAGTGACAAGACCCAAAGAGTGTGAGTTCAATACCCGGTTAAGGCAGTGGAGAACTTTCAGAGGGAAAATTAACAGGAGATTACTGATAGCTGACATCCATCAAACGTGGAACTAGAACAGTTTACCCCAGTGAGCGAAAAAAAGGGTTCAGTTCGACATTCCAACCAGGCCGTTGTGATAAATAAGGCGACAAAGATGAGGATAATAGTCCGAATAATATATATATATATATATATATATTAAAAAGAAGATAAACCGCAAAAAAAATTTATTTTAAAGTATATATTATACACTATTTTCTATAATTCTGCTACACGTGTTTCTGGTTTCGCGTCCTTCTTCAAGCAAAGAGTAGTTATTTCTACATATTTAAAAATGAATTTTTTGCGTGTTAGTGATTCAAATGTCCAAGAAAGACATTTGAATCACTATCTTTCACCAGTCCAAAAAAGACATTTGAATCACTACTACGCAAAAAACTCATATACACACGTGTAGCAGAATTATGGAAAATAGAGTATAACATATATTTTTAAATAAAAAATCAACCAAAAACGTTTGCGGTTTATCTTCTTTTTAAAATATACACGTTTCTCTCGTCAACTATAACCTCTTCCCCATATATATATATATATATATATATATATATATATATATATATATATATATATATATATTCATACATGTGGATTAATCATTTTGATCACCAGGCTTATTACTTCATTGACTACGACATTTCGTCTACCCTTACGCGATAAGACAACCATTTCACCCAATCTGTCCTATGACGGATTACTTTTTTGCTAAACCCTTGCGCAGCACCCGAAAATCTGTAAGCGAAAGCCAAATTGATGGATGATTTGCTTTCTATTGCTGTTTATAAAATCTCCGACATTTTGATATGATTTCAGCAGCAGCAGCAGCAGCAGCAGCACGAAAGAAGGTGAATTTCTCAATCCCTTTTTTAACATTAGCCACCAAAAACCTAGAATCTTTACCTATAACATATCTTGTATCTGCAACAGCAATAATCTTTTTTTTTTCTTTTTTATTCATTTTTCTTGGAGACTTTCTTTACATTCCTCACTTCAACTGGAAATTAGTATCCCGTAGGGAATTTTTCAAGACTGGTCCGGTTTCACGAATTTTGTATAAAAAAAAAATCGTTACCAGTTGAGGGTGTATATTTCTAGTATAACTGATGTCCAGAATCTCCATTTTTGACGTCTTGGTTTGCTTTGCAGCCTGAACTGGTAAAAATGGGGTCTGTCTTTTGTTTGTAAAAAGAAGACTCGACAAGACAAGAACTGGACAAAATTAGGAAAAAATAAACCGGAATAGAAACCAGTCTGACCATTTCCACCGAAAGGCGACATGACATGTCTAAAACATGTCGACTTTTTGATATTTCTTTTTCGATTTACCTTCACCTCGCCATGATTATATTCGCTGGATTTGATGAAAAAAAAAAAAAAAAACTTTATCTGAAATAGACCCCCAGAGATATCAAGAAGGTTTAATGATAAAACATAAAAAAAAAAAAAAAAAAAAAAAAAAAAAAGAAGAAGAAGAAATAGAAACACGTTAAATTTCTATACCTCGCATTGATAGTCAGTAAATTCCGACTGGAACTGAATATAACTTCGAGTGCATTAAAACACGTGATTTAATTTATTTTGCTCAAAAAGCATGGAAATGATTTTCTAGTTTGAAAAATGATTGTCGTAAAATACTTACACTGAATCTTTCTAGTTCATCTTTTTAGTGTCGGTGTCGATACAAAATTTAAACCAATGACCTAATTTCACTTATTTTGAAAATCATATTGGTCGCACCGAGAACTTTTCAGTGCTCATTTGTACGCATATATACATGTCATAAGTATGTGTTCTAGTGATATTTTCAGCTTAACTTTTGTAGTAATCATCGAACCCGACAGCCAACGGCTGACACAGTATATAGGCCGTTTATCTACATCCACAACTGGAAAATATTATGTTGTGCGATTCAAAAAGTCATTAAGAGTTGCACACAAGATTCAAAATCATTATAATGTTTATAATATGAAAATTCTTTTCATCGGTTAAAGAAAAAAGAAAAAATATTCGAATTGGGAGCGAAAATGAAGTTCCGGCTTAAAATATCCAGTGATAAATTGACTCACTCTTCTCACGCATGAATGACAGAAGAAAATTGATCAGCTGATATTTCTCTAGCCTAATTTTAATTACTAATAAGTATATGTAGAAGTCCTTAGTTTCCATGTGTGTATACGTTTTTATGCACACAAGTACACATACACACACACATAAACACACATATATATATTTCGTATTTAGGCAGTAAACCCTCATTTATACATGTTTCATTTAAGATGACAGACAAGGTACTACAATTAAGCTTTTTAATTTTTTTTTAATTCGAACAAGTGTTTTTGTTTTTCTTGTGGTAATGTTCGTAGTTAATATTATTGATTGTTGACTTTTTCTTTTTTATTATTGAGGCTTCCATTATTTGAATCTTTTTTTTTTTTAAGTGTAGATGAGATTATTATGCTTGTATTTTCTACTGGTATATTTCGGATGGAATATGTTAAGTTTGTGTGTGCGTTTAAATGGGTTCCGATGGAGCTGCGGTCGGATATATGTGTAACGTAACGCAGCATGTAGTAGTGGGATTGATGTAATTATTTATCAGTTCGGATTAAACGCAGTACTTTGTCGTCTTTAATGAAACATACACACACAGATATATATATATATATATATATATATATATATATATATATATATATATATATATATATATATATATATATATATAACTACATGAATCGAACCTGAATCCCTTTTTTAGCCAGTGTGCCACTGAAGATTGATAGGAAACAGGCATGCAAGTTCGATTCCCATAATAATAATAATATAAATAATAAAAAAAAAACAACGATAGCAACCCAAACATGTGTACTAGTAAAAATAAGGTAATTGCTTATAGTAATTAAAAAGAACAACAGATAAAACCCTTTAATACACATATGAAAGTTAATGAATACCAAACACTCATGCTACCAGGGTTTTATATATATATATATATATACCACATAAAAAAACGCTGAATTAATTATAATAATTATAATTGTTTTACATTTACTTAGTGAATTAAGTAAAAAAAAGAGCACTAACTTACTTTAAGAAAATCAAATCGAGAATTTTGAAATACTAGAAATTTGCTATCATTATAGGCCTTTACAAAATGAACAAGCAATCAAACTGATCTCTTCAAGTTCACAAAAGAAAATAATTGAGAAATAACGAAATGCAATCAAATGTTAAATAGTTGGAATGGTAATGCTGCATCACTTGGAATTACCAAACGATGTCTTTTAAGATAAGTAAGTGACAAATAGATTAATTGAGCAAATAATTAATTTTGTAGATAATTAATATTAATAAGTTTTAACAATTCTATGGATGTCAGTTATAAAAAAAGAATGTCATTTAAAGTAAGCTAAATTTTAACACGGATTTCGATTGAGAATATGCTTACAAATTCAATGAATAAATAAATTATTTGATAATAAGATATCAAATTGATCTGAGAAAATAACTTTCTTGTGCAATTAAAAACTAACACAAGCAAAATTACGGTAAATTCCTCATACTAATCTTTGGTTTACTTTCTGACGCAAGAAAAACAAGATTTTTAATCAAAATGATTCAAGTATTTGATAAAATAATCAAAATACTTTGGTCTTTCCTCTTAATAACAAATATTTTGACGATAAAACTTAATTTTTTTCAAGTTTGGGGCCTTTTTTCATCATTCTATGCTCTTTTTTTAGAAAATGTTTGGATGTACTTACACAGTGTTACATAAGTTTCATTCAAATCAACACCAAATATTTAGCTTAAAATAAGTAATTTATAACTAAAACATTTATCTGAACAATTTGTGCATATTTAATGATTGAAAAATCCCACCAACCTTGTCAGTAATGCAACTTAGTTAAATTTCAATGAGTCCTACTGGTTAGATTTCGTAACACAATCATGGATTAAGGATATAGCCTACGAGTTCAGGTTCTTGTCATTTCTTACTGATCAGTTCTGCTTAACGATCATAGAATAGCGACCTGGAATTTTCGATAAACAACTGGAGAGACATGACGAAAGAAATAATAAAAAAATAAACATTTGACAATGTTTTATCTAAGAAATTTAAAAGACTATTAATTCTTCAGATTTCATATTAACACGAGGTGATATGGCTTGCAAAACCCGATTAGCATAAAAATGAATTGATTTTTAGATAGTTATGTGATAATTTCAAATGGATGCGCGTAAGTTTGTATAATCTTCCAAACCGGAAGAGAAATGTCAGTTCCCGGGTTGGTATATTACATCATTTTACTTCCGATTAACTGCAAATGATTTCCCTCACAATATAAACGATTCAAAAATAATCAAGTGAAACACTGAAAAAGAAAGAAAGAAAAGCAGGAGCGTCGGCTTCGGATCCAATCCGGAAGGAAACAAAAGAAATTCCTTTCCGCTAAGGAATCAAATATTCCGCTTAATGTAACAAAAATCGCAGATATGAATTGAGAACTAAAGAGACAATATTGTAGCGAAACAAAGATTTCAGTGAAAAGTGAGTGGGAAAGGCTGTAGAGTAATTACAAATGTCTTCTGTTCTGTTCCAATCCAACTTCACAGAATTGCATAGAAATGCTGCCATAATTATTTACTAAATTCATTTCTTAGCGGATTCAATTAGGTCGTCTCTAGTGTTCTTTAAGTTGAAAGTTGTGTCTTCTGGTCCCTTTGGTTATAATAAGTACAATGGAAAAGTAGCTGTTGAATTTCTAATTTCATATCTTACATTGTAACTGGTGGCATTGAGTGGAATGAATTTCCTTTCATATTTAAAACACTTAAATTTTGTCACAAGAAAATGTGAAAGAGGAATACCTGAGAGATGTGGGAGACGTTTTTTGAGTGTTGAGTATTTAGAAAAATGCTCTTTGTTCAAATATTGCATTTTATGTGGGAAAACCCGCGACAACCTAACACGGGGTTTGGTTCTGGGTAAAAGGAGAAAAGGCTAAAGAGAGATATCTGCTAGGAATCTAGAGGATTTATAAACGTACACATTTTTGACATATAACGTTCTCATTGGTTACGTTGCATTCTAAAGTTCTGTTAAGATTATCCTAAATTGGAGAAAATTTTGCCGTTATTTTTTAAGTCTTTTAAATCTTAACTATATTGTCTTGAAGACTGCAATTTGATATGCTTATAACTTTGCTTAAATTATATCTTCCTTTTTCTAAGTCGTTCAGTTAAAATTGAAGACATTAAAAGAGTTTCAACTTCAAATTTTATTGAATGTTTGCGTTTGTCATTTGACAAGTGTGTGCAATATTCATCATATATCTTATTATTATATGTATCATTATATGTATAATATACATATATATATATATATATATATATATATATATATATATATATATATATATTTCCAAAGAAATAATTGATTTTTTTATTAATCCAACATATTTTTATTTCTTTAAACTAGGTACCTTCACTGATTCGTTAAAATGTCAAAATGATCAAAATATACGCCAAACTTGATAAAGTTTTATCGTCAAAATCTTTATGTTATTTTTAAGAGAAAAGATCAAAGAATTTTTCGATGATTAAATTATATTTTTTATTCTCTTTAGATCCTTCGAAATTTGGGTTCAAAATTTTGTTCTTTTTGTGTTAGCGGTAGGATCAAAGATTAGTAAAGGAAATTTTAGCGTCTTTTTTTTTTCGGTAAAAACACATTGATTTGGAAATTCATGAAAAATGAAATGTCAAATTTTAATGAAACTTTTAGGACTTTTTCATATATGAATGAAATTATTTTAGAAAAGTTTTTTTTTTTTTTTCCTGGTAATTTTTTCGTTTTTTACATCTGTTAACCACCACTTATTTAATTTTATGAACTTTCGAGAAAATAAATTTTGTTCCGCTTAATTTTTATATTAGTTAAAAGTAGAACACCTTGGCGAATTTAAATCATCAATATCTTTTTGTAAAACTGGCCCTCCGGATACCGAAAATCTGCACTGAATCGTATAATAAAAATGCAATAAAACTAAGACGCTATTTAATTAGAATAATTTTAATTTCTTAAATAAACAGCTACTGATTATTTAAGATGTTGACAGCTTGTCTGACAGACAGAAGTTTATCTAATCTTTTTCTGCGGTGGACATATCTGTAAAATTTACTTGTGCAATATAACGTGAGCGCCTTTTTTATATAATTTTTTAACTAGCTAGTCTTCTTAAAATTTTAGAAAAATATTCTCCGTAATCAAATGTTAAAATATGCATTTTTGCGATATTTTAAACTAAAATTAAATAATATTTGTTTTCCAATTAGATTGGTTCAATTTAAAATCAGCTAATATTCCACAAATATATTTTCAGAAAAGTATATTTTATGTTTAAAAGATTTTTTTTAATAAAGAGGATTATATTGTGATAGAAGATAGCTAAAAATGGCACTAAAATCTTCAATTTTAGCAATTTTAAAATAAAAGACTACTTCCAGTCAGTTTAAATTAGTTTTGAAATAGAGCAGAGTGTTTTGCTCAGTGGAAATATTAAATTTAATCGATTAGTTTGAACTTCAAACTAAAATAAAAGCGTTTTCTATAATTCATTTTAAACCTTAGGTATCGCGAATCTGTCGATGTCTCTACTTTAAAGGCTATTTTTAGTTGGATGCCCATATTTGAGTAGAGGCCTCTTTTATTTTAATTAGTATTTTATTTCGTCTACCGACCTGAATTTTCGAGAAATCTCATTAAAGAAAAATAGAGGATGCAGATTCGAATCTTGCCGGAGAATGCAATTTACTTTAATAAGATTTCGCGAATATGCAGACCGATATACGAAATAAAATACTGTTTAAAATAAACGGAGCGTCTACTCAAATATGGGTATCCATTTTAAAGAACGTTTAAATTGATAATATATATATATATATATATATATATATATATATATATATAATTTGAATATATTAAGACCGAAATTTTCAGAAAAATGAATATTAAAAAATTCATTTGATAGATAGATAGATAGATAGATAGATAGATGAACAAACTTAGATAAACAGATATACATAGATAATCTGAGGCAATCTATTCTATCACCCTCAGTCATTGAGAGTTACCCGACCGTGGATTGTGATAAAATCTTAAAAGAAACAATATATGTTTCAAAATTCAGATGAGCGCCGAAATGTTTAAATTTAATTTTTTTCTTTTTATCATCCTTTGCTTTAAAAAGTAAAACTAAAAAAAAAGATGGTCATTCAAATACTACCTAATAAAAACACTAACGAAATAAGCATTTCCTTTTAAAAGAATTGCGCTCTTCAGCCCGGAAAAACACATCTCGGAATGATAGATCTTTTCTATGTTTTACACCGATATACTTTGTATGTATAAGTACATCCACAAATTCGCTAAAAGATGATCATACATGATGAAAAATACCCCAAACTTGATCAAAACAAAATTTCATCGTCAAAATCTTTACGTTATTATTAAGAGGAAATACCAGGATATCTTTTTTATTATTAAATTATATTTTTTATTCCATTTTAGTTTTAAATTTAGTTTTAAATCTTTTGAAATTCTGCACACGCGTCTGCGCACACACAGGAACGCACACACAGACACTATGAAAGGAAAAATCATTGGGTGGGACAGAAAGAAAAAAGAAGAGGAGGAGGAGGAGCAGGAGAAATGCAAGGTTATCATAAATGTATCGGTGGCAGTAACTGAAATGTACATACTTTTTTAACCAGTCGCATATGAGCTTCAGAGTAATTTTTGTATGTATGCAAGGGCTCATGACTTCGGATGTCTGGTTCAAAATGATTTTGGGATCATGAAATGTCATTATTGCTAATTTTTCCTGATGATAAAGTTTGGAAATGTTATTGTAGGCTTCGACTTTTAAAAGAAATTTCCATCTTATAATCGGATCCCTGCTGTTTTCTTTTAAATTTTACACATGGTTAGGTAATTTGGTTCCTAAGACTTACTAGCTTGAATGACGACCTACGATTGTACCATCTTGGTTTGAAAGAATCTTCAGTACATCCGATATACGTTTTATTCTGGCCATTAATATCTGTTACTTCTGTTTTATATATATATATATATATATATATATATATATATATATATATATATATATATATATATATATATATATATATACACACGTTATTTTAGTGTGTACAAATGTTTGAGCTGCTATCATTGTTTATTATTTTCTTAAACGCTGAAATTAATAAAAAACGACCTAAAATAAGACGTCCACCGAGGCCGGTTGTTATTAATATCACTGTTTAAGAAAATAATTTAAAAAAAACAAAAAAAACAAAAAAAGAAACAATGATAGCAATTCAAAATAACGTATTTATTAATAAGAATTAATGTCGGATAAAAATACCCAAAATATATGTGTGTGTATGTGAGTGAATGTGTGTGTGTGTGTGTGTAAAAACGTGAGAGGGAGAGAAAGTGAGAGAGAGAGAGATTAAAAGAAAAGAAATACTTCTAAATACTTAGTTGCGTGGATGAATACATATGTATTTGATTCTCTATCATTCTCTCCATAATGTGTCGATTAGGAAATCTTTTCAATATTAGAAATGCAGGTCTTTATAGAGATGACGGTGTGATATTACTGCGCAAATAAACCAATTCTTTAATGACCATGATAACTACCATAATAAACGAAAAAGGTATACATTTTACACACACACACACACATATATATATATATGTAATTATATATATATATATATATATATATATATATATACACATAGATACACATAGATACATACATATATATATATATATATATATATATATATATATATATAGTGTGGGGGAATAAATATTCGAAAACCATAAAATAGTTATAACATGAAAAAACTTAAAATCCATACAATATTTCTACACCATTGCATAATGCTGCAATATGCAAAAACAATTAGAAAACTTTCTTATAAATCATTTAAAAATAATTCATTTAAAATAAATGAAATTATGCGTTATTTATAAAATTTCGAGGCGAAAAAGTATTCGTACAAAGTATGTCTTTAATATCAAAAAGTTTAAATAACCTTTATTTACATAATTCTTTGTAAGATATTGTTAGATTCTTCCAATTAGCTTATTACCGGAACAATCTAGAACACTCCACAATTTATTTCTTATGTAAGGTTATCTCCGCTCACAAGTCATACACAACAATTATCATAATGGGGAAAGGCAAGGAACTATCAAAGTCGCAAAAAGAATTGATCATCAAACATTGGAACGAAGGCAAAATCCATAGAAAAATAGAAAATATCCTGAATATACCATTTACTACTATTAGTTCCGTTATTGCTAAGTATAAAAAGGTGGAAACTGTTGAGAACAAATCGGGATCTGCTGCACCACGCAAGATTTTTACCAGAGAATGAGAAGAATTCGACGCAAAATTCAAGAAAATCCAATGACTACTCGGAGAGAAATACAGGAAGAATTAAAAGCATCAAGTATTATTGTTATGAAACGAACAATATGCAATGACTTTCACAGAAGTAAACTATGACCGCGCTGTCCAAGAATAAATTCACTTCTATTGAAGAAACATAGGATGCCTTGTTAAAATTTGTTCATGAGCATAAGAATAAACCTGAATCATTTTGGGTAAGTGTTTTATGGACAGATAAAGCAAAAATGGAACTGCTTGAAGGATACACGTTAGGAGAAGAGACGGCACAGCCTTTGCATCAATGAATACAATCCCAACAGTGAAATTCGATGGTGGCAATATCATGGTTTGGGGATGTTCTTTTGTTAACAAGTACGGGTAATTTAGAGATGGTAGAATGAATTCAAAAATATACCAAGATGTTTTGGACTATAATTTGTTTCGGTCAGTAAGAAAGCTTGGCCTTCCAAATGAATGTGTTTTGCAACAAGATAATGACCCAAAAACATACGGCTAAATCTACGAAAAGAATGGCTTATTGAAAACAATGTTAGAAAACAGTATCTAGACTCGAAGCCAATAGAGAATTTGTGGCATTGATGAAACGCTAAGTAGAGTACGGAGAAATAGAAAAACTTTCTGAGAAACAATGAAAAGAGTACTAAACTCTTACGTGATATTTGCCCTCCTGTATGACAATGAGTGATGGAATATCTTCTCAAAGATGAAGAAGAGAAGTCAACAGAAATGTGGTTCTACAGAAGCATGCTAAGGATACCATGGACCGAACATGTGAGCAACGACGAAATTTTAGAGAAAATGGAATCAAAAAGGAAACTTACACTCAATATCAGGAAAAGACAGTTGCTGTTTCTAGAGAATATAACGAGGAAAGAGGGCTTGGAAAATCTGATACACACAGGACAGACTGATGACAAGAGAGACACAGAAAAACAGCGCATGACATAGTCAATTAGCTTAAGTAAATGGATGGAAGTTGTGGAGAGCCGTGATAGCCTATGTCCTGAGGGGACAGCACATAAGGAAGAAAAAGATGGTCTTTTCACTACATGTATCTGCATGTATGCGTGCGTGCGTGCGTGCGTGTGTCTGTGTCTGCGTACATGCCCGTTTGCATGTCTGTATATCACTGAAGATACATAACGAAATATCAATATGTATCGGGTGTGTAAATAAGTAAAATCATTGAATGTATGTAACACACACACACACACGCACACACACACACACACTGGCGTGCACGCACACGCATACACATATGTGTGTACATGCACGTGAATAAGTATGATATATAATTGTCTATATGTTTATTTGAAGATATATATATATATATATATATATATATATATATATATATATGTCTACTAACATAAATATTTTTGCAAACACATCACCGTAATGAACAACCCAGTGCGAATCAAAGTAGCTTTTTTTACTTTCAATATATGAAGCACTGAACGACGTGCGTATATTTAGTCCCTTTATTACAGTATGAGCGTGTGTAGAAATATATATAGCCGGCAATAAATATGAATAGGACACATTTCCTCATATATTATATTAATAATAATAAATTTAATGGTCAGAATTGAATTAGACAAAGAAGCATTAAAGAAGTATTAAAATGTCTTCAATACAAAAAGATAAAAATTTCGCATGTAGAGCTTTTATGAAGAAAAAATTAGGAAATCAGCCGATTCCACAACCTTGGTTTCAACCTTTTGGTATCTTCAGGCGATTTCGGTCAATTGATTTCCTAATGCTACATACGAACTCAAAAGTAAGCTTTTAGTATGTACACAACGGGTCATTATTTCCGATCTCTGATTCAAAAGTTTTATTTTGTGTAGAAATGTTATCGTAGCTAATTTTTCTTCTTGACAAAGGGTACAAATGTTGCTATGATTTTTGTAAGATTTTGCTTTCTTTAAAAAAAAACGTCTCCTCTTTACTTACAAAGCTGCTTGGCTAAAAAGCTAGAGATAGTTTCTTTTACGAACAGAATACAAACTTTTTTTTCTTATTAAAGAAGTATTCGCATACGTGTGTGCCTTTGAGAGTAAGATGCGTGCGTACATATGTAAAATTATGTTTAGATAAATACTTAGATACACTTTGGGACCCAACTGCCCCCTTCTGTGCGTATGTCTGCATATGGGTCAATACTTGGATATAGAAAAACTTTTTGTCCGTACGTATTTGTACAATTGCGTGCAATTCTATGTTTCTACGGGCTTACGTAGGTTCTTTTATAATAGCGACAATTGCGATGTTCCTTCATACAAGATCTTATTAACAAACTTTAGATTTCTTATTTATATAAGCTAAAACGTGGGGACATTAAACATTATCATTATCACTACCACTATTATATCCTTCCCCAACACCGTTACTAATGCTTTTTACCTTTATCATTGCTCTCATTATTGTAATTATTATTTTAATTCTTACTATTTTCACCATCATTTTTACGTTTATTGCATCCATTACCATAATTACCTTTGTCATCAGTGTCACATTTTTCACAATCACACATCACGTCAAGATTAGAGCCAAATTTACGGCTATCATAACAAACTATTACAAATTAGAATACCTTTTATTTTCACTATTAATATAAGTGTAATAGTTTATAAGACACAAGCAATCAACATTAAAAATAAAATCATCATATTCGCATACAGATCTCTCTTTAAGCAATGTCATGATGTAAACAAAACAAAAATTGACATAAATAGCCTCAAATTTTAAAAATAAATCAGTTTGTCTGAGGATCGCATAAGCGTGAAACCGACGTTAAGAAACGCATATCCATTCAACTAAGTATGTTAGCTTTATCACTGATATTGAGCGCTTTCCAATAAGCACCGCTCACACACACACACACACACACACACACACACATATATATATATATATATATATATATATATATATATATATATTAAGCATTTCACCCCAAGCAAGGCGGGAAGCCACTAGGACGCAAGGGGTTACAGAAGATTTGGAGCAAGATCAGATAGGAGTGATAGAGGAAAGGATGAGGAGAAGGGTACTGGATAGATCAAGGCAACTGCAGATGTCGATTGACATTACATTTGAATAGTTGGAGATTATAGCTCTCAGGGAAGCGGGAATAGGGAAGGAGTTCCACAGGCGCGAGGTGCGAGACATGAAGCTATTGGAGTAGAAGAGACGTCTACATTTAGGAGTTTCGACAGTGGAAGGGTGAGAGCGGGATGCCAGTCTCGTAGGGCGCTTGAATTCATGAAGTCTGGGAACCAGCGAATGCAGCTCCTCGGAGCAATTACCATGAAAGTATTTGTAAAAAAGTCAGAGAGAGGCGACGGCACGTCTGTGAGAGAGCAACCGTAGACGAGATGCCAGAACAGGGCCAATTATATTGCATATCCGCCTCTGGAGCTTATCAAGAACCCCGAAGCAAACAGAAGGGGCTCCAGATCATATATGGCAGCAATACTCCATGCAAGGGAGAATTGTTGATTTGTAGATCTGAAGGATCGATTCCGGGGAGAAAAATTTCCTGGTGCGGCACAGGGAGCCAACTTTCCTTGCGGTGGACGAAGCAATTGACTCAATGTATTTGTTCCATCTCAGGTCAGCAGACAAGGTGAGACCGAGCAGCCGCAGAGAAGTGCACTCGAGAAGTTGAGCGTTAGACATTCTAATGGAGGGCAGGGAAGGATCTCTGTGATGATTAATAGAGAGCAGTTTTGTTTTTGAAGCGTTAAAATTGACCAGCCAATTCCTGCCCCAGTTCACAACCGACTGGAGGTCCTTTTCGAGACGCACGGCCAGGTTAGTTTTGTCAGTGACACTAGATTTGTTTTTGAGGCAGAAATAAGTTGTGGTGTCATCCGCGTAGATGCCAACTTGGGAATTTATGGCGTCATGAAGGTCATTTATGTAGATAAGGAATAGAGTGGGGCCTAGGATGGAGCCTTGAGGAACACCTGCGTTCGTAGGATAGGAACTGGAGGAGAATCCGTTGAGAACGACCTTCAATTCACGGTTTGATAGGAATGATTGTATTAGGTCAAACAATCGACCTGTAATGCCATAACCCTGGAGCTTGCGAAGAAGGCCGGCATGCCAAACCCTATCAAACGCTTTGGAGATGTCTAGGGCCACGGCACGAGCTTCCCCGTTATTTTGAAGAGCTTGGTAGGCAGTTTCAGTGATGGCCGTAAGCACATCAGCTGTAGATCGGGCAAAGCGGAAGCCATATTGCTTGTCTGAGAGCAGATCATGGGATCATGGTTAACCACTACGGTATTGATTAGGGCTTCGAAGACTTTGCCGAAGAGGGGTAAGAGACTGATAGGACGGTAATTAGAAGGGTCAGAGGGGTCGCCAGAGTTCTTGAAGACAGGAACAATCGAAGAGGACTTCCAGCAGTCAGGAAAACAAGATTCCTTGAAGCAGTAGTTATATAGTTTAGAGAGAGCGGGCGCCAGTTCAGGCGCGCATTTCTTCAAGACAATGGCTGGTATCCCATCTCCACCACTAGCCTTGTTGGGGTCTAAATTGGAGATAATGCCCAATACCAAAGACGGATTTATGTGTAACCCACTCAATAGCGCCTCAGTTCTAAAAGGGAAGTCGGGTATTGGTACACCGGAAGAGTCGAGCGTTGATATGAATGAAAATTTCCGAGCAAAGCATTCAGCCTTGTCGGCAGATGAGGTCAGGACTTCGAACTGGTTGAACAAAGGAGGTATAGAGGGTTTACAATTGTTCAATACGCTCTTGCAGAGACGCCAATAATCTTTGGAGCCAAATTTCTCCAGTGCAATACGCCCCTTCATCCGAGCAGCAAATAGTGACTTAGCATCGTTGAGGACACGCTTACACTCGTTACGGGCGGAAGCAAAGAGACGTCTATTGCAGTCCGACATGTCGCTACGAAATAGTTGAAAGAAGTGGTTCCTATGGGCAATGGCGGCTGAGCAAGCAGCCGAGAACCAAGGGGAGGAGCGCGACTTGACCCTATATTTCCTTGAGGGGATGTAAGCGTCGATTACAGCTTTAACCCAGGATGAGACCTCAGAAGCACATTCTTGGACGGGGAGCATAAAGACAACATCTCAGGGGACATCGCGGAGGAAATCACGGAACGAGTCCCAGTCAGCTCGTTGATAGTAGAACGAAGTTCTAGTGGTAGGAGGTTCTTTGCAGGGGGGTGGAGTTGACAGACACTACAGCATGATCGGAGTTACCAAGAGGGCAGAGTTGCGTGGCGCTACAAGACTTGGGGATGGAGGTAAAACACAGATCGAGAAGAGAGGCCTTACCTTCCTGGTTGAAGACAAAACAAGTGGGGAAGTTAACTATCTGCGTGAGGGATTGATAGACTGAAAAATTAAGTGTTTGAATGCCTGCGTGGTCAGTAGTAGCATTCTCAAGCCACAAGGTATGATGGGCGTTAAAGTTGCCAAACACAAATATGTGAGCAAACGGGTGGAGGGAGAGAGCCTTGTCTATACTGTCAGAAATGCTATCGAGTATCGCACAGTCTTGAGAGGATGGAGAGTGGTAAAGGAAGAAGAGATAGCTTGCCGCATTGAGAAGAGATAGTCGGAGGCACATGTACGACTGGTCTGGCGATTCGAGAGACAACTCTCTGACGAGAGGGAGATGGTCCTTGACGTAGACACCAAGGCCGTACATGTGGGTTAGAGAGTCTTTTCTGAGGAGAGGGAAGTAGCCTGGGATCGAGAGATCAGAGGAGGGGATAGACGAGACAAGGTTGGTCTCACAGAGAGCCAGTGTATCCGGGCAGTTTGCAGTGAGGAAAGATTCCAGACTGCAGAAGTTTGTTCTAATGCCACGGATGTTGGAGAATGAAATGTTGAGGGGTTTAGGTGATTTTTGAGGGGCTGGCTTAGGATTACTTTTTCGGTCTTTGTAAGTCATGTGGAATTTTTTTTTTCTAAGGTGAGAAGGCCCGAAGTAAAAGAAACAGACAGTTATCGACTGTGACGTGGACAGAGAGGAGTTGGCACAGCCTGCATCATAATGTGGTCTCAGGGCTGACCACCAGAGGTGACTGCAGGGACACCTTTCTATGCGCGACATGCCACAACACCCCGGTATTATACAACTGTTGATCAAAGCGGCCGCTCAAGACGCTACGCAAGAATTAGAGCTCCTAACTACCAGTCGGAAACAGCAACAAGAGAACTGTCAACCGTGTACCCTCAGAATGAAGAGGTGATGCCACAGACTGCCCACATCACGGGAGAAACAGAGCTGCACTAGTACAGAGGCCAGAGAGTGACAGAGAATACCGGGAACCCCTTCCTAAACAAGAAACAAGGCGTGATCCTCTACTCATGTCCAAGAGAAGGGGGAGGAGTGTTGACGGGGCGATGAAAGCCTACCTACTCCTATTACATATAACACATACACGAACGACAAAAACAAAGGAAAGGATAAGAGTGTGGGTAGTTGGCAAAGTGTCCACGTAGACACTTGGATTTTACCCTTTCACAACTCTAAGTTTTAATTTAGTATAAGTCCCATTGCCCTATTCTAAAAAAAGAAATTGAAGAAAATAAGGTTATGCGGCTTTTGTTGATATGTCATAATAAATGCCACATCATACGTGGCAGCGAGTGTTTGGCCGCTTTCTTTCTCATGATAACCAGTGAATGCACGGCTTACCTTAAGTCCAAGCATAGGGTTTCAACGAAACGCGTAGCTGGGGGGGAGGGGTTAACGGCCAATCCTCCGCCCCTACCAACAGTGGGCTTGGGAGACATGCTTTCAATAAAATTAAGAACAACATAAACGACAAAAACAATTCCATGTTCGGACATTTTATCTAGCAAGAAAATTCGGCCAACTAGATCATGAGAATACTGACGAGACACTTTCGCATCTAGCCAAAGACATTCAATTTTCCTTTCCTTTTATTTTTCTTTCGAACCGGGATTTCTAACTAAACCATCAAATAGGTTAGAATGATTAGGACAAAAATAAATGTGTTACGATAATCAAACAGACTGACGAGTAGGGGGAGAAAAAAAAAGAAAAAGAAAAATGAAAATGAGTTTTCGGTAGAGCGAAATTATACTCACACAGGGCAGCAAGTGGTTGTCCGCTTTCTTTCTCATAAAACATATATAAGATTGATATATATATATATATATATATATATATATATATATATATATATATATATATATATATATACGTACATATATATATACGTACATATATACATATTATACATATATATATATATACTTTATATATATATATATTTCATATATATATATAAAGGTACAGAATTTTGAAACCCTTATTATAATAAAGAGCCAAAATCTAAGGTCTTTTATCACATTATCTTTTTTGAAATTTTTAATATATTTACGTGACTGATACATTCTGCTCAATGTATGTGTGCATTGAACTATCTATGATATCATCATAATGTACACACGCCGTAATACTAACAATTTAATAACAGGGTTTGACTGACGTCCTCGATCTTCCACTTTTGTCTTCTTATTCACGAATATCACATCCAGTTTTCTTGTTTATTATTATTATTATTATTATTATTATTATTATTATTATTATTAGGCTAACGGTGACACTGAGCCAAACACATTTTTCTCAAAGGCACAAAAAGAATACAGACTCAACTGATATTCGAACACAATACATTTTCCGTACTGATAACCCTTTCTAAGTCATTATTAACGAGATATGTATGTCAACCCTCATTAACCTTATTGGCTGGTGCTTATTGCTAGATAGAGTGAAAGTAAATTTTATTGAATTTCTAGCACCTTCCTCAATATCTTCAATGACGAAAACCCTATATTGGAAGATCAGTTTCAATTCTTCCTCGAATTTCCAATAATGTTCTACAGCTTTCTCCATTCACGAAGGAGGTCATGATACATTTTACACTTTTACGCTTTCTTTTACTTCTTTTATTTTTTTATTTTTTATTTTTTTTGCGTTGTTGTTCGCTGACATAACCATGTCAACAATCGTTTACAACTATCAGATAAGGTTTCATAATCTGAACATGGTTATCCGTTTGAATTCATTTAATACTATTTGTTTGGATAGACGAACCAATTCGTTTGAACAATTCATATTGTAACATTGTTCCTACCCTATCATACTTGTTTTTGTATTATTTATTGCATTCATTTGTAATATTATTATTAATTAATAAAATTAACACGTGATATATTATAGTTATATAATTACTATTACTCATGTCGTTGTAGATATTATCATTATCATTGTTGTTGTTGCTACATAAAAGCAAATAAAAACTATAAAAATCTTTGACAACGAACGTTTTGTTATGTCTCTAAACGATGCTGTGTGCCTTCGCACACAAGTACATGAAGACGACCACCATCGCTTCCACTTTTATATGCATCGTCATTCAGAAATTGTTTAACATTCTTCTTCGCTTTTTGCTTTCAATCTTTCGTAATAGAACATATCGCGTCACTTCGAAGCGAATTCACAGCTAGAAAAAATTGCAACAATGTTGATCCTAATTAAAATCAACTGGGCACCCCTCAAAGAATTAAAAATTAAAAACCAGTTCCACATTCCGTATCGTAATTTTCCTACATTGTCATAAGACTTTTTATCATAATTTTCATTTTGAATATATTTATTTTAAACATTATTGTTGTTATTATCTTATGTCATCATCGTAACAATTATCATTATCATAATAACAATTATCATTATAATAGTTGGCCGCCTTGGTCTTGTGAACAAAAATCTACTAAAAGTCAAGATAGAAAATGGTGAAATCGAGGCTTTTGTTGGTAAAACATTGCAGTCACTGTCTTTTTATGGAAGTTCTTTGTCTTGCAGTCAACTAGCAATGGCTAATAATTATTATTACTTTGCCATTATGTTATTGTCGTCAATTTATGATAGTTAATACAACTCTCATATTATTTGAACTAATTTTATCTTAGGCTTACTGTAACTTCTCCCAAACAATTCGTTGTTTTTGGTTGTTCATTAAATTCTTTATTCTCTTCCAGTCTTTTCATCATTTCTGCGTCAATAAATTTCTACAGTTTTCTATATACCACTGCAGATACGTCAGTCATTGATTTCCAGTTTTCAAGTTTGTGAGTGTTTTTGTTCTTAACCTTATGTTTTAGACTTCTTCTTCTTCTTCTTCTTCATATTATTATTATTATTATTATCTTCTCTTCTTTTGTACGTCTGTTTTGTTTTCAACCTAATATTTTGCATTATGGGTGTTCCCATCAAGTTGTACGATCTTAACCAGCACTTTTCGCTGAATGTTTGCAGAGCCAAGCAACATAAACTTCTGAAGCGATGGAATACTGGGCGTTATTCTGATTTTTGTAATAAAAGACTAACTTTCGTGACATAAACTCCAATGCTCCAATGATAACTGGAACAACAGTACCACATTCTAGCAGGTCGGTCTACTTCTTAAGCTTGTAAATTTCTATGATATATTATGGCCACCAGGAACAGCCATCTAGATAAGGAGGCATTTTTTCAACGACTGTCATGTCTGTTTTGGTGTCCACAAAGAAGCGGTGCTTTTTGGGTGTTAAAATCCGACAAGATCTTGACATGGTCCTTACGATCACCTTCTGTAGTTTGTGGCAGTGCCATTTCTGTTAGGCTTCCATACTTCTTACATAGGCTCCAATGCAGATGCGAGGCCACTTTATCATGGTAGCCTTTCCATTGCAAGCATTCCACACGCGTTAATTATGTACGTGACATTTTCAACCTTCATGGCACACAACTTGCATTTGTCTGAATCCACTTGGCGATAGATATTCTTCCGGACAGAATCTTGTTTTAATGGTCCTGGTGTTCCTATTGCTTTTAACTTTTCTTTTACTGTCCTCTTTCTGTATTCTTCTTTGTTCCTGGTGTTTTCTTTTATAAATTTTTTTCTATTTCGATACGTACTTTAAGAGTGCCTCTTCGCTGTTAACAGACAAAAGTCCAATGACCTACGTTTACTTCTTTCTTACTCTTCAATGTAAATACATCTTCTATCTCCTTCTTTTCGTAGTGTGTATAATCTTTGATGAAGGATACCATTCTATTCTCATGGTGCGAGTCTTTCTGTCCAGAGTTTGTAACCTCTCCTTTGTCTACTCAACCACTCCGCCGCTATACCTGACCACAGATAATCCAGACGTTCACGACGGTTATAAGATTACAGCGATTCAACTTGGACTTCAGAAGAATTAACTTTTTCATATATGTCTCTGTAATCTGTTCTTAATGATGTTATCCAAATCCAGAATACCATATGGTATTTGTATCCAGTTTTCTCTGCGTCAGTGATCATTATTATTGTTGTTGTTGTTGTTGTTTATTATTCTTTCTTTCATCATCATCATCATCATCATCATCATCATCATCATTATCATCATCATCATCATCATCACCACCATTGTTGCGAAGGGTCAAGTGACAGAAAGTTTTCCTCAAATTTCTCCGATTTCAATTATAATTTAGTCTAGGGAGACTAAATCCTTTCTCAATTCAATTGTTATTGCACAACATCAACGCTGGAATGCAAACGAAAAATGGTAGAATCAGACCAACCTTCAACCACATTTGACGCATCACACTCTTCTACGTCATATATCTATGCAAATCTGCGCTTAGCTTGCGTCTGTGTGTATGTGTGTATTTATTGCTGTGTAATGTATTTTATCATTATCGTTATTTTATCTACTAACGTTTCATGCATTTATAATTGCATATACATATACATAGTTTTACTATATTCATGTATATGTGTTATTTGTATTTGTGTGTTTTATGTCTCATCATTTTTAGAACTTTGTTCATTAATTTTTGAAAGTCGATGTCTTATGATATTAAATTTATCCGATTTTCATTTTTGACTTGGACAAATAATAAACTTGGGTGAGGTTGGAGAGAAATGTGTCTGGTAAATTTTTTTATGGTTTGTTGTGTGGCCGAGACAACATATACGATTCGAATGTGCATTTAAGACATTGAAATTGTAAAAGAAACAAAGACAATTGCAGATACGTGTGTGAGGAAATGAAAAAAAAATCGTTCAATTACTTAACCAATCAAAGTGAATTAATTTGAAATTAGAAAGGGTAAGCATTCTGAGTAATAGCAAAAATAACCAATAGGAAAAGTAAAAAAACAACTTGGGAAACAAAATGTGCATTTATGGTACAGAGAATATACTTATGAATATATCTAGAGGAAAATACAAATCGATATATGTTAATCTATATATATAGCATCCACGGGGATATATGTAGGGCTAAAGCGGACATTACCCCCGCACATACACACAGGCTTTTTTGCTAGAAACGAGAACTCAACGGAAGACTGTACTTGTCCTCTTAACATCAATCTCTGGCAATGCTCTATCATTTATCTAAAATCTTTACCGCCATTAATTTTTAATATAAATAATGAAACTTCAACTTACGTTTTTTTTTTCGAAACAATAGCTTCTAAAATTTTTATGTAATTCTCAATTACGGAAAAGGTCTATAGATCCCATTCCATAAAATAAGTACAAGACAAACGAAAACCTAAGAAAAAAAGATTATATTTCAAATCAAAAGAAAATTTAACTACAGCAGGATCTTCTTCTATGTGCCGTGTCCCTTCAGGATATAGGCGATCATGGTTCTCCACATTTTCCTGTCCTTTGTAGCTCGTAGTAAAGTTTGTCTTTTTGCTATCTTAATCCCTGTTCTGACGACCATTTACACAAGCTTTCAGATAGGTTAGGCTTTGCTTTCCTCTGTCCCTCTTACCATCAATAAGTCCTGAAAGTCCTCTTTCCACATTACGTGTCGTAGAAATTTCCGCTCTCTTTCTGATTCTATGTCCTTTTCGTTTCCATTCTCTTCGCCGCTGCACACATGAAGCACATTTCTGCTGTTTCATCTGTGTTCCGCATTCACTGCCATATAGGAGGATTGGTAATATGTTGAAGTTCAGTACTCATTTTCTAACGAAATTTTCCTGTTTCTTGCTCCTTTATTTAGCTTTTGAAAGGCATCATTCGCTATCCCAATGCGCTTTCGGATTTCCGTGTCGCGTTTTTCGTCCTCTATTAAAACACTCCCCAAACATTTAAATATTTGTACTTGCTTGATTTTGGCATTTCCAATTTGTCATTTGCTTTTCCTTTTCCTAGTAACATCCGGTCTGTTTTCTTACAATTGAACTTTAGTCATTTCTTCTAACTTTCCTTCTGTAGGAATTACTATAGTTTCCTTTCTGTGTCAGCTATCTACACTGTGTCACCTGCATATCTTATATTGTTAAGACTGTCTACCAATAATAAATCCCTGAGCGTGGTTTCAGTGTAAAAGTTGAATAGGTCATGTGAAAAGACACATCCTTGTCTCACCCCACGTTAAATTTTTGTGTATTTACTTTATTTTCTATCCGTATGCAGAATGGTTTGCTCCTAGTATAAGTTCCGGATTATTCTAATATTCTTCCCAAATATGTCAGGCTTACCGAGAATGGTTTGCTCCTGGTATAAGTTCCGGATTATTCTAATATTCTTCCCAAATATATCAAGCTTACCGAGAATGGTTTGGTCCTAGTATAAGTTCCAGATTATTCTAATATCTTCCCAAATATGTCAAGCTTACCGAGAATGGTTAGCTCCTAATATAAGTTCCGGATTATTCTAATATTCTTCCCAAATATGTCAAGCTTACCGAGAATGTTTGCTCCTAGTATAAGTTCCGGATTATTCTAATATTCTTCCCAAATATGTCAAGCTTACCGAGAATGGTTTGCTCCTAGTATAAGTTCCGGATTATTCTCATATTCTTCCCAAATATGTCAAACTTACCGAAAATGGTTGGCTCCTAGTATAAGTTCCGGATTATTCTAATATTCTTCCCAAATATGTCAAGCATACCGAGAATGGTTTGCTCCTAGTATAAGTTCCGGATTATTCTAATATTCTTCTAAAATATGTCAAGCTTACCGAGAATGGTTTTACTCCTAATATAAGTTCAGGATTATTCTAATATTCTTCCCAAATATGTCAAGCTTACCGAGAATGGTTTGCTCCTAGTATACGTTCCGGATTATTCTAATATTCTTCCCAAATATGTCAAGCTTACCGAGAATGGTTTGCTCCTATTATAAGTTCCGGAATATTCTAATATTCTTCCCAAATATGTCAAGCTTACCGAGAATGGTTTGGTCCTAGTTGAAGTTCCGGATTATTCTAATATTCTTCCCAAATATGTCAAGCTTACCGAGAATGGTTTGCTCATATTATAAGTTCCGGATTATTCTAATATTCTTCCCAAATATTTCAAGCTTACCGAGAATGGTTTGCTCCTAGTATAAGTTCCGGATTATTCTAATATTCTTCCCAAATATGTCAAACTTACCGAAAATGGTTTGCTCCTAGTATAAGTTCCGGATTATTTTAATATTCTTCTCAAATATGTCAAGCTTACCGAGAATGGTTTGCTCCTAGTATAAGTTCCGGATTATTCTAATATTCTTTCCAAATAAGTCAAACTTACCGAGAATGGTTGGCTCCTAGTATAAGTTCCGGATTATTCTAATATTCTTCCCAAATATGTCAAGCTTACCGAGAATGGTTTGCTCCTAGTATAAGTTCCGGATTATTCTAATAATCTTCCCAAATATGTCAGGCTTACCGAGAATGGTTTGCTCCTGGTATAAGTTCCGGATTATTCTAATATTCTTCCCAAATATATCAAGCTTACCGAGAATGGTTTGCTCCTAGTATAATTTCCGGATTATTCTAATATTCTTCCCAAATATGTCAAACTTACCGAAAATGGTTGGCTCCTAGTATAAGTTCAGGATTATTCTCATATTCTTCCCAAATATGTCAAGCTTACCGAGAATGGTTTGCTCCGAGTATAAGTTCCGGATTATTCTAATATTCTTCCCAAATATGTCAATATTACCGAGAATGGTTTGCTCCTAGTATAAGTTCCGGATTATTCTAATATTCTTCCCAAATATGTCAGGCTTACCGAGAATGGTTTGCTCCTGGTATAAGTTCCGGATTATTCTAATATTCTTCCCAAATATATCAAGCTTACCGAGAATGGTTTGGTCCTAGTATAAGTTCCAGATTATTCTAATATCTTCCCAAATATGTCAAGCTTACCGAGAATGGTTAGCTCCTAATATAAGTTCCGGATTATTCTAATATTCTTCCCAAATATGTCAAGCTTACCGAGAATGTTTGCTCCTAGTATAAGTTCCGGATTATTCTAATATTCTTCCCAAATATGTCAAGCTTACCGAGAATGGTTTACTCCTAGTATAAGTTCCGGATTATTCTAATATTCTTCCCAAATATGTCAAACTTACCGAAAATGGTTGTCTCCTAGTATAAGTTCCGGATTATTCTAATATTCTTCCCAAATATGTCAAACTTACCGAGAATGGTTTGCTCCTAGTATAAGTTCCGGATTATTCTAATATTCTTCTAAAATATGTCAAGCTTACCGAGAATGGTTTGCTCATATTATAAGTTCCGGATTATTCTAATATTCTTCCCAAATATTTCAAGCTTACCGAGAATGGTTTGCTCCTAGTATAAGTTCCGGATTATTCTAATATTCTTCCCAAATATGTCAAACTTACCGAAAATGGTTTGCTCCTAGTATAAGTTCCGGATTATTTTAATATTCTTCTCAAATATGTCAAGCTTACCGAGAATGGTTTGCTCCTAGTATAAGTTCCGGATTATTCTAATATTCTTCCCAAATATGTCAAACTTACCGAGAATGGTTTGCTCCTAGTATAAGTTCCGGATTATTCTAATATTCTTCCCAAATATGTCAAGCTTACCGAGAATGGTTTGGTCCTAGTTGAAGTTCCGGATTATTCTAATATTCTTCCCAAATATGTCAAGCTTACCGAGAATGGTTTACTCCTAGTATAAGTTCCGGATCATTCTAATATTCTTCCCAAATATGTCAAGCTTACCAAGAATGGTTGGCTCCTAGTATAAGTTCCGGATTATTCTAATATTCTTCCCAAATATGTCAAACTTACCGAGAATGGTTTGCTCCTATTATAAGTTCCGGATTATTCTAATATTCTTCCCAAATATGTCAAGCTTGCCGAGAATGGTTTTGTCCTAGTTGAAGTTCCGGATTATTCTAATATTCTTCCCAAATATGTCAAGCTTACCGAGAATGGTTTGCTCCTAGTATAAGTTCTGGATTATTCTAATATTCTTTCCAAATATGTCAAACTTACCGAGAATGGTTTGCTCCTATTATAAGTTCCGGATTATTCTAATATTCTTCCCAAATATATCAAGCTTACCGAGAATGGTTTGCTCCTAATATAAGTTCCGGATTATTCTAATATTCTTCCCAAATATATCAAGCTTACCGAGAATGGTTTGCTCCTAGTATAAGTTCCGGATTATTTTAATATTCTCCTCAAATATGTCAAGCTTACCGAGAATGGTTTGCTCCTAGTATAAGTTCCGGATTATTCTAATATTCTTCCCAAATATGTCAAGCATACCGAGAATGGTTTGCTCCTAGTATAAGTTCCGGATTATTCTAATATTCTTCCCAAATATGTCAAGCTTACCGAGAATCGTTTGCTCCTAGTATAAGTTCCGGATTATTCTAATATTCTTCCCAAATATGTCAAGCTTACCGGGAATGGTTTGGTCCTAGTTGAAGTTCCGGATTATTCTAATATTCTTCCCAAATATGTCAAGCTTACCGAGAATGGTTTGCTCCTAGTATAAGTTCCGGATTATTCTAATATTCTTCCCAAATATGTCAAGCATACCGAGAATGGTTTGGTCCTAGTTGAAGTTCCGGATTATTCTAATATTCTTCCCAAATATGTCAAGCTTACCGAGAATGGTTTGCTCCTAGTATAAGTTCCGGATTATTCTAATATTCTTCCCAAATATGTCAAGCATACCGAGAATGGTTTGGTCCTAGTTGAAGTTCCGGATTATTCTAATATTCTTCCCAAATATGTCAAGCTTACCGAGAATGGTTTGCTCCTAGTATAAGTTCCGGATTATTCTAATATTCTTCCGAAATATGTCAAGCATACCGAGAATGGTTTGGTCCTAGTTGAAGTTCCGGATTATTCTAATATTCTTCCCAAATATGTCAAGCTTACCGAGAATGGTTTGCTCCTAGTATAAGTTCCGGATTATTCTAATATTCTTCCCAAATATGTCAAACTTACCGAAAATGGTTTGCTCCTAGTATAAGTTCCGGATTATTCTCATATTCTTCCCAAATATGTCAAGCTTACCGAGAATGGTTTGCTCCTACTATAAGTTCCGGATTATTCTAATATTCTTCCCAAATATGTCAAGCATACCGAGAATGGTTTGGTCCTAGTTGAAGTTCCGGATTATTCTAATATTCTTCCCAAATATGTCAAGCTTACCGAGAATGGTTTGCTCCTAGTATAAGTTCCGGATTATTCTAATATTCTTCCCAAATATGTCAAGCATACCGAGAATGGTTTGGTCCTAGTTGAAGTTCCGGATTATTCTAATATTCTTCCCAAATATGTCAAGCTTACCGAGAATGGTTTGCTCCTAGTATAAGTTCCGGATTATTCTAATATTCTTCCCAAATAGGTCAAGCATACCGAGAATGGTTTGGTCCTAGTTGAAATTCCGGATTATTCTAATATTCTTCCCAAATATGTCAAGCTTACCGAGAATGGTTTGCTCCTAGTATAAGTTCCGGATTATTCTAATATTCTTCCCAAATATGTCAGGCTTACCGAGAATGGTTTGCTCCTGGTATAAGTTCCGGATTATTCTAATATTCTTCCCAAATATATCAAGCTTACCGAGAATGGTTTGGTCCTAGTATAAGTTCCAGATTATTCTAATATCTTCCCAAATATGTCAAGCTTACCGAGAATGGTTAGCTCCTAATATAAGTTCCGGATTATTCTAATATTCTTCCCAAATATGTCAAGCTTACCGAGAATGTTTGCTCCTAGTATAAGTTCCGTATTATTCTAATATTCTTCCCAAATATGTCAAACTTACCGAGGATGTTTGCTCCTAGTATAAGTTCCGGATTATTCTCATATTCTTCCCAAATATGTCAAGCTTACCGAGAATGGTTTGCTCCTACTATAAGTTCCGGATTATTCTAATATTCTTCCCAAATATGTCAAGCATACCGAGAATGGTTTGGTCCTAGTTGAAGTTCCGGATTATTCTAATATTCTTCCCAAATATGTCAAGCTTACCGAGAATGGTTTGCTTCTAGTATAAGTTCCGGATTATTCTAATATTCTTCCCAAATATGTCAAGCATACCGAGAATGGTTTGGTCCTAGTTGAAGTTCCGGATTATTCTAATATTCTTCCCAAATATGTCAAGCTTACCGAGAATGGTTTGCTCCTAGTATAAGTTCCGGATTATTCTAATATTCTTCCCAAATATGTCAAGCATACCGAGAATGGTTTGGTCCTAGTTGAAATTCCGGATTATTCTAATATTCTTCCCAAATATGTCAAGCTTACCGAGAATGGTTTGCTCCTAGTATAAGTTCCGGATTATTCTAATATTCTTCCCAAATATGTCAGGCTTACCGAGAATGGTTTGCTCCTGGTATAAGTTCCGGATTATTCTAATATTCTTCCCAAATATATCAAGCTTACCGAGAATGGTTTGGTCCTAGTATAAGTTCCAGATTATTCTAATATCTTCCCAAATATGTCAAGCTTACCGAGAATGGTTAGCTCCTAATATAAGTTCCGGATTATTCTAATATTCTTCCCAAATATGTCAAGCTTACCGAGAATCGTTTGCTCCTAGTATAAGTTCCGGATTATTCTAATATTCTTCCCAAATATGTCAAGCTTACCGGGAATGGTTTGGTCCTAGTTGAAGTTCCGGATTATTCTAATATTCTTCCCAAATATGTCAAGCTTACCGAGAATGGTTTGCTCCTAGTATAAGTTCCGGATTATTCTAATATTATTCCCAAATATGTCAAGCATACCGAGAATGGTTTGGTCCTAGTTGAAGTTCCGGATTATTCTAATATTCCTCCCAAATATGTCAAGCTTACCGAGAATGGTTTGCTCCTAGTATAAGTTCCGGATTATTCTAATATTCTTCCCAAATATGTCAAGCATACCGAGAATGGTTTGGTCCTAGTTGAAGTTCCGGATTATTCTAATATTCTTCCCAAATATGTCAAGCTTACCGAGAATGGTTTGCTCCTAGTATAAGTTCCGGATTATTCTAATATTCTTCCCAAATATGTCAAGCATACCGAGAATGGTTTGGTCCTAGTTGAAGTTCCGGATTATTCTAATATTCTTCCCAAATATGTCAAGCTTACCGAGAATGGTTTGCTCCTAGTATAAGTTCCGGATTATTCTAATATTCTTCCCAAATATGTCAAACTTACCGAAAATGTTTGGCTCCTAGTATAAGTTCCGGATTATTCTCATATTCTTCCCAAATATGTCAAGCTTACCGAGAATGGTTTGCTCCTACTATAAGTTCCGGATTATTCTAATATTCTTCCCAAATATGTCAAGCATACCGAGAATGGTTTGGTCCTAGTTGAAGTTCCGGATTATTCTAATATTCTTCCCAAATATGTCAAGCTTACCGAGAATGGTTTGCTCCTAGTATAAGTTCCGGATTATTCTAATATTCTTCCCAAATATGTCAAGCATACCGAGAATGGTTTGGTCCTAGTTGAAATTCCGGATTATTCTAATATTCCTCCCAAATATGTCAAGCTTACCGAGAATGGTTTGCTCCTAGTATAAGTTCCGGATTATTCTAATATTCTTCCCAAATATGTCAGGCTTACCGAGAATGGTTTGCTCCTGGTATAAGTTCCGGATTATTCTAATTTTCTTCCCAAATATATCAAGCTTACCGAGAATGGTTTGGTCCTAGTATAAGTTCCAGATTATTCTAATATCTTCCCAAATATGTCAAGCTTACCGAGAATGGTTAGCTCCTAATATAAGTTCCGGATTATTCTAATATTCTTCCCAAATATGTCAAGCTTACCGAGAATGTTTGCTCCTAGTATAAGTTCCGGATTATTCTAATATTCTTCCCAAATATGTCAAACTTACCGAAAATGGTTGGCTCCTAGTATAAGTTCCGGATAATTCTCATATTCTTCCCAAATATGTCAAGCTTACCGAGAATGGTTTGCTCCTAGTATAACTTCCGGATTATTCTAATATTCTTCCCAAATATGTCAAACTTACCGAAAATGGTTGTCTCCTAGTATAAGTTCCGGATTATTCTAATATTCTTCCCAAATATGTCAAACTTACCGAGAATGGTTTGGTCCTAGTTGAAGTTCCGGATTATTCTAATATTCTTCCCAAATATGTCAGGCTTACCGAGAATGGTTTGCTCCTGGTATAAGTTCCGGATTATTCTAATATTCTTCCCAAATATATCAAGCTTACCGAGAATGGTTTGGTCCTAGTATAAGTTCCGGATTATTCTAATATTCTTCCCAAATATGTCAAGCTTACCGAGAATGTTTGCTCCTAGTATAAGTTCCGGATTATTCTAATATTCTTCCCAATTATGTCAAACTTACCGAAAATGGTTGGCTCCTAGTATAAGTTCCGGATTATTCTAATATTCTTCCCAAATATGTCAAGCTTACCGAGAATGGTTTACTCCTAGTATAAGTTCCGGATCATTCTAATATTCTTCCCAAATATGTCAAGCTTACCAAGAATGGTTGGCTCCTAGTATAAGTTCCGGATTATTCTAATATTCTTCCCAAATATGTCAAACTTACCGAGAATGGTTTGCTCCTAGTATAAGTTCCGGATTATTCTAATATTCTTCCCAAATATGTGAAGCATACCGAGAATGGTTTGGTCCTAGTTGAAGTTCCGGATTATTCTAATATTCTTCCCAAATATGTCAAGCTTACCGAGAATGGTTTGCTCCTAGTATAAGTTCCGGATTATTCTAATATTCTTCCCAAATATGTCAAGCATACCGAGAATGGTTTGGTCCTAGTTGAAGTTCCGGATTATTCTAATATTCTTCCCAAATATGTCAAGCTTACCGAGAATGGTTTGCTCCTAGTATAAGTTCCGGATTATTCTAATATTCTTCCCAAATATGTCAAGCATACCGAGAATGGTTTGGTCCTAGTTGAAATTCCGGATTATTCTAATATTCTTCCCAAATATGTCAAGCTTACCGAGAATGGTTTGCTCCTAGTATAGGTTCCGGATTATTCTAATATTCTTCCCAAATATGTCAGGCTTACCGAGAATGGTTTGCTCCTGGTATAAGTTCCGGATTATTCTAATATTCTTCCCAAATATATCAAGCTTACCGAGAATGGTTTGGTTCTAGTATAAGTTCCAGATTATTCTAATATCTTCCCAAATATGTCAAGCTTACCGAGAATGGTTAGCTCCTAATATAAGTTCCGGATCATTCTAATATTCTTCCCAAATATGTCAAGCTTACCAAGAATGGTTGGCTCCTAGTATAAGTTCCGGATTATTCTAATATTCTTCCCAAATATGTCAAACTTACCGAGAATGGTTTGCTCCTATTATAAGTTCCGGTTTATTCTAATATTCTTCCCAAATATGTCAAGCTTACCGAGAATGGTTTGGTCCTAGTTGAAGTTCCGGATTATTCTAATATTCTTCCCAAATATGTCAAGCTTACCGAGAATGGTTTGCTCCTAGTATAAGTTCCGGATTATTCTAATATTTTCCCAAATATATCAAGCTTACCGAGAATGGTTTGCTCATATTATAAGTTCCGGATTATTCTAATATTCTTCCCAAATATTTCAAGCTTACCGAGAATGGTTTGCTCCTAGTATAAGTTCCGGATTATTCTAATATTCTTCCCAAATATGTCAAGCTTACCGAGAATGGTTTGGTCCTAGTTGAAGTTCCGGATTATTCTAATATTCTTCCCAAATATGTCAAGCTTACCGAGAATGGTTTGCTCCTAGTATAAGTTCCGGATTATTCTAATATTCTTCCCAAATATATCAAGCTTACCGAGAATGGTTTGCTCATATTATAAGTTCCGGATTATTCTAATATTCTTCCCAAATATTTCAAGCTTACCGAGAATGGTTTGCTCCTAGTATAAGTTCCGGATTATTCTAATATTCTTCCCAAATATGTCAAACTTACCGAAAATGGTTTGCTCCTAGTATAAGTTCCGGATTATTTTAATATTCTTCTCAAATATGTCAAGCTTACCGAGAATGTTTTGCTCCTAGTATAAGTTCCGGATTATTCTAATATTCTTCCCAAATATGTCAAGCTTACCGAGAATGGTTTGCTCCTAGTATAAGTTCCGGATTATTCTAATATTCTTCCCAAATATGTCAGGCTTACCGAGAATGGTTTGCTCCTGGTATAAGTTCCGGATTATTCTAATATTCTTCCCAAATATATCAAGCTTACCGAGAATGGTTTGGTCCTAGTATAAGTTCCGGATTATTCTAATATTCTTCCCAAATATGTCAAACTTACCGAGAATGGTTTGCTCCTATTATAAGTTCCGGATTATTCTAATATTCTTTCCAAATATGTCAAGCTTACCGAGAATGGTTTGGTCCTAGTTGAAGTTCCGGATTATTCTAATATTCTTCCCAAATATGTCAAGCTTACCGAGAATGGTTTGCTCCTAGTATAAGTTCCGGATTATTCTAATATTTTCCCAAATATATCAAGCTTACCGAGAATGGTTTGCTCCTAGTATAAGTTCCGGATTATTCTAATATTCTTCCCAAATATTTCAAGCTTACCGAGAATGGTTTGCTCCTAGTATAAGTTCCGGATTATTCTAATATTCTTCCCAAATATTTCAAGCTTACCGAGAATGGTTTGGTCCTAGTTGAAGTTCCGGATTATTCTAATATTCTTCCCAAATATATCAAGCTTACCGAGAATGGTTTGCTCCTAGTATAAGTTCCGGATTATTCTAATATTCTTCCCAAATATATCAAGCTTACCGAGAATGGTTTGCTCATATTATAAGTTCCGGATTATTCTAATATTCTTCCCAAATATTTCAAGCTTACCGAGAATGGTTTGCTCCTAGTATAAGTTCCGGATTATTCTAATATTCTTCCCAAATATGTCAAACTTACCGAAAATGGTTTGCTCCTAGTATAAGTTCCGGATTATTTTAATATTCTTCTCAAATATGTCAAGCTTACCGAGAATGGTTTGCTCCTAGTATAAGTTCCGGATTATTCTAAGTGATTACTCCGAGTGTAATGTGCTGATGATATGCGTTTCTTTATGCCGCAATTATGAATTAATTGTATTCTTGTGAGCTTAATGGCAGTTCTCCATTCGATGATATCTCCTCCGATGCACCGTACGTACAGAACCAGTTTCGTAAAGCCTCGCATATTGTTTTAGCTTTCCCCAATGTTCATAGGGCTACTTCCAGACAGCCAGTGTATCTGTCAACATACACAATATAATTTTTTCCATGATGTCTGTAACAGTTTTCTGGAATGTCAACTCTTGGTTTGATGGTGACATCAGGGGTTCTTTGGGCTGAGACGGGGCGATCATGTTACAGGTTCGATACTGACCTCTTGTCTGTTTGGATACTGGCATCTAATCCGGGCAAAAACAAGCGCTGTTGTGCGTTTGCCATCATTCCATTGACATTTTGGTGCGCCGAGTGGAGGGCCTTGAGTACTTCAGCACGAAGCTGCTTTGGTATAAGGATTTTATTGTCCTTTATTGGAACATTTTTCAGACAGTATAGTTGGTCTCTCATCGGCCAAAATTTTTTTTGGTAGTAAATCATAACGTGAATTGGTGAATTCGTTTTGTATGTATTCCGCTAATGTACGGCATTCCTCGTCGGTGGCTGCGGCGGCAACGATCCTATTCCAGATTCTCATTTTAGGGTCGTGTGTGTATGAGGATTCTTGCATGGCACCGTCAATTTGCCGCGTTGACTTAGTAATCATTTTCTCGATGTGTTCTGGCGAAGAGGTGCAGTCAGGTGCAGTCAGGTGCAGAGTTTAGCTTCCCTGGAACCATGTGCTTAATGCAGAACCTGTACATCAGTGACCGCAGTGAAAGAAAATATATATTCTCTAGGACCTGGTCTGAAAATATTTTTTTCAGTGATTGGGGATCTGCTGTGATGATTAGGTCTGGAAATCCCAATATAAATATTCTACAAGACATCAACCCATATACGAGGGCGAGGACTTCCCCTTCCACGGGAGAATAGCGGGACTCTGCACCTGTCGTAAATCTTGAGCCGGCTAGGATTACTTTCCAGTGGTTCTCGCCACAGCTAGAACCAGATTCTGTTGGGCATCAGATGTGTTTTTGAAATGTCAGTCTTGCTAAAATCCGTTGATAGACATGTTTTTCTCAAACGTTGTGACACCTTCTTCGATTTTCCGTACAATATTTAGTTTCGACTCCTCGAAGAGCTTGTTTAGTGTTGCGTCCCAGTAAAATTGTCGGTCTTTTGTACACAACAATTCTCGGAAGGAAGCCATTACTTTGGCCTGCGAGAATGCGAACGTGACCTAGTTTATTAATCCGAACCAGGATATTTGTAGGAATGGGGAAGCTGAGAATGGTCACTGTCATTTTTTTGGTTGACTTTACGCCGTCTTCCATTATTATGTAGCCAGCAAACTCGACTTAATTTTCCGTAAACTGAAACTTGTCAGGGTTAAAGACTATTTCTGCTGCAGTGGGTGATATATTCAGAACGCGGATTCGATAGACTCATCCCAGAGAAGGGTGTCGTCAATACAGCGAATTTTTCGGCGTGAATCTGCCATAATATCATCAAGTCGGTGGGTGTAACCGTTCCCAGGTGCATGGAACCTGTGAAGTGCTCTGAGATACCGGTACCTGTCCCATTCTGTTATGAATGTGGTTGCGTCTCTCGCAACTGGGGAGAGCGGTAGACTATGGTACCCATTCCACACATCAAGGACGCTTGATTAAACGGAGACGGAGTGTGATGGCTCTCTCTCTCATTGTAGCAGCATTTAATTTCTGCAGGTTCACTGACCTTCTGGGTGATTTATCCTGTTAGGGAGCAACCACTAACCTCGAGCACCAAGTCATAGGGGTGCCACGGTTCAATAATTCCAAGAGCGACATCTTGGTCGCGGTCCTGTTTCGCTTTCTTCTTCGGAATTGGTGTGTGCACCGCTGATCTCAGATGTCTGGTTTCGCAAATTTTTGGTGTATTAAACCCAGGTCCTTCAGAGCAGATTCCGAAAGATAGAACCAAGATGTATTATCTGATATATACACCACTCGCCTCATTTTTCTGGGACCGACTCTTATGCGCATAAAGAATATGCCTCTAATATTCAGCTGGTCATTCGTTATACCACATATACTGCGGCTAGTAGGTAGCAGGCGATCGTCGGTGCACCTCAGAACCTTCAATATCTCTGGCCCGCTGGAATATGTTTGCACCCCAGTGTCCGCTGTAGCACTAATGCGGTACGCTTGACAGCTGGCTGAATCGTTCAGGGTACATCCAAATTCAGCATAGAATTCAGCTATTAAAAAAACCTCTATTTTCAGGGATAGCGGTGGTTTAGGAGGACCCCCACGGAATTTTTTTCTTATCCTAACTGAGGTGTGGTAATATTCGTGACTCCTTTCTCCGTCTACCAAATATTTTGCCGTTCCCATCCTTCCTGCTGCTGAATACCGCTGACCGGTGTTTTATCGACTGGCTTGTCGACTCGGTGGTGGGTACCTTCTTCAGTTTTCCACTTTTTTAAGTGGCCTATTATCCCACAGTTAAAGCACCGTAGATTAATTACTGGACAGTTCTTCCGACCCTTAGGGTATGCCATTCTTCCGTACCCTTCGCATGCCATCTTTGGTGGAGTTTGGTGGTATCGTCAACCTCGAACCCCTTTTTCTGATGTGAGCTCAAGGTGTCAAACGCCGTAGTCGAGGCTATGATACTTTGTAAGTGCGGTGTAGATTTGTCTGTTGTTTCCAGACTGACCGGCCAGTTGAATTTTTGCTCCAGCGTTGTAAGGGTATTAGCTTTGGCTTTGTGTTTGTCGTTAGCGAGTCCCGCTACGAGCTAACCAGCCGCTATATTGTTGTGGGTCTAAAGAAGCTGCGTGAATATTTTAATGTTTCGCTGTAAATGAAACATGCAACATCCACAAAAATAAATTTAAATTAAAAAATCAAATGGTAACGATATTCAATTACGACAAAAAGGATTTGTTTGGAATAACAAATATATTTTTTTATATGCAGAATATTACAAATTTTTTTTGTAAAGATGTGTGCGAAAGCTTCATCAGAGTATTTTTAAAGAGAAAAGTTCTTGTTGCTGGTTTGGAAATGTTTCGTATGTTTGTAATGTAGTTTGGAAAATTTCATACGTACGTGCATGTGTGCATGTGTGAATATGTTTTCATAGCGTCTGAGCGCACGTGTACAAGATGCGAATCCTTTTTACAACTACATTTTGTCGCGAGAGAAATCAACGAAGAGAGAGAGAGAGAACGAACTCGTGTCTGGTATTTATAATTAATTTAATCACATGGTAGGCTCCTGGAAAAAAGCGGGAAAACTTGACTTGGTCATGCGCTGGAAAAAGGCTTGTACTTGGGTGGATTTCCTGAAAATATGTATAAAAGCTGGGGAAACTCTTTGATCCACTTTTTGCACAGATTTGTACAAAATTCAACATTGATAAGAAAGTTGTATCAGGATGCTAAAATATCTTCTGAATAATTCACATGTTGGTTTCAACTCTTGTTCAGGCACTGGACGGTAAATTTACAGAACTTACGCTTACAACCGTAATTTCACTAAGAAATGTGTGATGCATCCTCCCACCTCTTGTTGTCTCATGTGGTGGAACGTCTGTCGATATAGTTCCTTGTGTATGCCTTTAACAGTGACAAGCTGTATTTGACGAAGGAGCTGGTGTTCAGTAGTTGTGTCAAGGGTTTTCGCCCCCCCACATACACACACACCAACTCGAACAATATTCTATTTACTTCGGTTGAGCAAGTATTTCTCAACTCATTTTGGATTTCGGCTGGGTTTGTTAGACCACACACATCCTTATATCGGTTCCATGAATCGACAAACAACGCGCCCACTTATTGTCGGTAGATCCCTGTTCGATAGTGGGTCTTTCTGGAGGCTTCAATGCCTTTGAACTCGGCGAAGCTCATAATTTTTCTTCTGAAGCTCCACCATTTGCTAGACGAGTTGCAAATATTGAACATCAACGGTTTCCTGTCCTGAGGCAATTCCTAAAATGTTCGACGAAGAACGAGCACGTATTTGTTCAAAGATTTCTCAGCAGGTATTATCCTGTTCAAAGTGCCATGTAGCGTGAGCGTTGTCTTCTCGATGGTGGTCCAAAAAGGAATGTTCATAAGTGTAACTTGGCTAGTATTTATATTTTTTCCTTCGCCGGTTTTCTTACCGGTGATCATTTCTACTCGTCCCATCTTTTCGGTGGGCCTCTCTTCCCTACACAGACTATGACGATGGAGAATTTTTTTTTTAATTCAGCTAATATTCCGCAAACAAAGTTTCTGAAAATTATATTTTACTTTGAAAGATTTTTTAATAAAGAGAATTTCATTGTGCTGATCGATAGCTAAAATGGCGCTAAAATCAACAATTTTTAGTGTGTGTGTTTTTTTTAATTGGGTTCACCACAAGCAATAATTTAAAGCCACTAAAACACAAGAGGTTACTGAGTGCAGAAGATTTAGAAAGCAGAAACATTACTCAGGAATGAGAACAAGAAAAGAATAATCGGGAGAACAATAGAGATTGACATTGTATTTACATTTTTGAAAATTAAAGTTGGCTGGAAAGCATGGAGCTGGAAGGGTTTCCACACGCGAGAACTGCGAGAAAAGAAATTGTTAGTATAGAATTTATAGTTATATTAAGTTGGTGCAAAAATAATGACGTAATAATGTCGTTTTTTGACGTTAAAAAATACGTCAAAAAACGACATTATTACGACATTATTTTTGCACCAACCTAATAAAATGCCGTTGAATTGTTCAATAGCTGTATTCATCATCTGTATTCGCTTTTATCTGATTTGATGTTAGGCTTGAATCTCTCTTATTTTGCAATCATTTGCATCAATTCTAATCATAGACTAATGGTAGACTTATAGATATGTTAGATAGATTCTGGGGAGAAAAATTGTCAAGCACGATACAATGAACCAACATTCTTAGCAGATGACGTAGCAATGGATTCAATATCGTCTTTCCACTTCATGTTAGTCGAGAACAGTAGCCAGATAAGGCTCAACGAATCACTCTCCTGGAGGTCAGCATCAGCCATGATGATTGAAGACAGAAAGGGGTATCTCAAATGATTAATAGAGCAGTTTAGTTTGGGAGGCGTTAAATTTAACAAGCACCTCTTTACCCCAGTTAACAACAAACTAAAGGTCGTCTTTTACATCGGCTTCCAATTTGATAAGAAAGACTAGATCAGTTGAAAAATTTGTCCGCAGACACCGTAACTTTTCAATTTGTCAAGAAGACCTGTATTCAAAAACCCTGTCGAAAGGTTTTGGTATGTCCAAAGCTACAACCCGAGTTTAACCGTTCTTTAGAGCTTAATAGACTCTTTCCGCTATTATTGTCAGTACATTAGCAGTTGACCTCGAGAAACACAAGCCATATTGCTTGTCTGAAAAAAGTCTCTGTGATGTGAGATGCTTAACCAAATCAGCATTGATTAGAGATTCTATTAGGTTGGTGCAAAAATAATGACGTAATAATGTCGTTTTTTGACATTAAAAAATACGTCAAAAAACGACATTATTACGTCATTATTTTTGCACCAAACTAATAGTAGTTTCCCAAAAAGAAGTAGACTTATGCTAATAGGCCGATAGTTGGAAGGGTCTGGCGGTTCACCCGATTTCTTAAAAACTGGAACAAGAGATAACGGGAAGGAAAGCAAGAGGCAACGAGACATTTATTATACAGTTTAGAGAGAACATGAGCCATTTCGGGTTAACTCTTCTTAAGGACTCTTACAAAGATATCATCAAGTTCACATGCTTTGTGGGGATCCAGATTAGAGATGATAGCAGAAAACATAGAAAGGGTTATATGTATATCACTCAACAGAGACTCAGTTCAAAGTGGAAAGTTAGGCAAGGATACTCCAAACGAGGCAAGAATTTAAGAAGAATTTACGGGAGAAACATTCAGCTTTATCAGCTGATGCCTATAACGTTAAATTGACTGAAAAGAGGAAGAATAAAAAAAAAACTTATTTAATAAACTTTTACAGATCATGAGATGCCTCATTCACTCAGTAAACAGAGAATTAGCGCCTTCCAGGACACATTTGCATTTATTACATGTAGCTCCGAATATGCGTCTGTTGTGATGGGAACTGTCACGCTGGTATAGCCGGAAATAGTAGTTCCTGTAGGCTATAGCCAAAGAGCATGCTGGTGTGAACCATGAAGAAGATTTCTATGCCGGCTTTGACCGAAGAGGAAATCCTAATTCTAAAAAAAAAAAAATGTCAATTTTTAAAAATTAGTTTTGAAATACAGCAAACTAAAATAAAAGCTACAAGCATGAGTTTTCATTTTTTTTTTTTTAAGGTATCGCGTTTCTTTGGCGGTACATAGATAGATAGATAGATAGATAGATAGATAGATAGATATTCACACATGCATATGACATTTTACATTTAATGGATAAAAGAGAGATATGCCATTCTATCAAAATACTACGATTTAATAACGTAGAAATACATTTGTCGACTAATTTGTCTGCTGTTTGTGGGGTCAGTTTGGCCTTGATAGAGACATGTCGGGAAATTGATGGAAATGTTTGTAGAAGGAGACCAAACCATCCGGTTACATTGAATTCGTCATTATCATCCGTTATTTTTTGACATTTACTGCAACAACCGAATTCCTCAAAGGCCTGACAGAAAAAGGGGAGCACCGCTTATAGAATGTCAAATTAGCTAGAAATAAACAAAGCTAGCGGTACACACGATGTGAGCTAATTTTAATTCTCAATGTCTTTGGTTTTTGGCTGCGAAATATGACATTGTAGCAAACACGCAACCACAAGGTACAGAACAACACCAACTTCTTTGGTGTTTGTGGTTTGTGTATCTGTGCATGTGTCTGTCTGTCTCCATACATTGGGGCGGGGGTATTTGTCACGAGGCACTGAGAGTGAGCGTTGTCCTTTGCTGCTAATGCCATCTTCTCAATTTTATTTTTCTCTGATAAAAATATATAACTCGTCACTAGCATTCAGCTATGACTGACAAGGAGAAATGTGAACGAGGGAGGAGTTATAGAAACCACTCTCCCACAATAAATCTACAGCCGAAGAAATAGTAGTAGCCAAAAGTTTGTTAAACTTCATAGCGGCTTGCCACTGACGCATTAGAAAGCCAGAAAAAAACCGTTTAAAGAATTTGTAAACATCGTTGAAATCTTTGTAAAAATAATACTTTTGTTCTTTTTACAAAAATCTTTCTTTTTTTTCTGAGGACGTTTTCTAAACACGTGTGTGTGTGTACGTGTGTGTGTGTGTGTGTGTGTGTGTGTGTGTGTGTGTGTGTGTGTGAGTAGACAACTCTGTTTTATTCAATAGTATAGCTGTCCTCTACTGGTCTGGATTTTTAAGAGACCTTAATGAAATAGATATGACCTCCGGTAGGGTTCGGAAGATTCCAATCCGCATTATATATATATATATATATATATATATATATTAGCTACGTTAACTAATTCGGTCTAAATTATCGATACCTAAGGTTTAATGAATTTTTAAAAATGAAAAAGCATTCTTGAAGATTTCATTTTAGCTTTAATTTAAAGCTAAATGATTAAATTTATTATTTCCAGTAAGAATAATATTATAGAGTATTTTAAATAGAAATTATATAGATTGGAATGTCAGCTCGATTTACAAAAAAAAATTATTAATTTTAAGAAATTTGTAAACAAAACAAAATTATCGGTTTTAAAAATCTTCCAAAAATAAAATATATATTTCTGACACGTTATTTGAGTAAAATTAGCAAATTCAAAGTTAAATTAATCTGATTTGAAATAAATATTACTTACTTATAGCATAAAAAGTAATATACAAGAATTTCTTAACGACGGATCCTGATTTTTATTGACGTTTTCAAAAGTTCTAAGGCGATGACAGATCGTATGGATGACCAGAATTGACATAAATTTACAAAGTGAATATACTTTTTTAGTTTTTAACTACCTTGTAATTTTTACAAATTAACATATTTTCAACAATTTTTTAATATTTTGTTGACTTTTAGTTACGTTTGAAGATTCTTTTTGAAAAAACAAAAAAATAAATAAAGTACTATACAATTTTCTTAAATTAATTTTAAAATTTAACAACAGATAAAATAAAAATAAAAATAAGTAAACAACAAAATTAACACATTGATCTGGAATTTTTTTATAATAATTAAAATATTGTTTAATCATTAATAGTTAATAAATTTTAATTAACATTAGCTAAAAAACATTTTTCTATTTTCTTCAATCCAAGCACGTGACCATTTCATAATAATGTCATCGTTGAAAAAGGTAACAATTAAAGTGAAAAATAAAAAAATTATTTTAAAAATTTAATGGTACGGTGGAGTAATGAGTGCGACTCGGATTGAGGAATCGGAGAGCCGAGTTCGAATTCCAGTCGAATCCATTGCATTCACTTACTAATAATACCTTGGGAAAGGTGTGAATTCTCTTCTTTTCACCCAGCTATAGGGAAATAGCAGGACTAGCACAGAAAGAAATAGCAACCGCCTGCTGGAAAAAATCTGCCTCATCGGTCATGATCGCCTAAGCGTGTAACATGTATGGCGCATAACTGAAAATGACGTTTATCAATTTTTTCACTCTTGGATTCGTAAATTTCGTTTCCGCTTAATTACAATATCACATCCAAGAAATAACGCAATACAGAATTTTAAACGATTTTTAAACTGTCATAAATTATTATAATTAAAATTTTTAAAAAAATGAAAAGATTCTTGTAAAAATTCATTATTCATCGAAAAAAATTTTATTTCTTATGACAATAGTGCCCTTAATGTAACTTATTTACAACTAAATAATGTCATATTTTGATTAATTCTTTTTAGTTTACTATTCGGAGTAGATTTTCAGTTAGAATAGTAAAAGTTTGAAAAAAATTAGATGATTTACATTCTCCAAGGTGTCCTACTTTTAACTAATAAAAAAAATCAAGAAATAGAAAGATATTTCGCGAAATTTTATGAAATTAAGTGGAGGGTAGCATATGTGAAAAAAAAATTTTACCAAAATTTTCTAAAATAAAAAATTTCAAAAATAATTTTATTCATTTGTGAATAAGTCCTGAAAGTTGCATTATTTGAAAAAGTACCAAAAGTCAATCAGTTATGCACACGCTTAAGTGACCATGTATCTTCAATACATGACTGACGAGGCAGATTTTTTTCCTGCAGCAGGTTGCCATTTCTTTCTGCGGTAGACGAGTTGCCATTCAAGGCTATAGAGCAGGCCTGTCCTGCTATTTACCCATAGCTGGGGGGAAAATAAGAGGCTTCATACTTTTCCCAGGGATATTAGCACGTAAATGAATGAAATGTATTCGACTGGAATTCGAACTCGGTTCTCCGATTCCTCAATCCGAGCCGCTATCCATTGCTGTGCCTCCCACTGCTTCACCGTGCCTCCCACAGTATTTGTAATTATTACATCCCGCGATGACGTAAGAAAAACAAGATTTTTAATACAAATTTCGAACTTTAAAATTTTTTTAAAATTTTTAAATTTCAAAAAATAATCAGAAAATACTTTGGTCTTTTATTTTAATAATAACAAACATTTTGACGATAAAACTTTGTTTTGATTAAGTTTGTGGCCCTTTTCCTTAGGCTATGCTGTCTTTCCGCGACATAGTGGGGTCGTAGTACCTAATATAGTACCTAGTATTAGGTAAAGATTTCTAATTCTACACATTTTATCGTGATATAAATTGCGGTAAATATTCTTACGGTTTTTCATGTAAAAAGTCGGCAAAGATAAAGAAAATATTTCTAAACCAAAATATTATTACAAAAATCAATTAGAAAATCATTATATTTATGACTGATTTCTAGAGAGAGATATTTAAAAAATGTTAAGGAAATTTTGGCAAGTTTGCAATGTAAACAAATACTCCTTATTCGTAGTCTGTACTGTGTTAGTTGCAAATTTGGTGAACCAATCAGCCGCCGAATGAGTGACGATTTTTGCTACTGTAAAACTAAAGCAGCTAATACTTTTAAGGGTATGAGATTTAAGAGTATGACATTTACTGACTTCTTTAAGTGGCCACATAAAACGGCACTTCGGCAGAATCGGGCGATTTAAAGATACAGTGAACACAGTAACCGGGTACTGCACGTCAGGTAACCGAAAAATCAAACTATTTTGGTAGACAGTGTTGCATTGTTTTTATGTGAAACAGATTTCATGAATTTTCTTCTGCCGACTTCTAATTAGCAAGAAAAGCCCAAAACCTAGATTAAGTTTTGCAAATGAACGATAAATTAGGCCAGAAAGAAAGTTTAATTTGGTCAGGCGACAAGTAGTACACCAGAGACGATGTAAATGCGAGAGATTGCGTCCCAGATGTGTGCAAAGATTAGTTAAATTCGTAGGTCAAGGCCTATTGATGTGAGGGTTGTTCTCTGGCACTGCTATTGGCCAACTCCTTTGGTTACATACCAAAGTAAATGCTGCAATTTATAAGAATATTATTGAACAGCATGTTGTTCCTGCTCTAAAATATTTTCCTGTCCCTGGACTCATCTTGGTGCAAGATAATACCCTTTTGTCACGCTATAAACAACAATTTTTTGAAGCTGAAAATGTCAAAGTTATGGCATGTTCCGCCTAAGGTCCAGATCTCAATCAAATTGAGAATCTGTAGAAGATTATCTGCGTTAATGTTCGCTCAAAGAATATAACGATAGGTACTAACAGTTATTTGAGGTATCGCTGTATGAAGAATGGAAAAATAACGGCTGCATATTTACGTCCTTTGGCCGTAGATATACAGAAACAAATTGAAATCTACGAACTGTACACGTCTTGCTAATTATGTAGCCAGTAAATAAAGTTACTTTAATTTACATATGTATTTACAATTCTACACTTGTTTTATAAACAGTTTTTATCCTCCTGTTTCTTCTTTGTTTCTTTTTTATATAAATAGTTCAGAACATGTTTTTTCAAGGTATTGAATGCTAGTGAAGATTATTATATAAAATAAGTAATAAGTATTAAGTAAAAGAAAGGTGTGAGTATAAGATATAATAAAGTTTAAAAGAACACCAACTGATATCACGGATGCCGTATCCTAAAATATATCTACAGGAAATAGGAAGTGCACGTGGAATTGCAATGTTCTTTAGAACTAAAGATTCTTCGTTGCAAGGAATTTGTGTAATTTAAGTATTGAGAAAAATGAATAACTATTAATGGCGGCTCTGAACAATTCTATAATGAGCTTCTAAAAGTCATGGGATCGGTGCTTAGTATTGTCTAGGGACCCTACTACCTCGGTGAAATGCAGAAACGACGTGACATCGATTACACGAGTGGTTGGAACCTTGATAACTGTCTACATTTCCTTGATATTTGTAGATGGAGGATCTTGCATAAAGTTAGACTTCTCCCAACATGTCGGACGAACGGCGTGACAACACCATTCGTCGAAAGTTTCAAGAATTTTCATCAGACCAATTCCTGTGTATCTTGGACCTCCTAGCTCTATTCTGTTGGAACATCCTGTCATTGTTTGCAGGTGGAATTTGAGCCAATGTTGCTTGTCTGTTACTATAGACCTCACTAGTCAGATACTTCTTGTCACTATCATTAAGGATTCCTGGAATGTCTCATCCGTTTGTTTTCCATTATCATAGTCTGTAATAACCACAATAATTCACATCGTCTTGCCATGATCGTGTCTAGCCAGTGTTCACACCCTGATTCCCCGGTTGTCAGATCATAAATGATGTAGCTCCGAGCATTTCCATGATATCACCTTTTTTTGCATACTGCTATCCCATGACTTCTGGCATATCTCGGTATAAGATCCAATAATAATCTGACAAAGAGAGAGAGAGGACACAGCAAAATGGGGAACTCATGTTGTTGCATAAAAGTGATGCTATTAATTTTATAAGAATTAACCAAGTGTCTCAGAAAGTGAATAAAAATCGGCGGCATTGGGTAAGGAAAGTGATCCGCTGGAGAGCATTGTAAACAAAGTGAAACATGATCAAAAGAATAAATGTATAGGCAGTATTTGATTTGGAGATATAGGAAGCTTGTCTAAAACTGGATGAGAAAATCTGAGAAATTTGGATCACAAAATAAGGAAATTGAAAGCAATGTATAAAAGATTGTACTTGAGGCATGACATGAATAGTATTTGTGAGAAAAGGAAATAGTGACGTGGAGAACGATGTTGACTCAGGGGACTTGTGAATTACACAAGGCTGAACAATGAAACTTCAACAATCAAAACTTTCAACGGAACTGACAGAAAGAAAGGGAATCAGAAATCTCTAAAATAGAAAGGAAACAACCGTATGGATATTTCCATAGAAAAGCATAAGGAATTACAGATGAGGCGATATTGGTGTGGAGAGATTATTTGAAGATGGAAATTGAATCTTTATTAATTATTCTATAATAACCAGTTATATTAACACAAATACAGAACGCAACAAAAATGAATATAAAGTATGCGTTCATTCAAATAAAACCATCAGTCATATAAAAAAGATGTCATATAAGCCAAATAATGTTTAATTCAAAAAGTAGTCGTGGTAGAATGATCCAGTGAAAATTGGGATAAGGACTGTGATTTGAACAGACAAAATTATGGTGCATACACAAAACAGAATCTGTTCTAAGAACGTTAAATTGTTTGATACTTTGAAAATGGCTTCATCAGGCCAGAAATCATGGTAAAGAAAAAAAAATAGTAAATTGATTGAGCACACTACAGAGTGAAACAAAGAATTTAATAAAAATTTCTGGATCAAAGGAAATAATCCACATTATTATTTGAGAATTCTCGAAGGTTCTTAGACAAAAATTCAAAGAATTGGTAATTCAAAAACAAAAAAAATCATTACTAAAATCAGAGGAAAGTGTTGGTTTATTGAGGAAATTCGTTGTCGCTTCTCCAGTGAAAACCGTCAGCTACTGATAGCGTTAAAATGCAATGAGTACCAATATATTAATAACAATAGTTATAATTATGACAAAATAAAAATGTAATGGTAGAAATAATTGAAGTAATGAATAGGAAAAAGAGAGAAAGAAGAAAATATCAATTATCATAGTATTCTTGTTTGAAATTACAATAGCGCTTCTTATCCGTGGGGATATCTTCCAAGACATCGAATACTTGTCTGAAATCCCCGACAGCACTAAACTCTTTATATACTTTTTTGCGATGCATACCTATAATAAATGTTATTTTATAAATTAAATACACGAAGAGTTTGACAACAATAACTAATAAAAACAAAACAACCGTGACAATATACGCTAATAAACGATATGTGACGAATAGAAAATTGGTTTTTATCGTAGATCTTAGCAATCTCAGCATAGTTTTTCTTTTCTTTTCTTTAATAAGTCAAGAATATTCACTTTTTTATTTGAAGGAAACTCATTACGACTTCTCTTTGACATATCAGAATTCCAAGCATTACTATTCGCACACTTTATGGCTGTTCTTAAGTAAAACTTAAGAACTGTTTGTTTCTGAGGGAGGGAGGGTTGGCCGCGGGTAAAGGACGCTATGGAAAACTAAATCGCGACTAAAGGAGACCGCTGAATAATAATAATAATAATAATAATAATAATAATAATAATAATAATAATAATAATAATAAATGCAACTGCCGAAGAGGAGGAGGAGGAGGATTGATGCATCTTCCGATAATAATGATAATAAAAGCCAGAATGTTCTAAAGTCACTACCTTGAACGGATCACGGCTCGTCTGTTCCTGTGAAGCCAAACGTCATACGGCAGTATCCATCATTTAAACGTGTGCAGCAAAGTATATCAAGAAGGTTGCAGTGTCCGCTCATGCATTTCCAGTATGCCATTAATAGCGTTTTCGTGGCACAGAAAGATGACGCCGGTCGATTACGTAGTCTCATAGGCGGGAAACATATTCTAATTAAACAATCCATTAGCAGTCAGTTGACTACATTGTTGAATCAGCACGAATAGGAGAGGGTGTGTTTCCTATGAGATTTTGTCACGAGACGAGTAGATGAATTAATAAGCTTTAAAAAGTGATGAATGACATTCATCTTGAAAATAAATAAGCAAAAATAATGTTTTCATAACTTCCGGACTTAGTAATATGTCGATCACCAGACAAAAGTGAAGGTCACTTGTTCCAAGAGAAATGCGCATAAACACATAGCCTTGCAGACAAAAAAAATATTTTTACATCCTTAACGGATGCTGGAGAGAAAAAAAGATTTTAATATAATTTACAATGAGAAATCTGTTCTCTACAACACCAAGTTAAACATCTTCATAATAATGATAATAATAACAGCCAGGAAATACAATATAACTAATTAAAGATAAATCTTGGATAATATTGGATATAAATAAATAAATAAACCCCAAAACTAAAAGTAAAAAATTATATAAAAAACGGTAATAGAACATTCAAGAAAAGGAGAACCAGGTGAAATATTGATGCGCAAAAAACACTTAAAAATGGAAACAGGAAAACTACTAATAACAGCTAAGAACACACATATTAAATTAGCTAAAAGGAACAAGAGGCAAACATAGTATGCGTTGTAAATGTTAATATAGAGTTGAAAGGCCAAATCATTTTGTGAAAATGTATGCAGTAATTTAACTCATGAGGAGTACAAAAACATATATGACTGTGTGGAAATGATGATGATGATGATGCAGTCGAAATGATGATGATGCAATCGTAATGATGCAAGCAATCAGGGGTTGCATTAGAAAGCAGAAAAAAGTAGGATGTTTTAATATAAAAATATCATCCACTCCAATGGCAACAAGAATTACAAACAAAGAAATGATGAAATGTCAGTCAGCGAATGTCACAAGAGGGCCTGGGAGAGGAAAAATAAGAGAATGAAAAAAAAATAAAAATAAACGTGACTTGGACATCGAACTAAAAAAAAAATGGCATCCATTTAACATTCATTTAAATAGAGACATTGACTACTTGAACTCTGTGTTCAACTTCAGCAATATATTTTCATGCCTTTCAAGATATGTAAATTATTAATTTACCATTTTATCAACTTTTAGTTTTGTAAAACCTTAAATTCAAGAGAAGACAGAGTAGCGAAAATAAAAATAAAAAAGGGGTGGTCTGTCTCCCCTATACTTTCCGCAGCTACACAGGATAGCGTACAGACAGTCTTTAGTCATGTTTTCCTCTATGCGGAGGGGGGTCTTACTCGAGAGAGATATCTGCGAAGTGTCGTCCAGCTTTTGAAGGTTGTCCTGATGTTATACAGGGAGACAGGTCGCCCCCCCTAAGGTAAGGCTTCAAGAACACCAGAAACACGACGGGAAATGGAAAAATCAGGCATGGCTGACCACATATGGAGAGAAAAAGGAGATCACTGACCTCTGTGGGATCAGGTTGCGATAATAGACAAAGAACACCATTGGAAAATTCGTAAACTTAAGGAATCGGCACATATAAATATCCTGAGTCGACCAAGCACAGAAATGAATACAATATGGGAACCAGTAATAAGGAGTGCCAGAGAAAAGCAATAGTAACAGTAAAAATTGCAATATGACCTCTGGTAAAAACATGTAATGATAACAGCAAAAAATTGCAATCTGAGCACTGGTAAAAAAAGTGTTGGCTGAGACATTAGGTTTATAATACCCAGAAATTCATACACAGATGTCCTCAAGAACACATGGCACAGTGGATTAGATCCACTGACAGGACCCAAAGAGTGTGAGTTCAATACCCGGTTAAGGCAGTGGTGAACTTGGAGAGGGGAATTAACAGGATATAACTGATAACTGGCATCCATTAAACATGGCATGTGGGAACTGGAACAGTCTACCCCAGTGAGCGAAATAAAGAGTTTAGTTCGACATTCCAACCACCTGAAGAAGGACAGAGCGTACAACGGCCGAAACGTTGTAATAAATATGGCGACAATAGTCCGAATAATGTAAATAGTGTACATAATGCCTCATCTCAGAAATATAGACAGATATCAATATAAAAGCTATTTATCTAAACAAGGAAGAAAATGTAGCGCCAACATCCAGAAAAAACGCCTTCGCGTAAAATATTTTTATTCAAAAGGTCAATGTCTCGTGCTAAAAGTCAACACGCCACTATTTGTCCTTTTGTTACAAAGCTAAACTCCTCAATAATGAAACAAGTACTTTAAATTAACATGTAACATGGGAGTATTGTTGATTTTACAAGTACACAAAAAGTCTTAAAATACCAATCTTATGTGAATACAAATATGATAAAAACGCCTGACAAAACCCGCCCAAACTTTACTTTAATATATAGATCTAAAATTCTAATTTCTAAAAATTGCGAATTAAATTTGTTGTTTTCTTTCCGCGTTCTGTACCTTAATGACGATAAATTATTAAAATGTATGCTTGTAAAATCCGAAACGCTCCAGTTGCTCAGGTATCTCTATTGACACGCACACAGACCAAATGGCAACCGTGGTGGCACCGTTTTAAGCCCTCATGGTCGATGTTCAACTCAAATGACCGAAACAACGCTAACACACGCGTTACAGCAGGCACATTTATACGCATGCGTAGGCGACTAAGCATGGGTATTTGGGCAGCCGCATGCACCTTTATGCCGTAGGGAGGTGGAAGATTTGGTTGAGGCAGGTTGGAATTAGAGGGCAACTAGTCTAAGCCGAGCTCATCTCTCAGTTTGGCGCTGTCAGGGAGTTTGAGGACAATTTTGCGTGCGTCGTTTCAATCGTTAATGCTGTACAAATGGCGAAAAGGCTCTCAGCCAATCATATTTCTACATCACTCATCTTCATGTCATATCAGTTCTTCGCCTTTCCTCATTTCTCTTTCTTCTTTCTTTCTTTTTTCTTCCACCCTTTTTCTTTCTCATTCGCCTATTCTTTTTTATTTACTGTATTATTCTCTATTACTTCTCACCTTTCATTTTTGATACTGTCACACTTTTAATTTCATTCGTCCTCTCTTCTGTTTTCTTTCTTTTCTTTTATCATCGCCTTCTTTCCCTCTTTACGGCTTTTCTTTTTAAATCACTATCCGTATTTATCTTACTCTCTTTTCACTTTTCCGTTTTTTCGCATTCGTCTTTTTTCTTTTGCTCTTTATTCTCTCTCATTCTCTTTCGTTTTCTTCCTCTTTTTCATTCTCTCCATTTTCCACCTCTCTCTTACTCTCATACTTTCTTCAGTTATTCATATTATTGCTTTTTACCTTCAATCTCCGTTTCTTTCTTTTTCTTTTTTATCGCTCTCCCTTTCTCTCTCTCTCACAACCTTCATTTCTTTTTCTTCCAATTCACTTTCTCTATATTTTTATGATGTTGTTATTATTGCCTACACATCTTCGATTTCTTTCTTTTATATTCATCATCATCATCATCATCCATCATCTTATTTCTTCTTTATTTCTCTCTCTTTCTTACAGTTTACCCATACCAAATGTATCCTTTTAGATATTTTTCACTTTCACACACACAATATTTAGATTCTCTCTCGCTCTCTCTCGCTCTCTCTCGCTCTCGCTCTCTCTCTCTCTCTCTCTCTCTCTCTCTCTCTCTCTCTCTCTTTCGTACTTTCCATTTATTTTATCCTTTCACCAGACTGTGTGGCTCGAAAACACAGAGACGCACAAACACACACACACATATAACTTTAAAAGTTATTTCAGTGGATACTCATATTTGAGTAGACGTTCCATTTATTTATTAAACAGTATATTTATTTCCGTCTACAGGCCTTATTATTAGTTGGTGCAAAAATAATGACGTAATAATGTCGTTTTTTGGCGTATTTTTAACGTCAAAACGTAAACAAAGTAATTTTCTGAGGTAATGGAGTTTATTTATCAATCCGCAGCTGAGTTGGTGAAGGCTTGTCGTATCTAACGATGATTTCCCTCTGCCCAGAAGGTCGCAGGTTTGAATCTTGCCGGAGAGCGCATATTTTTCTCGAATATTCAGGATGAAAGACAGAAAGAAAGAAATATACTGGTTAATAAATAAATGGAGCATTTACTCAAATACGAGTGTCCCCTTTAAAGTGTTAAAAATCTGTCGGATTGATAAATAAAATCCATTCGCTTATATATATATATATATATATATATATATATATATATATATATATATTGGGTCAAGAAAAAAAAAAAATATATATATATATATATATATATATATATATATATATTGGGTCAAGAAAAAGTCTGTAGTGAATTTCAAAGACGATATTTATCCATAGATTTATTCAACTACACCTCTACCATTTTATTCCACACCCTTTCACCATCTTTGAGGCAGAACTTTGCATCTTTTTCGGAGATGAATTGTTCTAAATGCTTTTGTAGGATTCAAGAGAATTGAACTTCTTCTCATTACGAATCGAAATAAGCGGTAATCTGAAGGTGTAAGGTCAGGTGAGTATGGCAGATGTATCAATTCCCGTTGGGTCCTGCAGAGGTTCTGGCGTTGTCCTGATGGAAAATAACGACCTCTCCAATTGGACAATTTCGGGCGTTTTTTCTTCGAATGTTGGCATTAATGGGTCTAACTGAGAACAGTAATTGTCTGAATGCCACGTCGGATTTTGCAGAAAGAGCTCGTAACGCCTTTCCAATCCTAACAGACTGATTACATCCACTTCTTTAGAATCAGATCAAGTTTTCACTCCACATTATATATATACTCTAGTTAGTTGAAATTTTATATGAAATTTCCCGGTACAGTATTCGATCTACATACTCAACAAGCTAAGTGCATTAACATTGAAGAAGAAATAGGAGTAGACAGGTGTGCCTATCGTGCGGTTTATACTCCTCCCCGGTCTTTTGAGCAGAATTAAAGGTTCGTCCCTTGTTTTCTATTTAGGATTGAATCTTTGGTTCCTTCTAAAGTCTACTCCTAATGTCTGAAAATTTTTATCGCTAATTAAATCTTGACCTCCCCAAATCATCTTTCCTGTTAGGTAGCCCTTTCTTATGCTAATACAACTTCACAGTAACCCTTTACCTTGAGTGGCGCTTAGGGCCTTGTATTGGGTGAACATTAATAAAAAAAATAAAAAAAAAAAGGAAATGCTGATAATTAATGTCTAAAATAAACGCCATTTTGTTATTCGACTGCGGACTTTTACTGATGTACCTGCGTATCAAGGAAATGCAGTAAAGATAATTATTTCTACTTCTAAATTGAAAACAAGGCGTTTTTAATGGTTTTTTTTTTTCAAGTGTTTCAATAGAAAATCTCGTTTTCTGTCTGCACGCTCAACATCCATAAAAGATGATATGTTTGTTAACTTTGGAAGTGACCGCTCTTTTTGGATAACTTCTACAAAAATGTTCTTTAAAACACTGAGGAAGTTAATACATAGGGCTTTTGGAATATTTCCAATCTATGCTGGAGTATCTACACAATTTTTGCAATTACAGCCTAGAAATTGGAATTGCGTGATTGAAACGTTTTTTTAAGTTGTTTAAGATTCTGAGATTTACTTTACCAATCAAAGAAGAAGTTGGCTTAGAAGCCAAAAAAAAAAAAAATGAAGGAACTTCCTTTTTAAGATGCGTTAAAATACGACTAGGGTTTTCTGTCAAAGAGAATGAAAGACGAAACGTGTGAGATTCGTACAACAAACAAACCCAAATGTCTTTTTTAAAATGAAGAAACTATTCGTGAGCGCCTCACTGTTTACAATCTCGACTTTTGGACATTCAATTGTTAAACGTCTACAGAACAAAGCACTTGTCTTTTTTACCTTTTCTTTCCACCGTCTATTGTCCTCTACTTTCTTTTATCACATTGCTACCATCTTTTTCTCTATTTTTTCTTTTTTTTTTTTACATCCTTTTTTTTTTTTCCTTCTGGTTTCCTTCTTTTTTGTTTCTCTTCCTGATATTTTTGCCTTTTTCAACCCTTCTACCACTTTCATTCAATATACTTCTTCCTTTTTCTTTACTAAAAATTTATTCTTGCGAGGGCCAGCTTTCCGCCAAGCGGTTCCTCATCTCAATATTGACCAAATTTGTCGATTCTTAACTTCAGTGATCTAAAAAGAATCTGGAGGTTTCAGCGTAACTTATCGTCACTGTTTATCTTTATTCTATTCCGAAATCTCTAGCAATACGCGCTCTATTCTTAGTCACTAAACATCAAACCTTCATGTTTCTTCCACATCGACAGTGGGTCCACAAACAGGTAAATCTGCACATGCTCGTAGCCAAAGTAACTAAATCCACGCATTTTCATAAGCGTTCTACACACGTTAGAAAGCTAGAATTACTTTCCAACGGCATTTTATATTCAAACTACACATTGTACTCACATTTGATGGTGGAATTTTCAGTAGGGTTGCCTACTTCTTTGATTTTAATCATTTTAAAGAATTTATTAAGTAAGTGTGACGCCAAAAATTCTCAAGGTATATAAAGTACGGCCCCATTGTAAATAGAAAGCGCTTTATATTTAAAGGATATTTTTTAGCTAATCAATAAAATTTTTAAAATCAAAATGTGATTATTCATAGAAGTCTTGTAACGTGAGATTAATTAGCCATAGTTTTTGTATATTTGACGTTAAAATAACAACCACTGAATTATTATTATTGTTGTTGTTGTTGTTCTTGTTGTTGAGTGAGAAGGCAGTATGCCAACCAATTGACAATGGGGTTCAAATATACGATGAGCCCATGACATCCAGGCCGATAAGAGTATAACAGGAAGGTGAATCATAGTGAAATGCGCGCGTAGTATGTGGGAGGGGTAGGTTTTGATAATTTTATATTTATTATATTAGGTTGGTGCAAAAATAATGACGTAATAATGTAACGTCAAAAAACGACATTATTTTTGCATTAACCTAATTACTTATTAATATTCATGTTTGTTATTGAAACACTAATGAACTAATGAACACTAATTCTCCGCAGATCTTCAGCATCTTCTTTAACACTATTGCCAAAATCCTAACCCAAGCTAATTGTTTCAATCTTGCTTCATGTATCTTGCGTTCAGCCTGCCAGCTATAAGAAACATGACAATCTCTCTCACTTTTCTCAATTTTCGGGCGAAGTCCTGGTTAATCACTATTTTCCATTTTTTTAATGTTCAAACTACGTCCAGCCAGAAGAAATACTTCAGTAAGAATTCCTTTACTTTATTCTCTGCAACGAGTTTCAGATTTTTTGCACAGAGGGGAATTGTTGTCTATTTGGATTTCAAAATTCCAGATTATATTAATTCATATTTAGTCTCTGGTTTGTGTTCTTTGTTATTCACATCACAAGCTGATTACAAGTTTCTCTAAATTTGAAGAACTCTCCTCAGTCTTCACTGACATTAAACATACTTTTCTCTGAAGGTTTTTCTTTCCATTCTTGTTTTAGTTTCTATCCTACGGTCCGCTCAGATAGCCATAACTTGAAAGATATTTTCCTTGTTCACAGAAAATCCTATCTAGTCGAGATAAAATGACATACCTGAATAATTTATTGCTGTTGATAATGTTTTAACCACCTCTCATTCATTCTCCCATTCCTGTTTCTTATTTTTCAATCTCCATACTTCTCTATCATTATAAACGTTCTATTCAATAAACACGTGTTTTGTGAACACACGACCTTCATCAACGGGAGCGGGAAAACAATAATCGTAACAGTAATCTATGTTTAATCTAAAAAAAGAACAGGATCCTGTAATGATCATATGAGTGGAAAACGTAGTCAACAAACCAAGTTCGAATTTCGCTTGAGGTTGACTGTGTTCTCTTAGCACTAATACACTTAGAAAAGGCATGAATTCACTTCCCTGTATTCTTTCCCATTAAATATCTTGTTTCCTGATTAATGGCGAACAGTAATTTTAAGTAACTTAAAATCAAGATATGGTTGTTATTTGAATTTTAAAAAAATTCTTTCCTACGCATAAACATTATTTTGAAGTGTCACTGAAATAGCACTTATAGCGATCTTTGTACTTGTTGTTCATTTTAAAATAACTGACTTTGCATATAGTAAACATTTAGAGTTCTCCGTTTCGTTCATCAACGCAGTTATTGACAGCATAAATTGAATGTAAAATGACTTGCAATAGAACAAAGTAGAGTTGTTAGTTAGGGGGGGGGCTATGGGTTATTATTTGTTTTGTTGTTGGAATCAGAGTCTAATTGTAGGTAGAGGAAATGGAATTTATTTTTGTATTTGTATTTGGAAATTAATTTTTATCTTTTATTTATGAGTTTTATTTTTTTTCATCTACAGAAAAAGTTTAAAGTTATTTCCGAGGAAGGTTATTCTACTGACGGATAATTTTATCCTTGTTTATTTTGTGCCTGGTAATTAAAAGGTACTGAAAGGCATTATGAATATTTATTTGACACCTAACATCATATCCAAACTTATATATAAATATCTACTTCAGTATTTGAACAACAAATTATATTATTTAAATGAAATTAATTGTAGCGAAAGGATAAATTTGCTTTCCTCTCTATGTGATTTATTCTATGTACACGTTTTTTATTGTTAAATGATATTTTGAAAGAATATCTCCTTGCAGAAGTCGACTGTTAAATGAAAATTTTTGAACAGCCCCTCTTGAGTTATGTTGCTATGTGGGAGAGAACAGATAGGTAGAAAACATACATCCAACCTTACTCATCCACGTGGTCCAGCAACTCGATGGGAGTGATTGCATTAGCCCTGCGAGAAGAAGTTAGGTGGTATGACTTCGTTACTTAAGACCCCTAGGGCTTATCACAGACAATGTAAATGCACACGAAATTTACATGACTCCAGTTCATGTGACGATTTTCTTCATTTTCCGAGTCGCGCTGCTTAGGATACAACCACTCGGAGATAACAAGTACATCTTGTAAGTAGTGTCACAAGTATGGCACGTCTTCTCATTTCCTGTATATGACTGAAAGCTGGCATGTCTGTATACATCTGAAAGAGAAATGAGAATTTTTTAAATTTAGTGCAAGCTGCGTAACATTACTGTAGGTCCTCATCCCGCCCAGATGTGTAGCATATATATATATATATATATATATATATATATATATATATATATATATATATATTTGCATACTGAAAGAAGATGAAAACTTAGCGAGTATACACATCGCACAGAGAAATATGTAAGAGGAATAGAGTGATGATAATGTTCACAAAGTTTCAAACAAGCTCACAAAATAACATTAATAATATTATTTAACTATAAATACACAACGACAGTCTATTTCGCTGCAGCATTCAAACATTCATGAGCATTTTCGCCATCTTACATATATACAGACAAGACAAACTCGCTAGTACAAATATAAACACAAATTTATTCTAAAACTCATAACGAAACGCCATTCGAGTTGCGCATACACACTCAAAAGCAATTTTCACTCCATTAAACCGGTCATTTTAAAAGTAAACATTGGAGGTCGAAAAGAGGGCTCAAAACAAATAAGGAGGCTCTTCCCATAATAATAAACGTCGTCGTACGAGGAGTCATGACAGATTTCGTGATGGCGAACAGTCACGGAATACTGCCCGGCCTACTCCTGCCCGAATTTGCTCAGGCCAACTGCCCAATGCAAGAAATACAGCCACTACCGGAGATTACCTTCGCTTGCATTTAACCTTATCGACTGAGAACTTATTAGATGGCCAGATGAGATGGACAGTATATTTACACAGACGTCTCTTTTTTTTTTTGCATTTTCGTTTTCTTTTTCTTTCTTCTTTAAGATTTCAGTTATTGTCCCTCTCTGTCTTTCTGTCTCTCTGTCTCTCTCTCTCTCTGTGCATCTCTCTCAATAATTCTATGGCTTTGAATTTTCCCTCGACTCCATTTATTTTCTATTCGTTTTTAACCTTTCTTTATCTCTCTTTCTCTCCACTGTAAAACTTTCTTTTCTTTGTCTCTCTATTTCCGTCTATCTGTCTTCTCTCTCTCTCTCTCTCTCTCTCTCTCCATCTCTCTCTCTCTCTCTCTTTATCACTATTTCTATCTTTCTAATTAATCCTCTCTGAAAATCATTATTTAGTTTCATATTCTTTCTCTCTCTCTTTCTTTCTCCACATGTTTCTGTTCCTCGCCTATTTTTCTTTTTTTTCCAGCTCGGTTTTCTTTATTCTTTCTTTCCTTTCCTTTCCCTCTTTACTCATCCTCATGCTAATTTTTCTTCAAAACACATTTCAAAATCCCAGCTCTTCCCTACTTTATTATCCGTACACGACAGTTTATGAATTTAGCAGAACTTGAATTTCATTTCAACAAGAACAATAAGTTGATTATATTTGAAGACAAATGATAAAGAAGAGTCCATTTCTCAAATCTCTTTTGCAATATTAAAAACTAATCGCAAGATAAAAATTCTAAAGCGTTCACAATTTACAACAGTTGCAGCTCCATGTCGAATCTCAACACACTAGAAATATCGATGAAATTGTAACGCACAAAAATTCAACAAAAACATCAGGTTCTTCTAATTAGCTTCTATCAGAATGTTATGAAACTTGTTTTGATGGTCACGCACAGAATCTCTTCTCGATCTATGTTTTATCTCCATCCCCGAGCCTTGTAGCGCCACGCAGCCCTGCCCTCTTGGTAACTTCGATCATGCTGTAGTGTCTGTCAGTATCTCCTTCAACTCCACCCCCTGCAAAGAACCTCCTGCCACTAAAACCTCGTTCTTCTATCAACGAGCTGACTGGGACTCATTCCGTGATTTCCTCCGCGATGTCCCCTGGGATGTTGTATTTACGCTCCCCGTTCAAGAATGTGCTTCTGAGGTCTCCTCCTGAGTTAAAGTTGGAATCGACGCTTTCATCCCCTCAAGGAAATATAAGGCCAAATCACGCTCCTCCCTTTGGTTCTCCACTGCTTGCTCAGCCGCCATTGCCGATAGAAACCACTTCTTCCACCTATATCGTAGCGACATGTCCGACTGCAATAGATGTCTTTGTCTCTGCCCGTAACGAGTGTAAGCGTGTCCTCAACGAAGCTAAGTTGCTGCTCGAATGAAGAAACATTGCATCTTGCAAATTTGACTCCAAGGATTATTGGCGTCTCTGCAAGAGCGTACTTAACAATAGCAAACCCTCTATACCTCCTTTGTTTAACTAGTTTGAGGTCCTGGTCCCCTCTGCCGACAAGGCTGAATGCTTTGCTCGGAAATTTTCATTCAATTCAACGCTCGACTCTTCCGGTGTACCCATACCCGATTTCCCACTTAGAACTGAGGCCCTATTGAGCAGGTTGCACATAACCCCGTCATCGGTATTGGCCATATCTCTAATTTAGAACGCCACAAGGCTAGTGGTAGAGATGGGATACCAGCCATTGTCTTGAAGAAATGTGCGCCTGAATTGGAGCCCGCCCTCTCCAAATTATATAACTACTGCCTCAATGAATCTTGTTTTCCACACTGATGGAAGTCCTCATCCGTTGTTCCTGTCTTTAAGAACTCTGGCAACCCCTCTGACTCTTCTAATTACCGTCCTATAAGTCTCCTACCCCTCTTCGGCAAAGTCTTCGAAGCTTTAATCAATGCCGAAGTGGTTAACCACCTTACATCCCATGATCTGCTCTCAGACAAGCAATATGGCTTCCGCTTTGTCCGTTCTACAGCTGATGTGCTTACAGCTATCACTGAAATTGTCTACCAAGCTCTTCAAAATAACGGAGAAGCTCGTTCCGTGGCTCTAAACATCTCTAAAGCGTTTGATAGGGTTTGGCATGCCGGCCTTCTTCGCAAGCTCCAGGCTTATGGCATTACGGGTCGATTGTTTGACTTAAACAAACATTAAACATTCCTGTCAAACCGTGAATTGAAGGTCGTTCTCAACGGATTCTCCTCCAACTCCTATCCCACGAACGCAGGTGTTCCCCAAGGCTCCATCCGAGCCCTTATCTTCATCAACGATCTTCCTGATGCCATAGATTCCCAAGTAGGTATCTACGCGGACGACACTACAATTTACTCCTGCCTCAAAAACAAATCTAGTGTCACTGACAAAACTAACCTGGACGTTCGCTTCGAAAAGGACCTCCAATCGGTTGTGAACTGGGGCAGGAATTGGCTGGTTAACTTTAACACCTCAAAAACAAAACTGCTCTCTATTAATCCCCACAGAGATCCTTCTCTGCCCCGCATTAGAATGTCTGACGCTCAACTTCTCAAGAGCACCTCTCTGCGGCTGCTCGGTCTCACCTTGTCTGCTGACCTGAGATGGAACAAATACATTGAGTCAATTGCTTCGTCCACCGCAAGGAAAGTTGGCTCCCTGTGCTGCGCCAGGAAATTTTTCTCCCCGAAATCGATCCTTCAAATCTACAAATCAACCATTTGCTTCGGGATTCTTGACAAGATCCAGAAGCGGATATGCAATGTAATTGGCCCTGATCTGGCATCTCGTCTGCAGTCGCTCTCTCTCTCAAACGTGCCGTCGCCTCTCTCTGTCTTTTTTACAAATACTTTCATGGTAATTGCTCCGAGGAGCTCCATTCGCTGGTTTCCAGACTTCATGAATTCAAGCGTCCTACGAGGCTGGCATCCCGCCCTCACCTTTTCACTGTTGAAACTGTTAAATGTTGCCGTTTCTTCTACTCCAATAGCTTCATATCTCGTACCTCTCGCTTGTGGAACTCCCTTCCTTTTTCCTGTTTCCCTGATAGCTATAATCTCCAACTATTCAAATGTAATGTCAATCAACATCTCCAGTTGCCTTGATCTATCCACTATCCTTCTCCTCATCCTTTCTTCTATCACTCCTATCTGCTCTCGCTCCAAATCCTCTGTAACCCCTTGCGTGCTAGTGGCTTGCATGGGGTGAAATGCCTTAAAAAATAATTTCACAACAGCAAGTTGCAAACTCTTCATCACCCTCACCTCTACCCCGATTAGGTTTGACGATCCAGAGGCAAAGAAGGGCATGAACGTAAATAGTCCATTTCTCTTTGTTACGAATACTTATCAGTTGCTTTATATATACGTCAGGGCTGGTGCATACCATCGACAGAGAAGGCTAGACTAATTGGGGACACCAAGCACTACTTTGTGACCCTCGCTATCTTATTTTTTACCTACATTTTACCTACGTTATAAATTAAATTAAAATAAGCACAAGTGACTATTAAAGGATGACACTTTTTGCAGATTTTGACGTCATTCTGTGATCTTTTTTGTCTGTGAATTTTTTTTGCGCATGCTGAGTCTCGAAAAAAAACATTATATAAAATTCACTATTTTTTTTTATCCATAATGTTGAATGTGTTAAAATTATTCAATAAGAAAATGTTGATGTTAAAAATTGCTGCAAAACATTGTTGATTTATTGCATCATCTATTATGACATATTTCTAAGTTATATTTCAGTACACTGTATTTATTTTCAATTTTTGTAGTTGAATTGTTCACCTATATTGTCACAGATGCAATTAAATTCAGAGATCGAAGTGTCAAAGTTTCCTCCTGTACTGAAAAGAAAAGGAGAACCAGATTGTAGAACTGATAAAGAATTCATTGCAAATCTGAATAATGCTGTAACATAGAGATCGAAACAACTAAGATAAGAATAAGACGGGAAACATTTTAACATTTAATTTCTATAAAATTAATATTTATAATATAATTATATAAAATTATTTTCCTTACTCTTATTAATAAATGTTACCGTATCCTAAACGTATCGTAAAATATAAACATAAATTCATATGTGCTCAATTTGTGCTTAGAAATGGCGTCAGCTGTTGCCATCAATAACAAACATTCAAACGTTGATTGGTTATGTGTTAATACAAATGTTTTCAGTATATTTCTAATCAGTCTTAATATTTTGTTTCCAGTCGTTTGTACTTCATTCACAAGCACATAAAATCTGCGATAGCAAATAATTGATATTGATAATAGTCATAGCTGATAGAGCATTGGGAGACTCTTTATAGCTTAATTTGCTCGGAATTCATTATTCTTTTTACTATGAGACTGACATCCACAATTAACGAGCAGTTAATTTTAGCAGTTGTCATAGGAACAGTCCCAGGGTTTGTGCTTCTTATAAGATATCTAAATAAAATTGATTATATTCATTAATAGACAACATTTTGGATGAGGAAACTTTCCGATTTCAAAATCAGGGAAGTAGGTCTTTTCTCTTGACTTACTCTTAGAAAACGACTTGTGAGAGGTAAAATTTGTAAAATTATCACAAAATATCAAAATTCTGCAATAAACCAATAAATTCTAAATATAATGTAATTTGTTGTTAGATGAACAATTTCATTTAGTTCAACGTAAACTAGATTTGGTAGATTATAATAACTCGATTTCTCTGTATAGGTTTGTTTGTTAGGCCAACAACAACAAAAAAGTTAGATTGTAGCAAGAATTCAACATAAAACATGAAGGTTTCCGAAGACACGCTTTCAAGGTTTTATATGCCAGGTCTTCATATTTATCTGTTTCGTATTTACTTGCACTTTTTCTTTTTGGTCCAATTTACCTTTCTTATTAACAATATTTACGAATGGTCTACTGCTCTATCTGAATCTATTTTCTTCTTCTTCTTCTTCTTCTTCTTCTTCTTCTTCTTCTTCTTCTTCTTCTTCTTCTTCTTCTTCTGCCTCTTCTTCTTCTTCTTCTGCCTCTTCTTCTTCTTCTGCCTCTTCTTCTTCTGCCTCTTCTTCTTCTTCTTCTTCTTCTTCTTACTATTATTATTATTATTATTATTATTATTATTATTATTATTATTATCAATTAAACTCCCTCCTTTTATTTCTGTATTAAAATTATTACCAAATTGTTTTTACCATTAAGATTTTAATCCAACAAACATTTAAATCCCTGCCAGTTCTTTGAATCTCTTTACCAGTTTACTAAAAAACAGGGACTCATCTTTTCGTAACAATATGGGAGAGGTGCGTGCAATTTAATTAGTAAAAGAACGAATTGAGAAAATCTTGCTAACATATAAAACGAATAGAAGAAATGACTACGTTCAATTTCAATTTAATGCTCGAGGTCTCCTTGCTAGCATCTCTCTCTATATATAAATCTGACTCTGTTAACGATGACAAAGTCCCATTTAACTAAGTATTTTCGTCCAACATTTGGCACGAACTGTCAAAGTGCTGAGAACTCTAACTGGCTATTTTCTCGTCGGTTTTGAATGGATGTTAAATCAGAATAGAAGCTTACGTAGACTCGATTGTGTAGTCATCTTTTCGAAACCTTCTTCGGGAAAATGAAATGTGAACCAATAAAGTAAATGATCCAAAAGCAAGTTTCAAGCTGGAATAAGAATATAAGCATCAGTTTAAAATGAGCGATGCCTTTGATGTCATCGTATCTATGACAACATCGTTCGACGTTTGCTTGCACAGTTTTGCTTTCTTTTTTTTTTTGTTCACACCTGGAAAAGTTTATATGAGGATAGGTGAAGTGACTTTCAAAAGAAAGAAGAAAAGAAAGAAAGTATGGGAAATTAATAAAACGAAAGAAAGAAATGAGAATAAAAGATAAAAAAGAAAGAGTGAAATGAATGCTTATTAATCAAGAAATAAAACGTTATTTCTATGACAACATGGATGAGTGCAAGGTTAAGTCTTAAATGTTATAGGGAAGATTGGGAACTGAGGCAGGAAAAGAGGAAAGACATTTGACCAAAAAGAAAGAAGAAAGGGTAAAAGAAGAGAAAATGATTGAAATAAAGAATAAGTGCCAAAATAAATAAATGGCAACAAAGGACTGCAAGAAAAACGATTTGACTTTTAAAAAAGAAAGAGAGATCAAATAAAAGTGATTTTGAGTTTAGAAAGTGAAAGTGAAAAAAAAGAAATGAAGAAGAAATGAGCAAAAAGTGAATGAAAGAAAGAAAAAAAAGAAAGAAAGAAAGAGAAAAAGAAATGCAAGCTTATTAATAATAAATTTAGAGCAGAAATTGTGTTCAACATAAAACATAGCGAGGTAGAAACCTTAAAACGTCCACTGTCCGATTGGCCAGAAGTAACGATTTCGACATTGGAGGGTCAATGGCTGACACTTCAAACTTTCAAGATGAGCATTCAGTGAGTTCTTCTTTGGAGGCTAAAACCACACATTAGCTTTTCGGATTTTCGCTCATTTCGGCCAGGTCAATGCGGTTCAACGTGGTCAGTCTATATCATTGTCGTCTCGCCTCTTTAACCACATTGTCAACCAAAAGCCGAAAACTGTCCGATGAATGCATAGCCAAAAGATCCCACAGACGATCCGTGACCTGGTAACCTCTACTTCTTATCTATCTACTTGATCTTTTCTCGTTTTTCTTATTTAAAGACAACCACGACACAAACACTATTGTTACTATCATTGAACGTGATCATGAGACGTATATGATAGCGACAATCATTTAAAGCAGTTTTCTCTTTTATCCTCTTTCTTCTCTCTCTTTTTTCTCTCTCTTTGTTCTTCTTTTTCTTCTTCTTCTTCTTCTTCTCTTCAGGTGTTGTCCTTCTTTCTTCATCGTCAAACGTTTCTTTTATTCCTTTTAATTGCACTTTTCTTCTTCCTTTGAATTCTCTTTTTTAATATAAATATCCATTTTTTTCTTCACTTTTTCTTCTTCCTGTTCTTTATTTTCTAATTTTAACCTTTCTTTTTCTTTCAAATATAAAGAATTCTATTTTTTATTTTCTTCTTCTTCTTTTTCTCTAATTTTTGTCTTTTCTTTATTCTTTCTTTTCTTTGTCGCTTTTTCGATATATCTTCTTATACTTTACTGATCTTTTTGGCTCTCTTCAAGTATTTTCCTTGTTATTCACTTTTTCTAATCTTCCTTCTCTTCCTTTATTCTTTACTCCTTCTTCTTATTTCTCTTTTATTTGTCTTTATCTTTTTCGTTCTTCTTTTTCTCTTGCATACAACACCAACGAATCCCAATATCAGTTTCACGCGTTTTCTCATACATAATCACACGAAACCATATGCACCGCTGCACACACGCGCGCACTCAGACGCGCACACCTACACACTCACGTTTCTTTTTCAGAGCCGAGAAGGAAATCATTCCCACTGTCACTACCATGCCGTAAATTAGACAGTCAAAATTCCAGCAAGTGGTATGAAGAGCGATTATCAAACCAAGGTCACGGGATACGCACGTCTAGAAAGTCGAAACTAAATATTGCAAAGTAGGGACAGAAATATAGGAAGTAGTAAGTGGCTGGGGGTGCAAATCGGTGGTAGTGCTGGTGTGAGGGGTACTCTCGCTTTTCTGAGGACAAAAACAGGTTCAACTAAGCAACGTTTCATCGTGCGTAAATGATGTTGAACGAAAGAAATGTTTCAAAAAGAAATCTTCATCGGGTCACCTGAGGTCTGCCGCAGAAGGGGTTTGCTTGTTTTCTCTTATGGACTTGAGGATGAAGCAACACACTTTTACACTCTTAATGCTTTATCCCGAGTTTTTCCTTCTTACTGGATTCTTCTTGCTTCTCCAACTTTCCAGTGTCTCTTTGTTCTGCACTCCGGCCACGTTGCTGTCATTGAGTTCAGCACCAATATTCATTTCGTTCTCTATTTTATCGTGTCTATATTTTCTTTATTTGAAACTATCATTAGTCTATGTCTTCACTTCAGGTATTCTCTCTCTCTCTCATCTTCTCTCTCTCTCTCTCTCTCGATATATATATATATATATATATATATATGTGTGTGTGTGTGTGTGTTTCATTAAAAACGACAGACAAGGTACTACGTTTAAGCTTTTTATTTAATTTTTTTTTTTTTTTTGTGTGTGTGTGTGTGTGTTCGAACAAGAGCTTTCTTTTATGGACAAAGAGTGTGGAAAAACTGTCCAAATGTTTTATAGTTCCAAGCGCTTTCGGCTATACTTTTAGCCATTATCAAGGATGATTCGATTTTTCAGCTTAATTGAGTGTGTGCATTATGTGTATGTCTTAGTGTGTGGTAGGGATGTTTTTAATTTCCGAATACGGTTAGCATATTGTGGCCTTGTTCGTAGTTGATATTGTTAAGAGTTGGCTTTTACTTTTTTATTATTGAAGCTACCATTATTTTTAAGCTTTTTTTACAGGTGGATGCAGTTAATATATTTGTGTTTTCTACTAGTATTTTCCTAATGGAGTCTGTTAAATTTGTGTGTGTGTTTAAATGGATTCTAATGGAGCTATGATCAGATAGGTGTAACATAAGGCGTCTGGATGAGCATGTAGTTGTGTAACGGATGTAATTATTTATGAGTACGGTTTGATCAGGAACATAGTTCCTTAAGGGGCATTTGAATTCATAAAAAATGTTCGTTCTTTGTAATTTTGATTTAGCTGGTGCGTTGTTATTTTTGAGGATAAGGTTAGCTGCCTTAAAAACATCCCTACAAAATACTAAAACATACACATAATGCATGCACTCAATTAAGCTGAAAAATCGAATCGAATCATCCTTGATAATGGCTAAAGGTATAGCCGAAAGCGCTCGGAACTATAAAACATTTGAACAGTTTTTACACACTCCTTGTCCAGAAAAGAAAGCTCTTGTTCGAACACAAAAAAATTAAATAAAAAGCTTAACCGTAGTACCTTGTCTGTCGTTTTTAATGAAACATGCATAAACTAAGGATTGCTACTTAAATATACAACTATATATATATATATATATATATGTGTGTGTGTGTGTGTGTGTGTGTGTGTGCGTGTGTGTGTGTGCGTGTGTCTGTGTGTGTGCGTGTGTGGGTGTGGGTGTGGGTGTGTGTGTGTGTGCATGATACGTAAAGTTTTCAGAACGGCCTACTTCCTAAAAACTGACTAAAATATTTAAACATCATTTGCAAACCTTCTTGGTTAGACAGATAACTTTTCATCATCCTATCGTAGATAGATAGATTGTGCGTGCGTATATATGTGTATAAGTATAGGATTGGTGTAGAAGGAATAAATTCCAATAACCAAGACATTCGTAACATCACTTGATAAGACACCAGAAGTGTTGAAACAACATGGCTATTTTTGTAGTGGTGCTATAATGTTATAATTTTTGAATAAATAAAAATTATATATATATATATAACAAATATTTATTTTTCAACAAAATATACATAATATTAATGTACTTAATTCGGTAGTGAATATTAATGACACACATAACATTGTCATTATAAAATAAAAATTCAGTAACAAAATTCTGTTAATTACGTATTAGGTTACAAACTTATTAATTCACCCTTGTTCAACTTTTATATATATGTATGCATGGGGTATTGCAAAGTATGTTCATGTCGCCGCCAAAAGGGACTTCGAAAACAAATACATACATATATATATATATATATATATATATATATATATATATATATATATATATATGAAGAAATATAGTCTTAAGGTGTGCTATATTTATGGGATAAAGTGCTCAGTATCAGAGACAGAGCGTGTGTAAATAAAAAAGTGAACATAGAAGTTAACACTTAGAGGCGACAGTCTGTTTCATGCTATATGCAATCGTCAGTCCACATGTGATGTTATTTTTCTCGGCTATATATATATATATATATATATATATATATATATATATATATGCATACATACATGTGTGGTGTGTTTGTTGTTCACAGATAGATCTGTGAACAAAAAACACACCACACATGTATAAATAGATAGAAGGTAAGAGAACGTGATAGAGAAAACGGGACACAGATGAAGGAAGATGCATACTTCTACTTACCTGCGTGTGTGTGTGTGTGAGAGAGATAGAGAGAGAGAGAGAGAGAGAGAGAGAGAGAGAAGGGAGAGAGAGTTTCTGCGCTTGCCTACAAGAGTTAAATATAATAAAGAGAAATTAGAAATTCTGAGTTGACCTTTTGTATTGTTGGACCGGTCGCTATATGTCACTAGTGGACAACAGCTTTGGTGTATTTTTGACCGGTCGCTCGGGCTAGGCTTTGGCAGCAGTTAGGGGTTGTTGGCCGACGATCATCTATAACGAAGGTGATTCATGCTGGTTGCTACCTGTCAATTTGGAATAATGTTGTTTTTGAAGGATTTTGAATGTCTACCGACAGGTAAACCAAAGAGACTAAGAGTGTGTAATTACACTGTTTGAGGAAAAGCTTTTCATTTTTTCCTCCTCCTTATCATTATTCAATCTCCTGCTTTGCCCTTTACTTTTCTTCGTTCATCCATCGTCTTTCCTTTTCTTTTCATTATTCACTCTTTTTCTTAACTTCTTTTGCACTTCTCTTTCTCATACTTTTTCTTCTTTCATTTCTCATCTCTTTTGCTTTCTTCATTCGGCTCTTGTCTTCACTGGTTCCTATTATGCAACTTGTTTATCCTTTCTTATTCATAATTTGCTTCTTCTGCTGCTGTTGGTTCTTCTTCATTTGATTTTGGCAATCATCTTTCCTGTTTTTATTTATTTTTTCTTCTATATTTTCCTCTTCTGATTTTTTTCTGATTTCACACACACACATATATATATATATATATATATATATATATATATATATATATATATATATATATATATACACTAAAAATGAATTTTGTTCCTCGCCGCTCGATGCAACTCACGTTTCATGTCCGTAACAATCGCCAGGTACAAATTAAAATAATTTTTTAATTTGCCTGACGATTGCTATAAATTTTAGCTCTATTTTATATCGAGCAATGTTTTATTATTACCATCAGCACGTACTGTGTGCGGTACATAGATAGATAGATAGATAGATAGATAGATAGATAGATAGATAGATAGATAGATAGATAGATAGATAGATAGATGAAAAAGCGCTATACAGGATGTCTTAAATATTACTAGTAAGTTATAATTCCATCACTACAGTTAGAATTTCTATTATGTCGAAAGAATTATCGTTCTCCGTGACATTAAAAATCTTTCAGTCCGTGTCTGTAATGTTTGTTAACCTCTCGGCTTTAAAAGAGTAGCTTTTGGAAAGGGCTAACAAAGTGTGATAATCGGTGAGAATAAGCTATTCAAAGAAATCATCTTTAATTTATTCTTGCGATCCAATTGTTGTAAAAGTCTTCAAAGGAAGACGACGGCAAATTTAACTGAAGATGTCGCTGATTTGAGGCGGAACATTTGCGTGACGAAAGGAGAGGAAACGAGCAAAGGAAAAGACGGTGAAGATGCAACCGAGAGGATGGGAAGGGGAAATGCAAAAAGGAAAGAAAGGGTAAATTTGGTAAAAGGGGCTTAGAACTATCGGAAGTGGGAGAAAGAAAAAGAGAGATATATGCTGTAAATGAGGGTAGAGTACCAAAGAAAATATGTTGATGTAGAGAAATAAAAAGTGAGAGAGAAGAAAGTAAAAGAGGGTGAATGGAAATCAAATAAATATAAGATAAGGCAATAAATTTAAATAGTGAAATAAAAAATAGTAGTAAACCCTACGCGATATGTTAGACTCAATGTTCATATGTTTTTCTGGCCGAGAAGCTGTTTGTATACTAAAACTTAATTGAATCCTGTCGTAATTTGAACCTTCGATTTCCAGACACCAGGACTATTGGCCTAACTATAACCACACAGACTAAAAAGATAGGGTGAAATAAATTTCCAAATATTAAAATATGATTTTGTAATGTTTGTAATTATTTGAATAAATTATTTCTTTCTTCCTTTTTCTTCTTTCGAATAATATTGATGTCTTAAATCATTTAAAACAACTGGAACTAAATATAACATTTTTATTTTTGTTACATTTTAACAAGACTGCTGTCGTTTTAAAGTTTAAAATCTATCATCGTTTCTTTGATTATTTTTTCGGCGAATGGTTAATTTCATTATAATTGGTACATTAAATTCCTAAAAGAAAAAAATTAAAATGCAATAACATTTGTAACATAGCTTGAATGGGAACAGTTTATTCCGTATTTATAGCAAATAAACTGAACTTTACTTCTCACAACTTATTATTCCATTCACTATGTTTTAAAAAGTTATTCCATTTTTTCTTTATTTAAAAGCGCAAACATTATTTCATTTGGTGTAACTTCTGTAACGTGACTAGTTTCTACCAAAGTGATTGATAGGATTTTTATTTTTGCAGCATATATGCTTGCATGATTACTCCTCGGATATTCTTAACATGCGGTCCTTACATTTAGTAATAATAGAATGCAGTTCCTACATTGGGTAATCTTAACATGCTGCCCCTATATTTGGTAATGTTAGCATACTGTTTCTACCTTTGGTCATCTTAACATACAGACCCTATAACTGGTAATCATAAAATGCAGTCCCTACATTGCAGTCTTAACATGTGGTTCCTGTATTTGGTAATCTTAGCATAAGGTCCCTACGTCTAGTAATCATAAGAAGCGGTTCCATATATTTAGGAAAACTTAACACGCAGCCTCTATATTTTGTAATCTTAAAATGCGGACCCTTTTTTATTCGTTATATTAATATCTGGTCCCTATATTTGGTAATCATAATACGCAGTCCTTATATTTGGGAATCTCCCCTTTTCGGTGTTTTCATGCAAATATCTGCTGTTTATCCATGTGTACATCATATCCAGCATGTTTCGAGCCATTGCTTTTCTTTATAAATTCTTTCCACGTTCATCTTTCTCTCTTTTTTTTTTTTCCTCTCTCATTCGTTTGTTGAGTGAATTCATTCTTTCAAGTTTATCTCCTTTAGTTTTTGTGCTCACATTTCTTTTCTTTTTCGTCAGTCCCCCATTGTTGGAAATTTTTGTTTTTATTGTTTTTTTTTTGTTTTTGTTTTTTTGTTTTTTTTTTTGTTGTTGTTGTTTTTGCTTTTTATTGTAGTTGATTCCTTGATGCTAGTTGTTAACTGTATGACCCATATCTTTTTGTGCTTTATTCACTATTCCATAAAGATACTATACCATGATCGCTTCATTTAACTTTGTTCATGACGTCTACGGTACGGTTTAACAGTACTTTGTTAACAAGAATGAAATTAATTTCAATTTTGTTTCGTTATTATTGTTTCCGTTTTAATCCTCTTAGCTTTTAAGAAATGATATTCCTAATTGTCATTTTATATCAGTCGGACAACATTTTGACTCTTTCATTTCTATTCCAATTTTTCCTATCCTAGATTATCCATCTCTCCATGTCTTTAATTTTGCATTAAAATTACCTATCAAAACTGTATATTTGTTTTTGTTTTTTTCCATCTATAACCATATTGATGTTATCGTAAAACCCTTCTTCCTCCCTCATTTTTCGAAGTTGGTGCATACACTGATTATGCTCACATTATACTTTTTCCATAATATATTCAGCAATTCTTCCTAATGTGTTGTCAAAATATGTTTTTCGCAATGTTATTGACTAAAAGTCCTGTCATTTTTTCTTTTTCTTTTCTGCAAGCATCACTCCGATCGGAGTGGGGATGCACAAACCTGATTGAGGGCTCCAGGCAATACTTTGTGACCCTTGCTATCTTACCAACCTTTTTTTTTCTACCTATATTTATATACGTTACAAATTAAACTAAGCACAACTGACTATTAAAGGACGAGACATTTTTGCGGATTTTGACGTCATCTGGGTTCTTTTTTCCTTTTTGTCCAAATCCGTGAACTTGTTTTACACTTGCTAAATCTCGAAAAAAACTCTATATAAAATTAACTATATTTTATCCATAATGTTGAACGTGTTAAAATTATTCAACAAGAAAATTCTTAAGTTGATGTTAAATATTGCCGCTAAACAGTGTTGACTTATGTAAGATGGCATGATCTATTATGACATGTCTCTAATTTGTATTTAGATACATTGTACTTATTTTTTTTATTTTTTCTAGTTGAATTGTTCACTTATACTGCATATGATTCATTATTGTACATAATTAGGTTACAATAAACTTTGTATTTTATTTGAAAAATACTACCCTATGAAAATTAAGATGTTGTAGAGTGGTGGCCCTGTATCATAGATTCAGGAGAGGAGTGTACCACAGATTCGGTGGGGGTGTTCCTGCTAAAGCCCAATCATGTACTCGGTGATGTTGTTCATTTCTATCATTAGTTGGTCCAGGCTGCTCTCTTCATCCATTCTTTGTATTTTTCCATGTGTAGATTTCGGTTTTGAGAAATTAATTGCAACTCGAGCTCACCCGTTGCCACTGGTAACAACTGGGAAGTTTATGATAGTAAAACCCACTATGAGGTGCGGTCTTATTCTGTTAGTTACAATTGATTTCAATCAGAAACATCTGAAAAGATAAAAGTACCTTGGCGATCACTGGGTATGTGAAACTTTATACAGTATATTCAGATACGTCTGATGAAAGTTTGCTGCTACTTCTTGTAAGATTGTTATCTGCATATATACCACAGTGGTACTTTGAAGCAGACGATGAAAACTATATGTTCGAGGAAGAACATTTTTAGTCAAATTCACCTAAATTATTGGTAAAGTCTTTCATGTAGGCATGTGTCTACGTCCATGTATCTATGGCACAAACTATATAATTTATTTGCATTTAATATATTATGCCCTTTGTCAGCAAATTAACACATAGAATTAAAAATTAGTTTTGAATATTTTTTATAATCTTTCTTTATTATCTGCGAATGGAAGAGGAGGAGAACAAGAACCGAGGAAGGAAGGAAGGAAGGAAGGAAGGAAGGAAGGAAGGAAGGAAGGATGGCATATTCGGTTGTAAAACAGTGAAGCAGAAATCTAAAATTCACTGAAGTAGGAATAAACAAAAAACTGTCAGCAACAAAGAAAAATTGAGAACAAGCGTAGGAGAAAGGAAGAAAGAAAGGAAGAAAGGAAGAAAAGTGAGGAGGAGTGTGAAGAGAAGAATGGAAAGAAAAAGAAAGTAGCAAAATAAATTAAACAGAAATTTAGGTTTGAAACAAATGGCATATTAGTATTTATTAGTATTTATGAGTATTGAAGAAAGAGTTAACGATAAAATGCTGGAAAAAAAGAGAAATGAGAGTGAAAAAGAAGAAAAACAAAGCAAGAAAGAATAAATGATAATATGAACGTAAGGAATGCGAAGAAAAAAGAAAAGAATAAAGAAAAGAATAAAGAAAACACGAAGAAAATCTTGGGAAAAGAAAAGAAACGAAAAAACAGAGCCGGGAAAATTGCGGAAAATAAATGAAAAAAGACAAAGAGTATAAAACAAGTAGTAGAGAGGAGAGAGAGAGAGAGAGAGAGAGAGAGAAATTGAAGGAAGAAAAAAAAGAAAAAAAATTGTACTGGAAAGAATCATGGAAATAGGAGAAGGAAGAGAAAAATGAAGGATTTAGACGTTCACATTGTTTCAATATGTTGTCAGATTTGATTTGTTAGAAAGTTAATTTGTATAAATCAAAATCGACAGGCGAAAATTAGAGACTGCTGTCGTCGTTGTCGTCATCATATCGGTTGTCAGTCATTGGATTTAGCAGTTTGTGCTAGAAACCACGTGATCATGACAAATCGTCAAGCCAATATCTAAAAATGGGGTTGGATACAAAAAGTCAGACTTTGTATTAGAAATGATCGTAGTACCCAAAGCCAAAAAGAAATTAACAAAAAGTATTTGTGATATGAAGCAATAAGCATTATAATAATGTCACTCGACTCATAATGACGACCACATTCAAAAGAATGAGGATAAAATAAAAGCAATATTAACGAGTCTAAAACCAGATAATGATAATAATACTGATAATGTTAATATTAAATGAAATCCTGATTATAGTAGAAATAATATTGAAAGTAAATGCAATATAATGAACAAGAAAAAACTCTCTTCTCGCCAGGAAAAAGATTCTCTACTAAATCGACTACGCTGATTCTGAATTTTAATTTCCTAATGTCGGATTTTTAAGATATACGCAATGCATACTGAAGGTATTAGGTTGGGGCAAAATAATGACGTAATAATGTCGTTTTTTGACGTTAAAAAATACGTCAAAAAACGACATTATTACGTCATTATTTTTGCACCAACCTAATACATATTATAATATAAAAATATAATACTGATATAGTCCCAGCTATGGGCAAATAGTCAACACCAAACAGGATCAAAAACACTATTAAAGTATAAAAATAGATTTTTATAGTAAAAATACCAGCAATACATTTTGCAATACATTTTGCAATAGATGTAATTCTGTAATACCAGCAGTACATTTTGTATATAGCATATTTATGTTCGAGGCAAATAATAAATTAGTAAATAGCACATTTATGTCCAAGGAAAATATTAATAACAGAAAATAAACATGAATAAATATGAAATACTTGCTTTGCTTCTGCTATGACCGGACATTTTGAGACACTTGATCTTACGTTAGTTACCCGTTGTGGAAACGAACAACAGGCATTGATCGTGTTTGGATTGAGTCGGCCTTGATACCTTGATTCCTTCTCAGATATGTCCTGGTGAAACCTCTCACCATGTTCAACACTTTGGAAAGCAATCGAAATGAGAATAAAATAACTGGCTATTTGTATGCCATTCTCTAATCTGCTGTTGTATGTTGTTTATTAAATGTGCATCAATGAAACACTAAAAAGTTCTGTTCAGCTAATACAAATGATTCTCATGCTACCATCTCAAGGGGATACTGATCTACTGTTAATATAATATTTAGCTTGAATATAATTATGCAATGTGCATATCTAAAAAGAAAAACTGTCCGATAGATTCTGTATATAGTCAATTTAATGTATAACACATGTACTGTATCCCAGTAGCAAAATCTGTGTTTCCCAGTGTTATTACTAAGTCTCATTATATAATCAGTGGAGTGTGAGGCTAATATAACGATTATCGGCACGGAAAGTGAAATCGTTGAGCCGAGTTCGAAATCCAGTTTAGTCTATTGCATTCATTTCTCACTGATGCCTTTGGAAAAGATAATATCACTTCTTTTTTACATCTATATACAGACTGCATTCTCTAGTTTTGAGGAGCAGTCAATTTAAGAAAAGAGTAGCACGGAATTTGAAATTCACTCATATGAAAGAAAATGATGATGTGAAGAGCCATGACTCTCTACGTCTTTACGTCTTTAAAGAACAAGGCGGTTTTTAAGAATTTCATAACATACGTTATTAATGATAATAAAAATATAATAATAACGATAAAATGTTAACAATAACGACGAGAGTCATAAACATGACTTGAATAAATAATACAGTGTAACCCGGATATAAGAGAAACCCAGATATAAGAGAAACCCGGATATAAGAGAGATTTTCTCTGGTTCCAAATTAGAGCCTGTGTTAATGTATATAAATTAAACCGAACCCGGATTTCTTCTCCGGTCCCGACAACTCTCTTATATCCGGGTTACACAGTAAGGATTGTTGCAATTATTAGAATAACTAGATTACACTTGACGTCATAAAAAGCACGGCAATAGTTTTATATTTTATAAATACAGAACAAAATTCATATCCATTTATCTGTGAGGCGAAAATAAATGCGGAACAAAAAAAAGAAAACAAATAAAACCACATGATTTATTTCTCTCTTAAAAACCATAATTTAGGCGTTTTTTTTTTAATTATTTTTATTAAAAACTAGCTAGCTTAGCCCGCTCACTACCGCTTCGCAAAGTAAGATATATTCACTATTTGAAATCTTTGAAACAAACATTTTAAATGAACATTTCATTCATAAATTGGTTGTAAACATGAAAGAAAATATTTGTATTTATTCAGAGAGCAAAACATTAGAATTTTAGCCATTTTTAAACAAATGAAAATGAATAACATTTAACAGGTATCGACAGAAATAAAATACATGTATTTGCATGAATGAAAAACATAATGGTGAAAAAAAAAATCAAAATGAAATTTTAAAAAAATAATTCTTACTCTAATGCAGCAGGATAAACTACATTTTTTTTTTTTTTTTTGGAGCAAGACCGTAACATATCTACAACATGGACTCTTCCAGGACTATATAAAGTATGCGACATAACACTCTAGAAGAGAGAAGAAGAAGAGGAGGAGAAGAGAGAGTATTCTAATACCGTAGTATCAGCCGCGTACGACTACCAATATTGGACACTAGCACATAGTAAGCTCCGCTTACACTTACACTATCTTTGTAACCTTTTTGTTTAATATATCTTTCTTACCTCTAATCCGTGTTTTCCTTCCGTGGTCCCGACTTTGGGCCCACATCACTTCCATCTCCAACTCTTGAACATACAATAAATGATTGACCATGAGAAAAGCAGCATTGCATAAGATGAGGGCCAGTAACTTTCCTTGTGATTTATTAATAGTCATTACAAAACTTACTCTGACTGGGAATTACAATCGTTTAAAATCAAAGGGCACATCCGTTGGAATCAATGAAATTCTTGGAATCAGTACTTTTCTACTTTCCCTTGACCAATTATAATAAGAGCTTCCAAGTAAGGTAACATTTTCTTCACAATAAGGTATGTACACTAAGGTCAGCGTAACAGACGGTTACGGGGGCTAAGGGGAATTTTTCTTCCTATCCCGGGCGTACGCGCTCGGGTCCTCACCTAAAAACAGACCTTGGGTCACATCTCGTCCTAGTGGGGGGATGGAGTAAATACCGTGTGTAAATTACTCTTTTGGAGTAATTTCACGTCTACGTATCATCTCTCAGTTGCGTCTCTGTCTTTGGACAGTGTGCTCAGGGGCTTCTCTGTCAAAGGACAGAGGGGCAACTGAGGAAAATTATACTGAAGAGGTGTCCAGCCATGGGGAACAGCTGCCCGAGGCCGCGTTCTCCCATTGCACCAAAGGGAGGGATAGGTGCTCGCACCAAGGCCAGCGTAACCGATGGTTGCGGGGGCTGAGGGGTATTTTTCTTCCTGTCCCAGGCGTACGCGCTCGGTTCCCCACCTAGAAATAGAACTTGTTTCACATCTCGTCTTATTGGGGGCACAGAGTAAGCACCGCGTGTAAATTACTATAAAGTAGAGTTAGAACCTTTTAATAAGGTTTAAGCTCCAATTTTGCATTTATTAATATAGAAGGTAGCAGAAAAGCATTTTCCTCCTACGTCATCAGAAGAGTCCACTACATAGAACGAATTGCCTATGGTTTTTTGATTTTTATATAAATATTACACACACACACACAGGCAGACACATATATATATATATATGTGTGTGTGTATAAACTGATTTTAAAAAATCAGTTAATTTATAATATTTATGGTCTGTAAATTTACATTGAGCACTGTTTTGTAAAAATAAAAATATCAATAAGAACACCGGATTATATATCTTACTGTTCCTACTTTTTATTATAATATATATATATATATATATATATATATATATATATATATATATATATATATATATATATATATATATACAGCAGCCGCCATCTTTTGCCCGTTGTAGGTCAAAGTTCTTTCGCAACTCCTTCCTTATCAACTGGACCGTAACTGTGTTTTGACAGCAAACCCACTTGTTTTATTTATACTTTTGCCAGTTGTTTTTCCTACTATATTTGTAATCCATTGTGCATCAATTACGCAACTTTTTGGCCAATCTTTGATCTTTCCTTCTACTTATCTCATTCGTTTCCATGTTTCACAACTGGTATTATACACTTTAAGTTTTAAGCATATTGGCAACGCACTTGATTTTGTCTCTAATCTTTTAAAAAGCTTTCCGACCAATCATTATACGCCATTTAAGTTTTTGACGTCATTAATATTATCATCTACCCTATGTTTCTGAACTTCTTAGCTTTCTTCATCATTTATTTTAGGATCTTTTTTTCGGAACATTACAATTAAACATTATTTCAGTAATAATTATTTTCATTCTTAAACTTACCTTGAAACTTTCTTGTCTTATCTCTTTCTTTATTGTGTATTTTCTTTTCCTTAAACTGTTTTACATATCCCTTGCGTCTTAGTGGTTTTATTGCCTTACTAAGGGTGAAATGATTTTAAAAAATGCAACAGATCTCTCCAGTACTCCAACAGATCAGTTGAAGAAAGAACTGGCTTGTAACATCCAATACAAAACGTTCTATGATTACCGAGAAGAGGCGTCCCCAAAAGCAGTTTTTCCACCGTATTGCCATTAAACCCCCTTTATTTATCGCGATGAATTTGTGTTCTCTCAAGGAAGCCCCTTAGCCTTGAACGCTTCTTGGAACTGTTTACCCCCAGACTTCAAGTGGAACTCATATATACAATCTATCGCTACTAAAGCTGCTTGGAAATGATCCGTTCCCTGTACGGCTCCAGTAAGTATCTGACTCCTCCTAATATGCTCTACCTTTAAAAGAGCAAGATCAGATATAATGGAGTTGTACTGTCATATCTCAGCTGGAGATTGCCAATCTTTATAAAGTTCAAAAGCATCTACACAGCCTTGTAGGTGCTGAAATGTTTTTCACCCTACAACCCTTTTCCTACAGACTAAAACGCAAGCCTTACGCTACTCTATTGTTATTTCCATGGCAAATGTTCTGATTGTCTACATTCCTTAGTTCTATCTGTTCAGACCTTCACAACTAAGACCCGCCATGTAGCGTACACTGGGACAGATCATTACCATTTCTTTTGTATTCCATTAGTAAGAAGTTTTTTTCCAAGAACAGTTATTTTTGTGGAACAAACTTCCGAAAGGATTCTTTCCCGATCACTACAATCAAATTTACGGTTAACCGTTACATTTCCCCACTTATCAGCATAAACTGAAATACGTTTATATCTTATTGTTATCGCTCATACAAGAATCCTCATTTAGTAACGATCTTACCTTGAATGGCTCTTGGGTTCTGTACTGGGTGAATATTTGAATATTAGTAAATAAATAAATAGATCAATAAATAAAATTTTCCCCTATTTAGGTCATTTAGTGTATCTTTTACTGAACTGTTACGTAATACTAGTCCTCCTCCTGTGAATGCTGGATACAAACGAAGAAGAGAAGTGAAGTAACAGAAATATTCTACAGAAGGATGCTGAGAATGCTATGGACTGAACATGTGAGCAACGGTGATGTTTTAGAGAAATGTGGAAACAAAAAGGACACTTACACTTAAGAGGCAGTTGAAATTTCTAGCGAAAAACGAGCTTGGAAAATTGAATACTCACAGAGTAGATTGAAGGCAAGAGTTACAAAAGAAAACAATGCATAACCTACCTAACGAGCTGAATGGTTGGCAAAACAGGATTTAGGAGAGATAACAAAAAGACAACATTTATTAAGACATACAAAGCCTGGGAAATTACGGAGAGCCATAATCACGAACGTTCTTAATAAGAAGCATTACTCGTAATACATCTGATCGTTGTGATATTATAAAATGTCGATAGCAAATCGTAGATGGTTTAAAAATCCTTTGTTCATATTTATTTTCATCTCTTCCCCGTTTATTTTTGGGAAGATATTTTCAGGGCTTCGTATAAATAGTATAATAGTTTGTCTTACTTTTCCAATCCTTATTTTATCTGGGGCTTTTTGTAGTTAAATTATTACACGACTGTTAGGATCTTTAAAAGATTTAAAAGAGCAAGATAAAAATGAAATGAGTAATTTCACGTCTACTTATCTAGAGATTTTTCGGTAATATCCTGGTCTCGTAGTGAATTAAAAACTGCCGCATGTTCGACTGAATCAAAGGTTTTTTTACAGTCAACGAATGTTAAACAAAAGTGATTTGTTATATCCCGCTTTTCAAGTGTTTTATCTTCATCTAGGGCAGTGTTTCGCAACCTTTTTTGCGTCATCGCTTACTTTTACATGGAAAAATTTTCCACCTGTATAGTAAATATTCAAAAGCATACAATGATGTGTAAATTATGTTTTGATGGGCACTTTTTATTGATAAATTCAAGATGGCCAACGTGATAAAATAATTAAAAACAATTTTATATTAAATAAAAGTTATCTTGAGATCACTTTTAATTTTAAGTTTTTCTTGGTCTTCCCTTATTTGATTTATATCCGAAAATAAAATGTTATTTTGTCTAAAGAACTATATGAATGTTAATGACTTTACTCAAAACTATAGAAAATGCCAAATATATTTGTTTGCTGGAATATTTTATCTTATCTCGGAATGTAATCCAGGTATTACCAATAAGCCATACGATGTTTTTTTCATACAGGTTCTTTGAATGTTTTCTTCGAGTAGCATAATGTTAAAAATCCTATATCGCCCACCAAAATTCTAGACACCTATTCTGCTCTATACAGATTTCATCCATGTTAATGACCCTTTTCGAAACTATAAAAAATACCAAATATATTCATTGTTTGCTGGGATATTTAACTTATCTAGGAATTTAGCCCTGTTATTCCCAATTAGCCTTCCGTTTTTGTTTTTTGTTTTTGTTTTTGTTTTTTTGTTGTTGTTTTTTTCATACAGGTTCTTTGGATATTTCCTTTGAATATTTTTCGGGTAGGATATGTTGAAATAGCTTTTTAATATATCGTCCACCATAATTCCCAATCGCCCACCATTTTCTGATCATCGCCCACCCAACAGTTGGAATCGCCCGCCAGTGAGCGATATCGCCCAGGTTGGGGAACCCTGACCTAGGGTATTCATCTGGTTAGTCTGTTTGTAAGTAATTTTGAGGATAATTTATGGAATTTCGATCTTAATCTTATCGTCCGGTTCACACCCCTACTCGGTCTTTTGGATGTTTATCCCTTGTTTCCTGTTTAGGATTTGATTTCCTGTCGCTTCTAAAGTTTTCTCATTCACTTTCACTCCCAGTAGCCCCTAATTAGCCTTAGTGGCATTATCGCTTTTCTTGGAGTGAATTGATTAAAAAAGTGATTTGGTGATAATTGCCAACGTCTTTGTTTTCCTTTTTTTTATGAAAGTAGAAGTTTTAACTTTACCATATGCACTGGATACTGTGCTAAACATCTTAGGAATTCTTCCCTTGCCTCTTTCTAAAGGTCTTTTACTCATCCATCTTCCTCTGTTGCTTTTTCGCGTTTCACAGTCACTAATATCTTCTGGATAGGCTGTAGGTAATACTTTCGTTTTTTAGAACATACAGGTTTCCATAATACATTTACTAACTTCACCGATTCTCTCTTTCAATGCAAGCAATTCCTGGTTTATTACTAATAAAACTGCTGTCAGATATTATTTGATACCAGAAAAAAAAAGAAACGCTTTAATTAGTAGAGGATGTAGTAAATAGTAAGAGAAAAAACTCAGAAAGCATTCAAGAGAAAAAAATTACAAAATACCATGAGCTTATTAAAACAAGAGAATATGAAATAAAATTGGAGAAAGTGTTCCTAGATTTCCTTTCAGTAAAATTGAGAAAACCTACATGAGAACCACTTTAACCTTTGGCATCGATTCAAGCAAATTAACTCAGATATGAATTTGAAAGTGATAAGATAAAAATAATTGTTTGCAATTGTCCTAGATTTCCCATTGATTACATTGAACCATCAAGAAAGAGATCGTTTCCATCTTTAGCTACTATTTAAATCAAATAACACTAAAATAAATGAGAAATGGATAATATTCTATTAACTAGACGGAATTGTTTCGAAAATACTGAGAAATTTAGAAAGACCTCTCCCTCGTCTTTAGCATCTATTCTAATCATCTAACAATGATATAAATCAGGTGATAATAAATGGAAACAGTTGTCCTAGATTCCGTTTCGAGAAAACTGAGACACGGAGGAAAAGCTCTTCGCAACCATTAGCATCTGTTCAAACCAATTAACAACAATATAAATGATCTACAATTAAGATGACAATGAATGAAGGCAATTGTCCTAAATACATTTTCAAAAAGACTGAGATCATCTACGAAGAGCTCGCCCAAGCTGCTTCTATTTTTCTCAAAAGGAAAATCAGAAAATGGCCTCCAGTTATTGCCATCATCATTTTTATCATCAACTTATCATTCACATAAGTGTTATTTGGTTTGAATAGTTGCTGAGATGGAGGAGAACCCATTCTCAGTAGTTCAGTCTACTCCAGAATTATTCTAGGACAACTGCAGTCAGTTATTATCATCTTTTCATCATAAAATTCATATCTGGTTTAGTTTGCTTGAATAGATAGGGTAGAACTCTTCCTAGAATGTTTCAGTCTAGAGTGTATCTAAGATAATTGTCACTGTTCATTATCATCTGATTAGTTTATAATTTATATCATTTCTAATTGGTTTGAATAGGTGCTAATGGTCGAGGAGAGCTCTTCCTCTATTTCTCAAAATAGTATCTAGAATAATTGTTTCTATTCATTATCCGTTTATCAGTTTATCATTTATATATCGTTGTTAGATGATTAGAATAGATGATAAAGATGGGGAAGGGCTCTTCTCTCATCTTTAGTATCTATTCAAATCAACTAACACTGGTATAAATGATAAACGGATAATAATAGCTGAAGGGCGTTGTCCTAAAAACAATTTAGAGAAGATTGAAATTATTTTAGAAAAGTTATCCGTCATCTTTAGCATCGACTCAAACCAATTAACAACGATATAAATGATCAACGTATGAGATGATAATAACTAGAGACAATTTATACTATGTATAATTTGAGAAGATGGAAACTAGGAAAAGCTTTCTTTCATCTTTAGCATCTATTCCAATCATTCAATCATCTAACAATGATATAAATGATAAATTGACAAGATAATAATAATGTAAATGTTGATACTAATTGCGAATTTAAAAGCTAAACAGAAACCGTTGTAGGAGGAAAGTCTTTGGTAATTCTAATGAAAAGGTCCTCGAAAAACAAAAAAAAATCAATATCAATGAACTATAAAGATCATAAAAATTGTTTCTTGCTTTTATGTCGTTTCAATATTAATTTCTTCTTTTTGCTGTGCCCAGAATAAATGCCTCAAAACCAATCATGTGAAATAAAAATTTTAACAAAAAGCAGAAACAACCAATTAGACATCTTCGGTCATCATTTCAGGTGATGAAGATTGGGTAACTGTAACTTAACTCAGATTTATAACACCAACTTAAATAGCTTCGCAAATTTCAACAGTAATTTCCTTTGTATTCTGCCATGGATTTATAAATTTCGAAGCGTTCTGTGTGGACTAATGATTCACGGCATTTACCTTCAATTCTCATATTCCACAAATTATACAGTTCCTGTGCAAGGTCGTGCATGTATCCATTTTATTTTTTATTTTATTTTTTTATCACTTTATCCCAAGCAAGGCGATAATGCTACTAAGACACAAATGGTTACTGGAAGTGAAAGAGGATGCGAAGACTTTAGTGAGGAGAAAAACAAGAAGATTCAGGGGGAAAAAAATCGCGATTCCTGTTACATTTAAATTTTTGAAGATTGTTGGTAACAGTTAAGCAAGAGGTTGGAAGAGAATTCTACAGGCGAGAAATGCGAGAAAAGTAAATATTACAAGAGAACACATGATTGTATTTAAGAGTAAAACGGTGAGACCTAATTGTCAATCTAGTAGGACGCTTAAATTCATGCAGTTGAGGTACAAAGAAGGAAAACTCATAAGAAAAATTGACATGAAAATATTTGTAGAAAGGAGCGAGGGAAGTCATGTCTCGCGGGTGTGGCAGGTGGAAATTGGCTGTTATTATTATTATTATTATTATTATTATTATTATTATTATTATTATTATTATTATTATTATTTCCTTTGATTTCTTTTGTATACTCATTTCCTCACGGGTCGTAACCAAAGACCTAAGATCAGAAATGGCATAATGAACATTTTTACTGATTATTTTTGCAAAAAAAAAAATAAAAAATAAAAAAAAATTAAATATGCAACCTAAGAGCACACACAATTACATACATAAAGCCCTTCATAATGTGTGGGCTGTACTTCTGAGTACAATTTTTTGCATTCCCATAAGGCATGGGCTACCAGGGATCCCCTCAATGAGTCTGTTGAAACTTTTTTCCAATTAAACAGAGGGCTCCAACTACAACTGGAATTATTGATGCTCTCATGTGTCACAGTTTTGAAATTTCCACTTCAAGATCCGGGGTGTATTTTGATAAGTTTTTGAAGATCTTCAAAAATATATTTCAGTCTGCAGCAAATGAGAAATTATGCCAATAAGAAAGTACATTCTTTTTTTATGATTTTCATCACGATGAGCTTCGATTTTTCTGTCTGTCTGTATTTTAAAGTCCCATAAAACTGTTACAGGTCCTATCTCTGTAACCGGGTCTGGGAGGAGTTCATACCAGTTTCTTCAGTTCCTTTACGTAAAAGTTGAAGATTTTCCAGTGCAACGCCGACTTCTATATTCACTGAGTGCTAATACTTTTTTTTTATCTGATACAAGATGTTCAATTGTTTCTGGATATTTATCTGCTTTTCTATTTAACACGATTTTTCAGTATGTGTGCTTGGTAATTTCCAGTTAGCAAGCATTGATCCTGTGCAGCAAGAATAAAACCTTCGGTTTCAGCTTTTAACCTTGCATTACGTAACCACTGATGAGTACGGGGTTTGTCTACATCAGCTTGTTTGATACGAACCATGAAAAGGCTTATCTTGCCATCGTTTTTGGTCCATCGCATTTGCTTTTGCTTTCTTTTTTTAGGCTCTTTGCCGCTAATGTAGATGCATCATGGTTTATTTGCACTTGTTCACCCCCAATTGAAATTTCATTTTGAATTTGTTGACCTCCTTTATTACTGAATACAGTTTCTTATTTCTTTCATGTTCTTTGACGCAGAATATCATCCAGTCTTCTGTAGTTTCTTCTGTAGTTTCTTCTGTAGGTACCTTTGAAGATCGATTGTTTTATAAGACATTTCTAGTTGAACTAATCCTCTGCCTCCTTTGGATTTGGACATAAACAAACGATCAACATTAGATTTGGGATGATGCATGCGGTAGCAATTGAGTAGCTTTCTTGTATTGACATTCATTCGCTTAATGTCAGCTATGATCAAGTTAAGGATGTTGAAACTGTATTGCACCACAGGGACAGCGAAGGCTAATATGGCTAATATTCTGTTTTGTGAATTCAGCTTCCTATTTAACACCAGACGCATACGTCTGTAGTATTCTTTTTTTACTTTCTCCATTTGTTTAAGCTGTATTCCATCTCCTTCGCTAATCCTAGGTATTTATAGGCTTCATTTTGTTCCAGTTCCCTAATCTTTGTGACAAAATTTAAATATATTGAGTGTGATTCTGTAATTCACCCTTTCTTGAATGTTACTTTTTCACATTTATCTAATCCGAAATCTCTACCGATGTCAACACTGAAAAAGGATCTCTTCAATACAAGAGGAGATCCTTCAACTCATTGTCGCCTTTGGCAGTTTGATATCATCCATGTAGAGTAGGTGGTTAAATACTTTCTTGTTTAGCTATTACTGCTCAGTTCATGCGAAAGGGGGATTAAGGACTGACAAAGTAGAAGGGGTGACAGGGAGTCTCCTTAAAAGATTCCTCGTCGGATATTCAGGCGATTGGAAGTGGTAGTGCCTTAGGTGTGATTAAGATATAATGTAGTTTTTCCACAGTCCCGTGATATATTTAAGGAAATTTACTATCATCGAGGAAACTTTGTACATTTTCGAAGTCTTAAGGATCCATGAGTGTGCTCACTATTAAAGGTTCTATGGTAATCTATTTATTATTATTATTATTATTATTATTATTATTATTATTATTATTCATCTGTTCCACCGCTGCCGCTAGGTTTCATTTATTAGCTTAGTTTATTTGTTTAGTATGATTCATTCTAGTAAATTACTTGATCTGCAAGAATTTCTTTTACTTTTCTTATTTTCCAGAACATTTTCTTTTCTGTTATAACGAGTTTCTGCCGCTATTAATAATATTGTATTTATTAATATTTCATTTCAGGTGATTCCAGCTGTAGACCAAGTGACAGCAAGTGTCTTCACGATTTCAATACTCTGTATTAACATTGTATCTGATTTCAATAATACCGACTTCTGGTTTTGATTTTTCCTTTTACTTCCAAACGCTTTGAAATTTTCTTCGGGGTTGTTCGAAACGCACCTATATTTTATGGACACAAATGTCACCATCTTGACACAAACAAAGTGTAGAACTTCACACTAATGTCAAGTTCTATAGTTTCGTTTCAGTTCAAGACGTTGACATTTGTTGAGCTGTTCACTTTCATTTTACTTTACTATGCGATTGGCTGAAAATATTAGAGGAATTTTCTGATCATTTCCTTTGAATTTCAAAATTCCAGAGAATTATATATTATCCATTGTCCAAATAGTTCACTTATTCAGCCAACATGAACTTTATCGAACATATTTACTGTAATGTTCTACTGTTTCTGCTATCTTTCAAACAATTTCATAATTCTATCCTTGCAGGATTTTTTATATTTCTCACCAAATAACTGCTGTAGATACCTTACACGGCCTTCCAGAGAATCGGATTATTATCCGTTAAGAGAATTGTCATGTCTGTATTAAATGTTAATCCAAAGTTGCAATATCTGTCAAATGCGGTGGATGAGTGAAAAACATGAGCGTCTAAGCAAAGAACCAAAGCATCATATGATCTCCTGTTATCCTTGCTAGAATATTTATGTCTTTGCTCTTAACCAATTTTGGACTCTATTCAACTATTAATAGGTTCAGTTTGTCTAACTAGCACCACTTGTTCGAATCACTCCTTTATTCCTCTTGAAAGAACTAATAATAGAGATATATCCATTCCAGTCCCATAATGTATATGATACGATGGTTTGGGGATCAATCACTGGGTATGGTTAGTTCATTTCGCTTTCCGCGTCGTCTCTTGTGTTAGATGTTGCTGTAAAATGTCTACTTTACATCGCCTGTCCCAATTTCGTCATGTTTATGTAGCGAATTGCACACAGAAGTACTGTACGTGACAGGCGTTTTATTTATTTGAATTAAGTTTTGTAGAAGCAATGAATATAACCATAATCTGGCTTAATCACTGCTTGATTTGCATATTTCGTGTATGTTGCCAGGGCGCCATTGCTTATTCTCAGTTAATATCTTGATTTAATCGCTATAGGAAATCGTCAGCAGAATATTTTACAAACCATTTTTGACACATTCGATCATTCACAGTACCTTCTCCATTCTCTGCACAAATCTTTTGTTGCGTTTTTGTCATATTTTTACCTTTCCACGAATAAAAGACCGATGTTTTTTTGCTTACGGTAAATATTAGAATCAATGAACGAAATAATGATAATTTAACAAAATTGTCTTCTCATATGACAACAATTACAAAAATATACTTTTAATGAAGTTGGTGAAAACTAAATGCTCCTAATGACAACTACGCGCACAGAACAAACTTTTTGACCAGACTAATAAAAAATTAAATAAGAAACCATGTTTTACATGAAGAATTCCTTGGAGATAGCCCAAGTTTTTAAAAGTACGGTTGTTCTTTTTCAGCATTAATAAGTCACTAGCATAATAATGAAAAATATTTATTTTATACAACAAATATTTGACAACAAAATCTCCTGCCTTGTTAAATTCAATGTTTTTCTATTAATCACAAAAATCAAAGATTGTAAATCAAGATTGAATTAATAACATCAATAAGAATGCGTATCGTTAGTTTTTGTGATTGTTTTTTATTGAATTTTCTTTAGTCTAGCACAAGACCCCAACCAGGTAATCTTCAGTGGTCACCCAATTATTTATTAACGAGATTCTAAGCTGCTTAACTTTGATAATGAGATGAAAAACCAGTATGAATTGATCATAAACCCAATTTATTCGTCTAAGCCTAGCATAGTTAGATACTTTGAGTGAAATCATGTTTCCTCAAATCTCTTCAACTAAATTACCAAACTTACACGTTTTCGATAGTCTCGACTGTTTCTCCAATGCTGATTTGCTCCAGTCTCCTTGTTTACGCTTTTCAAATAATTCTTCCAGTGCAGGAAGTTATCAATGTTAAGGTGTATGAAAAGTAAATATCACGTGAAAACATGATTTTGACCCCAAACAGACAGCTGTTCTTATAAAATCCAGACATAGACTTTCTCCCAAGCAAGATTGGATTTCGATGTTCTTGACAAAGAAAACGACGTGAATCATAAAGCGAAAAACGAAGAAAGACAATAAAACTTAAAATATCGTTGAAGTGAATCAGTCGCTTAACATGAGTGACAGATGTGCCTATAATAGAATGTATCGAAAACATTTTCAATTTTTTAATCAACTCTTTATTGTACAATGACAAAATAATACTCTACAAGTGACATCTTTCGATAATCCCAGTTTGCTGGAGGTTTTCGAATTTTACCTTGCGTTTGAACGCACCATAATTGATAACTGATGGTCGTCTATTTTAGGGTGACTTTAATTCAAAGTCCAGGTCGCAATCCTTAAAACGCTTAAACCATTTGTGGGCTTTACAGTCAGATATTGTTCGATTTGCTTTCATTCCCTGAATCCTGCGAGCAGCTTTGGCGGCATTGAAACCAAATTTGAAATAATGCCTCAAAAGTGCGCGTGATTCCTAAAACTTACCATCGCCATTATAACACCTAAGCAAAATAATATTTGATAAAAATAAGCAAATTGATGAAATACTGGCAAGTTATAAATAGTCTCTAGATGCGTGCAAGAAATCATCTTTGAGTAAACGTCAGTAACAAGAAAAAATCATTTTGATACATGTTATTGCTAAATTTGTTTATTTACTAAAAGAAATAGAATTTGAAAAAAATCAATTGTGTTGTTTGTACCTGCAGATTGGGAAAAGGGTAAATGAATTCATTGAACTACGGTGCGTTCTGTGGATCTTTGCTGAGATAGTAACAACGAACATTAGCAAGACGACTTAGACTTTAGAAATGTGCAGTTGTTCTTTGTGTACCGAAGCAAGGCATGATAAAAGATAGGACCAAGCCAGGGAACAGAACGGGTAGGCGAAGAAGAAATGACGGGTAAGGGATGTGTTGGCTGGTCGACGAGGAAGAACGCCAATTAATTCTTCGAGCGCTTTGCAAGATGTTTATTCATGAACTATATAGGTATTATTTATGTTTGCCGGGCCCCTGTCACTAGCATCTGGTATGGTGTCAGTCAAAAACGCCAGCGAATAGCTTTTAATGCCGGTGACATGCCGAACTGTGGCTTTCACCTGGAGAGTTGTGATTTATACATGGGAGCAGCGACAGTTCAGTGCTTCAAACTGAATAACATCAAATGTGCACAGACGTCGGTCGGCCATTGATTTCATTTTAAAGTGGAGCAGGCGGCTCGTAAATAACCGCGCCAAAGAACGACACCGACACGGCTTTAAAGCAGACTTTGATATCTATGTGCTCGAACCGTGTTGAAAGAGAGAGAGAGATGAAAGAGGGGGAGAGCGAGATAGAGAGAGACAGAGCGAAATGCAAAGAAAGATGAGGTGATAAAGAGAAATATGAGAAGAGAGGGAGAGATATAATACTGATATATGAAAAAAGAAGGGAGAGGCAAAGGGAAAAGGATGTGAAGATAGGACATGCATATGATGAAATGACAGAAAGGGTAAAAAGAGTGAGAAGGAGAGACCAGTGTTCAATGAGAGAGTAACTGATATGAGAAAAAAGAAACGAGAAAATATGAGATGAGAAGAACGGAAATACGACGAGACATACCAACGAAAAGAGAGAAGACGTGTACAAGGATATATATATATATATATATATATATATATATATATATATATAGGGAGGGAGAGAGAGAGAGAGAGAGAGAAAGAGAGTATCATGGAGAAAGGCAAAGAATTAAAAAAGCTCAGAGAAGAAAAGAGATAGATGAAAAGAAGTAACATGTCTAGGGAAAGGTGAAAAGTAATAAAATATAAAAGGAGATAAGAAGTGCAAAAGAGAACCCAGATGCTAGGGGAAGCTCAAAATGAAACAAAGGATCAAGAAAAGGTGAAGCAGGGAAAAAGAGAGAACATAGAAAGATTGAAAAAGGGATGAGGAAAACAAAAGTGAACAGAAGAAAAGTCGATAAATAAGTGTTTTAAGAAAGAGAAGAAATTCGAAAAGAAAAGAGAAAAGATATAAAAGGAGAAGGAAGTTGAAAGAAAGCAAGTAAAGAAATAAAAAAAAAGAGGAAGAAGAAAAATCCAGATAGATTTATAGAGGTGGATTGATATATGAATAAGAAAAGAGAATGAAAGGGTTGGCAAAAGAAACAAAGAAATAGTGTCTGGGGAAAAGGGAAACAGAATATAGAAAAGGAATAGTTGTAAAGAGAAAAAGTGTGGATAGTAGAAAATGGAGAATTGGACTGAGAGTGCAATAAACGAAGAAAGAGCAGTTAGTGAGAAGAATTCAGCATTCAATTCAAATGGTAAGTAAGGAAGAGAAACCATAGAAGAGAGAGCATGAGAGAGAGAGAGAGGAGAAGGAAAGAAGCATAGTCGCGTTGCGGTAAAAAGAAGAGATTATGTATGAGAAAGCGTGTGGCTGAGGGAAACGCGCGCACACACACGCACACACACGCACACACATCGATAGATAGATAGATAGATAGATAGATAGATAGATAGATAGATAGATAGAAAGTTATAGTTAAAGCAAAGAAACGTCCTTAAGCTTGAATACACACACACAAAATTATATATATATATATATATATATATATATATATATATATATATATATATATATATATATATGTATATGTATGTGTGTGTGGTTATGTGTTTGCATATATATATATATATATATATATATATATATATAAAGTGTGAGAGTTCTGTAGTGAAGTAATAGTGGCAAAAGGTCTAGGAGGTTTGGTGATCATTACAGATAGGGAAGAAATATGCGCCTTACTATCTTCGTTCACTTGCAATCAGTCAATTCGTTTATTTTATATATTAGTGTTATACATGTTCGCGCGCGCGTGTGTGTGCGTGTGCGTGCGTGTTTGAAAGAGAGGCACAGATAGAGATTGATAGATTGATAGATTTAGAGAGATATAGACAGGGAGAGATTTTGTTCCTAAACATTTGTGCCTTTATCCTAGTTACTTTTGTGCTGAAATTAGAGAAGCAATCGAGACATTTGTGAATTTTTGCATATAAACTTTGATCATTTGCTGACGTGGGCATTCTTCTTCGTTTCAGATTTTAAGACTAATGACTGAATAGTGAATCAAGAATACAACGAATCGGCATTTGCTGGAAGTGTAAACACTGGCACAGGGCTGCATTTCTGAAGGTCTTGGCGTCGATTGAATTCTCTCTTAATACTTTGCAAGAACAATTCGATGATCACTCGATGATTTCAACAGAGTTGCTCCAGAGAAACGAATGTGTCTTCCTTCCGGAACTCATTGGGAGAAAAATATCAGACAGTAAACTTTAGAAATGGAGTTTGTGATGCATATAAGATAAAAAGCTTCGTATCGAAAATGTGTTTATTGTTTTTGGTTGATTTTCTTGCTTTTTCTTAGTAAATGTTAGCAGTTGCTATAGAATTGCGTGTCTCGCAAAATTATCGCCAACGAAATTAGTTTCACAAGGTATTCTTTGTATAAGAATATAGGAACTAATTGTTACTTGTAAAATCAATCAGTTATATACACGCGCGGATGTCTCTTTCGATTCATAACTGACTTGGCAGAAGATTTTTCCGCAATTGGCTGCCGTTTCTTTCTGCTTTCTGGGTCCTATAGCCAACCAAGGCTATAGGACCCAGTCTCTCCTGCTATTTGACCATAGCTGGGGGAGAAGTGATGGATACGTGCCTTCTCCAATGCTATGAATGAAATTCGAAAATAGCCATAACTGTATAAAAATCGCCCGACCTATTCTTTTTTATAACCGCCAGTATAAGAGATTCTCCTTCAGTTTGATACCTACTTGCTAAATTTTTGCGCCTTTGTTTCTTCTGGGATCAAGTTCATTGATCGAATTACAAAACATCGCTTGTATTCGTTTTCCTTAATGACGTAGGATCATATGGAAGCTGGGTAAAGAAAATTGTGTTAATATTCTAAGTGAAAAGGGCTTACCGATCTTAAACATTATTTTTTTAATTTTTCTCTGGCTTACACTTTATATTTACACAACTATCTCAGCCACTAAGTAATTCACATAAATATTTAATATATATATACAAGTATTTTGATGCTTGCTTTCAGTGTCTATGTTCTTAAAAGACATGTAATTTCTTAAACAAGTGTGACCTTGTTTTCTGTTTTTAACAATAAACTAATTTCAGGTTAATAAAGTCTTCCAAATATTGCGTTTCACAAATCAAAATAACGAGCAAGTCAGACTTTAAGGATGACCATAAAATTAATTTTGTTACTATTTTGCATGTGTTACTTGAAAAAGAATCAATTTGTAGTCTACATGACAAAATACGGAAGGTATTAAATTTGAGAATCTCTTCTTAATTTGATTTTCTCTAAGAAAAATGGAATTTGTCTCCATTTAATTGAATTAAAAATGGAAAACATTCATGTTGAGCTATTTTTTGTGAAGCTTTTCATTTTTTTATTACTTTAAAACCGTTGTTTTGGGTTTTTGTAGTGTTTGGAGGTTGTTTTTTTACTAAAACAATAAAAATAATATCTAAGTTAACTAAGTTAATAGGCAATAAAAATAACTGATTGGTAATTTAATATATATATATATATATGTGTGTGTGTGTATGTGTGCGTGAATGTGTGTGTGAATGTGTGTGTTCTACATAGAGAATTTTTCACAATAATATTTTGTTGATTCGTCAGATAAGGACTTCGAATTGCCGATAAATGTCAAATAAGGTCTTTGAATTACCAATAAATTTGCATGAAACAAAGAAAGAACCTTGAATGAATCTCAATATATATATATATATATATATATATATATATATATATATATATATATATAAATTTAGTTACAAACATGTGTAAAATAATGAAACTTCATTTAAGAGCCTGCGACTACTTAAAGAACTATTACATCTACTATTAATACAAGTAGTAAACAACAAAATTGCCGTTAAATATGACCGAAAATAATAATAGAATTAACGATAAGAACTCCCCCAGTTAACTGCTTCGGTGGGACCTTGTTGAAAACATCTCTGTCGTGGCAAGGTATGCGAGTTCGAGTATCGCTAAAGTTTAATGTTTCTTCCGACTTTCTGAAAAGAAAATAATTAAGGAATCACTCAATCGAAAACGTGATAAAAAAATCAAAAAGTAAAACTCCCAAAATGTCTGGTATAACGAAAATAATTTCTCTGGGAGCCTCAAAGATCTTGCAACATTATCTTAGTGAAAATAATACTCGGTAGAAAATCAGAGTAAGCAAAACTTTGTGTTTGATCTGATCTTTAAAGCTTGAAGAACGCCCAGTCGATATCATTTATGACGATACTTGAATATATTGGTGCATACAAGAGACTCATTAGAAAACAGACCAAGTTTGTGTTTTTTTTAAAGTAAAAGAAACGTTTTAATAGACATAGGCCCGGTAATAAGAATCGCTTGTTTATTTATTAATTCTGTGGAAAGTTTGCAGTTCTAAAGTATTCCCTTAAGAATAAATGGCAAATGACCAAATGGGTAATGACCTGGTAAGATATTTTCAGAAAAAGCAGAACAGAAAATGTGTTGTCAGTTCCTTTTTATTGATTGAGACTGAATAAGCATAAAACATGAATCGTAAAATGGGAGGGTGTCAAACTGGCGAGATTTGTAAGGAAACTGCCTTCGACAAACAAAACACAGGATGGGCTGATATTTTACGGAATTGTCCTTCTGAAATGATTAAAGGTATGAGCGAAGTAAATAAATGTTACCAAAGTGGGTAGAGGGTGAACAGATGACATTTGAAAAAGGAAACATAAATTCACATAACATCGTGACTAAACAAGTTTGATCATTTTAATTTGTGAGTGAGAAGACAGTTGTAAATCTGGTCCTCAAAAAATTGATTTTTAAATTAGCTTGTTTCTTTTTTTTTTAATGGATGACATTAAAATCTAATAAAGAAAGTGTGATTGTTATTCTTTCATTTCTTTTGCCATTTGTTTCTCGCAATCAGTGTGTTTGCTTACGCGTGCATGACTAACTATAGGCTTTGTACCTATATTAAGGTACATCAAAAATGTTTTTGTTTTTTACAAGCTTTAACAGAACTGCAATGCTTATTTCATATAAAGAATAGGACCCCACGATATTATTAACCCCACCCTTTCGTACTGCAAGACATTGTCACAGCATATCCGTATGTGGGGTTTTCAAACACACCATTTAAAATATTATAGATATATCATTTAGTTTTTAATTTTCTTGTTATATAGTGTCTTGTGTGTTCTTTCTTTATTTTATAGGATGCAAAATAAAAACGAAAACCATTTTTAATCTAATTCAAATAACAAATTCAGATGAATTTGTAAGTTTGAAAAATTCAAATATGTAAAAATAGATTTTATTTTATTTTCAGTGTGATCTTTTCAAACAATTCATGATCAATCTGTTTCCTCTTCAACTATTTTTTCTTCTTTTTACATTCCAAGCAATGAACAAGAAGCTTATTGTGATCTTTGCATTCGTTTCCACCACATTTCATACATATTTTACTTTACGTGTTTTTATCATTCCCACAAATATTATGACTAAAACCAGAAACTCCTTCTAGTTACTTGACAGAGTCATTCAGAAAGTTACTTGAGTAATCCTGAAAATTTAACTTGCCATTTACTAAATATGAAAGAAAAATATCTTTTGGAATCCACCCCCCAGCCTACGGCGTTCAATTCCCTCGCTGTTCTGGTCTTTCACTGACCAGGTTTCACTGTCATAAAAGAGGACAAGAGAGTTTTAAATGCACACCTTTTTCCCATATGTTACTTGTGTACCATAATGTGCTATTTAGTTTCTTTGTTTATGTTTTTCATGGCTACTACAGCATTGACGATCTAACAGGTTATTTTATGATCAACGGGGTCATCGGAAGCGCAATCCAGAAACTCAAATATGTTGACTTTCGAATGCATTCCATTAGTAAGAGAGAACGGATTGTATTGCCCAAAGATATCGACATTAACTTTGTCTTGGGCCAATAGACTTTCTTATCTGCATTTTCTACTTCTTTGTTAAATGTTGTGGTGCCGATTAAATGACTGCTGGCTAAGAACCTAGTTTCAGTACAAATTGACTTCCTAAGAAAATGATTAAGATGTAGAGTCATAGATATGCCCTGATGTCTGCGGTGAAGACCGAGCGTTGCAGATGTTCTTTGAAAATAACTACATCATAAAGACATGACTTCGTACTTTGCATCTTGTAAGTATTCAAAAAAATACTCTAAAAAAATGCCGTAGATCATTTTTAAACAGGGTTTTCTGAATGACTAATATTTAATCTCTCCCCATTTTTAAAAGTGACGCAACAAAATCTTTCTCAATTAAAAACTTCTATGTAACCTTGTTCCACACTAACTTGGGTAAATATCAAGTAGGATTAAGTATATGTGCAAAAGTGTGTGGAATTAAGAAGAAAAGATAAGGGATGCTCTCTATTGGATGATTCATGTAGTTATTGAATGCGTGCGGTAGAACTGCGAAAGAAAATTCAAGACTCTGTTGAGAGAGTATTGTTATTGTCATATAGAGATGAATTCGTGTTGTCACAGCAAGATGGTTGTAGAAACAAGGTGACATTGAAAAGTTCCCTTGTACTGATAATATTGTTCAACGGAAAAGCACGTGTAGCTTGTACTGATTAATACCCAGCCGACTGAGTCAGTTTGCCAACTGAATTCCTGCTGTCTACACGTGTTTAGTTACGCAGGTTTTGTAAACGTGTTGAAGATATTTTTACGATGGCTGGTAATTTACTGCAATGTGCTTGCATTACAGTTTGCGAGAAGTTTGGAAAAACTTTGACGAGCTTTTGTGAATATACTTTAGAGGTCGAATACAAGTTTTTGAGCGGAACGCGCATTTCAAAGCCGGCCGAATATCAGTACAAAATGATGAGAATTCAGTGCAACTCGTCACCAGGAAAGCGCTGTAATACCCGGATGGAGGGGGATTCGTGAATTCATTTCCAGAAAGCAAATTTCTACGTTTGAGTCATTTGTTTAGATTTTGGGATGTGGGGTAACCTCAAAATCTTTCAGCACTCACATCGTAATAATAACTTTGAATGCTTTTCCATGTTTACTTACTTTAGCGAAAATATTTTTCTTTATTTGTGGCGATGCAAATATTGAATTTTCTCTATTCATTTAGGTTTTTAATAAGATATTTTTATGCGAATGATACTTGTGTTTATATGTTTGTTAGATACGTTGCTCTCATGGGTTCAAAATAATTCTTGTTCTCGTGACACAAAATCACAAATTAGATATTTTACTTCAGTGAATTGCAATAGTCAATATTGTAGTTTAATATGATTCTTGATTTCAAATGGTTTGTGTGACTAATGTGAACTGATGGCGCTGTAAATATCGTTAAATATTTGTAAACGAATCCGTATGGCATCGCCAAAAGTTCTCCGAAGAAACACCAAATCAAAACTCCGTTACGACATAATGGATTAAAATAATTCTTTGTAAAACACATTATAATCTGCATTGTTGTCGTACAATTATATAATTTTCGAATGTTATAAGATGTTTGGAATGATTTATAGGATTGTTTTTTTTTTTGCCGATTTCTGAATCCAGATTTTATTGCTTCAGATACTCATGTATACGATACACTTTTCTTCAGTGCGTCATAATGTATACCTAACAATGGTAGTGTATATTTAATATACATTACAACTATCCTTTGATTATTACGGTTAACTGAACTCTGATTTCGTATTAAATTCATACAGATTTTTTAAAAAAAACTTTTCACACCAAGCAAGGCGGAGTGCCACTAGAACGCAAGGAGTTACAGAAAGTTAGAGTAAGAGTAAAGAGGCATGAAAATGGAGAGGATGAAGAGAATAGATCAAGGCATCTGGAGATGTTGATTGACATTGCCTTTGAATAGTTGAAGATCATAGCTATCAGGGAAGCAAGTAAGAGGAAGGGAGTTCCACAGACAGGAAGTGCGAGTCATGAAGCTATTGGAGTAGAAGAGACAGTTACATTTAACCGTTTCGACAGTGAAAGGGTGGGACTGAGATGCCGACCTAGTGGCACGTTTAAATTCATGCAGTTTGGGAACTAGCGAAAATAGCTTGTCAGAGCAGTTACCGTGAAAGTATTTGTAGAAAAGACAGAGCGAGGCGATAGCACATCTGTGAGAGAGCGACTGTAAAAGAGATGTCAGATCAGGGTCAGCTACGTTGCATATTCGTCTCTGGATTTTATCGAGGACCCTAAGATGAACAGCGGGGGCTCCAGATCATATATGACAGCAATATTCCATGCAAGGGCGAATGGTTGAAGGATGGACTCAGGCGAGAAAAAATTCCTGGCGCGACACAGAGAACCAACTTTCCTCGCAGTAGATGAAGCTATTTATTCAATGTAATTGTTCCATCTCAGGTCAGCAAGTCTGAGACCAAGCAGTGGAGTTGAGCATCAGCGATACCAGATTTACTATTTAGACAGGAGTAAATAGTAATGTCATCTGCATAGATGCCTACTTGCGAACTGATGACATCGGAAAGATCGTTAATGAAGATAAGGAACAGTGTATGGCCCAGGATAGAACCTTGGGGAACATCTGTGTTCGTGAGAAAGAGGCTGGAGGAGAATCCGTTAAGGACGACACGGTTGCACAGGAATGATTGTATTAAGTCAAATAATCATCCTAAAATACCATATCCCTGAAGCTTACTAAGAAGGCCAACCTGCCAAATCCTATCAAACACTTTAGAGATATCAAGAGCCACGGCACGAGCTTCTCCGTTATTGTGAGGTGCACATCAGCTGTAGATCGGGCAAAGCGGAAACCATATTGCTTGTCAGAAATATTTCACCTTAAGTATCAATAAGTTTTAGTAGTGAAATGTATCTGCTCTTGTGACTCTGATAATAGAAATTGTTGTACCTTCTTCGGCTAATTCATCGGATTAGCAAACAAATCTTCTTGGAGTTCTTAAGCGTATAAATAGGTACCTACTTCCACCAAAAAATGAGTATGCTATCATGAAAATACGGCCCAAACTTAGGTATATTCAATAATTCGCCGAAAAACAGCATAATATGATGAAAAAAAGGCCTCAAACTTAATAAAAACAAAGTTTTATCGCCAAAATGTCAAAAAAAATGTATAAAAACATTTCCGGCAAAACTACGGAAGCACTATTCAGAAATAATGTCACGTGTTAAGAGTTTTTTCTACTGATAGCGAGGATCCGGCCTCATAAATTGCGTTGATTTCGTGTCAAATTCTCTGACTGACAATCATCGTCGTATTTTCAAAATTTTTAATTTTCATTTTTTTTACATATTTCACTAAATATTGTCTTTTCTTTTTAAAAATATAATCAGTTTTTTCCTTTTTCAGTTGAGAGGCATAGTGTCATTATTACTTTTTCTTTTCTAGATTCAATTTTAGGGACGGAAACTGCAGGTTTGGGACATGTCTTCGTTAAAAAAATGACCTAAAAATCAATAAAATATTAGACTTTTGTAAGTATTTAATTTTTAAGAATTACTTTATAGTTAAATAAGCTGGTTTACTTAAAATTCGAAAATACTGTCACTTCTGTCCTTCCGTCAGATAAATTGCCCTGACGTTAGTTGTCGATACATTGACGTAAACGTCAATTCACACCTCTAAAACCAATCAGCACGGTTAGACATGCTTCTTTTATTTCCAACTAAATTTTTCTGCTAAAAAGTTAAGTAATGTTTGTTTCCACTTACATTAAGTAAATTTAATTTTTTTTAATTTTCCTAAAATAACTTTTGAAAAAGGTATAATTGAATATTACAACATTTTTAAACGTAGAATTACACTTTTGTTTACAAAGCTGTCAAAAATGGCTGATATGATCGATTTTATGTAAATTTTACTGACAAAAAAATTTTTAACTAAATTTTGGACGTGCTAAGAAGGATTAAAAAATTTTTTTAAATAATCAAAAAATACTTTGGTATTTCCTCTTAATAATACGAACATTTAGACGATAAAAATGTTTGGGGCCATTTTCATCAGGTTATGCTCTTTTTGGGTGAAGTATTGAATATACCTACCCAAACTTATTAAAAACAAAGTTTACCGTCAAAATCTTTTTTATTCAGATGAAAGAACAAAGGATCTTGTTATTAAATATTGTTTATTCTTTTTAGAATGTTCGAAATTTTGGTTAAAAATTTTGTATTTGCGTCAGCAGGGGGAATAAAGATTATTATAGATTATTTTAGCGTCATTTTGTGATGAAAAACACATTGATTTGGAAATTCTAACTGTTGTAGCATACCTACGGACGATAATGGGTATGTCGCCATTAAATACAGTAGGAAAGACTGTATGTTGGTCTGTACTCGCCGATTCATGACTTGAGTCGTCAATTAGTTGGTTTGTCCAGCGAGTAGCATACAAATTTTCGCTGTCAAATATCATTTTTTACTTTTGAAGCTTTTCTTTCTTGTATTTTTCGTTTTTAATTCCTCTTTTATCTCTCTGTTTAACGGTAAACCTTTTTCGTTTATTATCTGTTTGTTTGGGTTTTTTACCTAATTTTATTTCTTTCATTTTTGGTCAGTCAAGTTTTTATTTTTTATTTTTAAGTTATAAATTTTTGGTTTCCATTTGTTAATAGTAAGCAAGCGTTAAATGTTTGTCCCCTCTTTCTTTTTGCCTCGTTCCACTGTTTACGTAAAGTGTTGTATTTGCTTTTTTATTTTCGTTTGTAAAATTTTGCTTTAATTTCTATTGTCTCCAAACTCTTCTTGAACGTTTGACTTGGTTGTTTTTCTTTTCACATTTTCAAGTTTTATTTTATTTTTTCTTTGGTTGACCCGCTTTTGTTCGTTTTCCGTTTTGTTTAAAAATTATAACGAAAAAGCAAAATTTAAAAGGAAAAAGTTACCAAGAATGAGTGACGCAGACGAGTCACCGCCGGAATCCGGTGAAATACGACAATCAGCATGGCAAGAAAAAAGGACCATAAAGGACGCGGCCTATTACGCCAGTTTAAAAACCAAATACGAGGAATTCATTAAAGGAAACGAATTACTAACAATTCCAGAGGCGCTAAACGCCGTTACTACATGGACAATATTCCTGCTGACCTCCGACGTGAAAAGTCAGAAATTAATTGGGACCAGCAGAGAAACCATGGAGGAAGCGCTGAATACATTGAACATTGCCCCACGGGTCTTAGCAAGAAGAACCAATGCTTTGTGGGACATTCTTCTGGTGAGTGAGGAGAAGGCCAAAAAGTTGGCCGGAAGCATTCTTACAACAAAGGCAGTGAGAATGCAAACAGAATATATGGGGACCCGTAAGACTCGGGTGACTGTACATGGTGTGTCGGCGGACATAAGTGAGGACCGGATGGGAGCCATTTTCGCTTTTTTAGGGCTCCTTTTAAAAATGGATAAGGTCGATGGGAAGTCGGTTGAAGACCCGCGGAACTTCCCTCACGCCCAGGAGTCATCACCGTTGTGTGGGATACTGGGGCTTACCTTAAGGTGTGGGGACAAGGAGCATACCCAAAATTAAGGGTTTTTGAACAGATGAATCCGGACTTAAAAAACTGAGAAATTTTTGTTCTGGGAGGGTCCCTGTTTTGCTTCATCCCTCCTTATATAGGGCAATTAAGTTAACGTACCCCACGGACGTCGGTGGCATTGTCCTGGATGATCGGATAACGACGGAGTTGGGAACTGGGAGCCTGGGACAATCCGTCGGGGTCCTTAACGCTACAGATTTCCTGCCTGTATGTGAGCAGGTTTTTTTCTTTTTCTCTCTTTTATTTTTCAGGCCTAGAAGATGTCTATTAAAATAGATTAGCCAGTTTGAATGCGAAGGGCTTGGGGGATCAAGATAAGGCGGCCAGCTTACTCCGTGATCTCTCATCTTTCGGCGTGGATGTCGCCGCGATCAAAGAGAGCCACTTTGTTTGCAGCTTCGATGCGTGTGTGCTGGAGAACGACTTTGTCATTTATTCAGCATATGGGGATCGATATGCCAGAGGAGTTTCTTTCCTGGTGAAGCGGACTTGATGTAAAGGTGGACCTTGTGTATACCGATGACGAGGGCCGGTTGACCATGGCCGATATTGCCGTGAAAAGTGGTTCGTTCCGAGTCGTTGCGGTTTATGTGCCCAACGACCATGAGGAGCGGGTCTCGTTTTTTCGGCAGTTGGGGCTGTTTCTAGTTGATTCAACGCGTCTAGTTTTAATGGGGGACTGGAATGCCATCCTGGACCCCAAGTTAGACAGGGGGCGGGGAGAAGGGGCGATCGTAGCCTGGTTGATCTGATCAACGAATTTGGTCTCGTCGATAGATACCAGGTCAATCACCCCGAGAGGGGGGTAAATGTGGTCGTGGGTCCTTAATTGGCCTTGTGACCGGGTGGTTAGCTACCTGGACAGAATGTTAGTTAGAGGAGCCGACGTGGACTTGTTAGATTGTCCCACGTTCCACTGGGTAGGCTATTTGGACCACAAACTCGTTTGTGCCCGGGTGGCGTTAGATCATAGGCCTAGAATGGCTGGTTACTGGAAGTTCAATCTGTCTTTACTGGACAGGCGGGACTTCCGGGAGAAGCTCACTAGCGTAGCGCAGCGCAGCGAGGGCTAGTGGGGGCGGTTATCGGGAATAAGTGGTGGGAGAGACTTAAGAGTAGGATTAGGTCCTTCACCACTGATTTCAGCAAACGGCTCGCCCTATATAGAGTTGAAAAGGTGAAGACGCTTAAGACTAGTTTTTCCCGGTCTTTGGCTCGGGGACCCTCTAGAGATAGCCTTAGCTAGGGAGGCCCTTGTGCGCTCGAATAGCGAGCGCTACATGGGCCAGGTAATTAGACATAGATTAAGCAAGATGCCTTCCGAAGCTGTGAACATGGGCGCAGACTTGCGCAAGGAAGAGATCCGTCGAGGTTCCGATCGTTACTATCGTGAAGTCAACACCCCGGAGGGGCATACCGTTCGGGCCACTGACGACATGTGCGAGGCGTTTTGGTGGCATTTTGAGAGCCGCTTTACCAAGGAGCCTGGTCTTCGAGTGGACGAGTTTCGCAGCTATTTGGCTGACTTTCCTCCGCTTTCTCCGACTGAAGCGGCTAGCTGCGAGGGAGAGATCACGGACTGCGAGGGAGAGATCACGGACTGCGAGGTCTACGCGTCATTGAAGAATGTCGGCAGAAGCAAGTCGGCCGGTCTGGATGGTCTGCCCTATGAATTGTACTTGAGGCTGTCGCACATCTTTGTCCCAATTTTGACTGTCGTGTTCAACAACTGGTTCCGTCATAGGCCCCTCTCCGACTGGTTCTCCAGGGATGTGATAACGCTGTTGAAAAAGGGTGTTGGTGGGGGGGGGAACTAGATGATTACAGGCCCATAACTCTGCAGATTTTGGCCAAGATCCTGCAGGAGCATTTGCAGTCAGTTGGGTCCGGAGCAGACTTGTTCTGTGAGGGGCCGAACAATTCAGAGCAACCTGCATCTGATCCGCACGATCATAGAGTGTGTAAAAGACGACGATGCGGACGCGTTGATCAATTTGCATCAGTCCAAGGCATTTGATAGGGTTAACCATTGCTACCTGCCTGCCGGCGGATTCGCACCCGACTTCTGCAGCTGGATTAGCCTCCTGTATCGTTCCGCCAGTGCTGTGAAACAGGTGAACGGGAAGCTGTCGGGCGCTTTTGTGCTCACTAGGTCGGTTCGTCAGGGTTGTCCACTGTCGCCCCTACTTTACGCTTTGCCGTTGGAGCCTCTCTTTCGCCGGCTGAGGGACAGGGTGTGCAGTCCAGCCCTACGCGGAATCGCCGTTCCTGGAGGAGCTCGAGCCAGGGTTTCTGCGTACGCCGATGACGTATCTGCTTTCAATTTTGAGGCGGTACTGAAGGCGCTTGATCGGTACGAAAAGGTGACAGGGGCCAAGATTAACCGCGACAAGGAGTTTGTTTTGGACCCGACCTCCAGATGGAGAAAAATTGGTCTGAAGTACGAGCAAAGGTCGACGAGGCCGGTCAGACTTGGCGTCGACGGAGGTTTTCCGTGAAGGGCAGAGCGGAGGCGTGTGCCACTTGCGTTTTCCCGATTGTCCTTTATCGATTGTCCGTATTTCCTCTCTGTGACAACCATAGGAAGCCGCTCGAGCGCTCGCTATACTCCATTTTATGGAGGGAACGCGAGAATCGGGTCGATAGACGAGTCTGTGCACAACGTCCGTGTCCTGGGGTCGGGGACTGGGAATGCCTCGAGGTTGGCTTTGACTGGAGATTCGATTATGGCAGGGATTGTTAGGGACACGTTCCCTCTCCTTACTATCAATCCCCCCATCCGCAGGTTGATCGCCGTCGTAAACCTCGAGATCAATCGGATTTCCTTCGCGAGTGTCGGTCGTCCTTGTTGGTCGTACCTCGGTCCAGTGACCTTTCACGGCCTATCGTCGTCTAGTTGAGGGGGTCACGAAGGATTCTTCTCTACGTGAGCGGCTCGACTTGTCGGAGGAGGAATTTCGCTATTTCTGGTCAGCGGCGGATTATCTCAGTAATCCTGAGTTTTCGCTTACCTGGCGATTGGTTCGGAATCGGCTACCTCTCAATGACAAGCTCTTCATATGGGAGCTTGACGGATTTGCCAAACTGTAAACGGTGTGGCCTTGGTCTGGGAGAAACGGCTTCGCACGCCTTCTACCATTCTCCCCGTGTCCGCCCCTTATGGGACCATGTCGGCGAGTAGACGTCTCGTCTCGCTCCCGAAAAGCTTGTGCTCATTGATCGCGCATACGCGTGTGAAGATGTGTCGCCCAAGTATTCTGGGGTAAAACGGATGGTGTTTCTGACGCTACTGGCCACGGCCCGAATGGTGATTTGAACGACGCGACAGAAGGAAGTCTTGAGAGGCAATCGTCTTTCTCATCAGGATCTGATTCGATTCTTTGAGTATCAGCTCAAGATGAAGATTAGAACTGAAAGCGTTTTCGACAGTTTTCAGCGAAAGGTGGATGAAAGAGGCGAGCCTGGTTCGTTTGAATGGCGTTGGCCTTGATTTTCTCTTTTAGGTCAACACGTCACATCGGGGTGGTTTCTTGCAGAGCCCTCCCCTTGGTTAGGTTAAACAAGCTTTTGTGTACTTAGTTAATGTAAGTGTCTTTCCTGGCCTGTTCCCGGCTGCCTCTTTGGTTATGATTCAAGTCGAGATTCCCAACCTCCCCAGTTTGTTTTGGTCCCCATTTCATCTCGACTGGGTCAGCTTTATATTTTCCCATGCCCGTATTATTTTTTATCCTTTTCCCATTTGTTGAGTGTGCTGCTTGACTCTGTCAAGTGGGAGAATACAGTGGCCTCTCTTATTATTTTGAGGGGTGGATGGGCCCTAAAAACATTTGTTTTGATTTTATATTTGTTAAATTTTAGTTTGTTTTCGGGGTTATTTTCCCTCCCCATCATTACAAGAATCATTAAATTTTTATATATTTTTGTAAAAAAAACTCAAAAAGACATTTTGAACTTTTCATCAGATTTTTATTTCATAGTGTGTTTTTGTAGCCCCCCCCCCACACACACACACCTGTTAATATGCGGTATTTTGGTGAATGCAGGCTCGAGAGGTGATGGACAATTTCTTTTGGTGAATGAGCAAATTTTAATGTATGAATAGATCGCGAATCTGATTAACTAGGACTACGATAGTTAATGAAGACCAGCCCTCCTTTTTCTCCCCCGGCCTTGTGCCACAATTCTGTATGATTCAGAATAAATATTGCCGTCGATTTGGACAGCGTTTGTAGTCCTTATTAGACCTGATAAGACCATTTTTCCTGCCACTTTTTTTGTTTTGCAAACTTCGTTTTAGTTAAGTTCTGACTTATTTTACCTTTTACGTTCACTTTTGCTGACTATTATTTGAAAACTTTCTTTCGTTTTTTTTACTCTTTCCTTCCTTTTTCAGTTTATTACTTTCTCATTTTTTTCTTTTTATTTTGTATTTATTCTATTATTAGTTTTGATTTTTACGTTAAAGTCTCCTTTTTAAGTTATTTTTCGTTTTTGATTTTCTATACCTCCCTCCCACAGTTTATATAGTTATTTTTCTACGTGTTAATATTTCTGTTGACGTTAATTTTTTTTCTTTATTCATTTACTTCGTGTTATTTGTTACGTGTTCGTTCTTTTTTTCCCCCCTTTTTAATATCTGTTAAGTGTTCTCTGTTTTAATTGTGTCATTTTTCTGTGATTATATTTGTTCTAACTGTTTGTGTTTATTTAGTCTAACGTGTCTGTTTTTTATATTCGTATTTCGTTAATCGGCAAACTTTTATTTTTAAAGCCGCCATATTGAATTTTTTGTTTAGTTAATACGTATTGTTTCGTATTTGTGTTTGTAGCCTGTCCTTTTTAGTTTAATATTTAGTTTAAAAAAAAGGTTTATTGTTGTAGTTTACCTTATTTTGTATAATTTAATCGAGTCTTCGTTCGTATAACGTTTGTTTTTGTGTTTTTCATTTCGTTCTAATTTTGTTTGTTTGTGACGTCAAGTTTTTTCTTTTAATGTATCATTTATTTATTTACCGTATTTAAGTATACTTTTTTTGTTTGAAAATTATTTTGTGACTATCCGTCTTTTCTCATAAAAAGAAAAAGAAACCTATTATGGCTGACTACAGGAGGTCAGTAAAAAAACATTTGTTCTCCATTAAAAAACACCCACCTGACAAAGATAGCGGAGGAGTACCCAGTTTTGGCTAGTACACCCCTAGATAATGGAAATATGAATTGCCCAAGCAAAAGACCAAAAATAGCCAAAACGTAAAATCAACAAATATGGAGGCCAATAATAGCCAAAATAAGGAAAAGGAAATAAATAATGCTGAGGCCGGGGAATCGCCCTCTTGTTGGAAGTCCCCCCGCAAAGTGCGTAAACAATATTGTGGAGTTCTTGGAGCGGGCTAAGGGCTACGCTCACTTTGTCGTAGAAGGTAGACTCTTAGAAGACCCCCAAGAACTAAGAAAAATTGATAAAAGAATTGTATCAGTCTTCGTCGTGGACAAGCGTAAGCGCAAAATTTGTCGCTCGACGAAAGACAGAGTGGTGAAATCACTAAGGATCGTAAAAAGTGCCAGCTATTTCATGTGGGACGTATTGCTACCCAGGCCAGAAGACTGTGTTGAAGCTTCCAGTCGAGACCTTATAACAAATTAGTTGATAATTCGGACCGAATATGAAGGCAAGTGAAGGAGCAATATACGAGGTCCCTCTTCAAATTATCGCCGCTTTCCTCTCCCACTATGGCGAGATACTGAACGGGGGATGGAGTTTTGATATTTTGTTAGATAGTAAAGCCTTTCTCTCAATCCCCAATTGTATGGAAGTAGGGAGCCTGAAGCTGTCGGTCATTGTGACCAGTCGCAAACCGGTATGTTGGAAGTGTGGAGAGACTGGTCACCTCTCCTCTTCCTGCCCAGAGAAGAAGACGTCTGGAAGTCAGGTTCCAGTTTACCAAAACCCCCTCTGACTGCGTCTTTACCTTCCGCCTCGCCTGTAATGTGTATGCCAGCTTCCGGGACCGGTACGGTCGAACCTCCGGTTAGGTCGAGTGCTAAGACCCCATTCCCCGCAGAGACTTCGCCCGCTGCTAGTGAAGTTGTGGAGAAGGAGAAGAGGGAATGGCAGGCTGCTGGTAAGGCCAGAGGGAAGCGCCAGACAACCATGAAGCCCCAAGGATGACAAGCAGAAACAGCCCCACTCCCTCTGTCAACGTTAAGGGCGATGTCCCGGTCGCACATGCGGCATTAAAAGTACGACAAAAAAGTATGACCCTGGTTTCGAGAAGACGGAGAAAATAAAGCAGCTAAAGGAAAAGCTTGACAAAGAGAAACAATCCCAAACAAAAAAAAACGGCCACTCCCTCAACGTCCTCTACCCTGTCCACACCTTCACCTCAGAAACATTCTTCTCTTCGGAAACATTCTACCCCTCTCTCATCACCTGTAAAAACAGTTCCCCTCAGTAGAGATCCCACCCTTTGCAAACAAAGGTCCTCATACAATTCATCATACTTCCAGCCCTTCCCCCATTAAAAACCCTGAAATGCCCCCTCCCGCTTCAAAAAGACAGAGAAGTCATACCCAAGAGTTGAAAGATAAAAGAAAAAAAATCAGAAACACATATACAACTCTGGGGAGGATATCTGCCGAATTTCCCTCCCGAACGAGCCAGAGACTATGGCAACCAGATAAAAGATTTAAAATATCTTCTGTCTATTCGGCAATATGCCGACAAGGATGTGGAAGAGCCAGAAAACTTTCCCCATGCCCAGAGAGTTCTAACAGTTATTAGAACAGGAACTGGAGCTCGACAGGCATGGGCCATGTTAGATGAGGCAATCATCTCTTGTAAAATGTCACCTCCAATTGCCATTGTCGAGAGTAAAGAACTGAAACATTTGAAATATTTTTGTGCGGGGAGGGTCCCAGTTTTAGTTCAACCCTCCCTCTATACAGCACTTAAACTGACATTTCCCTGGGATATAGGCGGTCTCTCCCAAGACGGTACCATCAAGACTGAGATGTGTCAAGGGTCAATGGGAGAGGTTGTCGGTATCCTTACATCGACCACGTTCAAACCAGTGTCTCAACCCTAATCACTCTGATAATGGCTTTCTGGTTAGCAAGTCTGAATGTCCGGGGCCTGAGGTCCGAGTCTCGAAGGGCGAGGCTCGATCGCGATCTTCAGCGCCTCGGGGTGGATGTATGTTGTGTATAGGAGACCCATTTTTTATCTCGCGACCATGAGGACATTCAGTCTAAGAGGTTCGTCCTCTATTCAGCATGTTTTGATGGACGCTCGAGGGGTGTTTCCTTACTGATGAGCAAGTCTGTGGATGCGGCGTGTGCTATTGTCTTCGCGGGTCCGTCGGGCAAACTTTGCGTGCTGGATTTTACCATAAAGGATAAGGCTCTTCGTCTCATTGTGGTTTATGTGCCCAATGACCATGCGTAGCGGCCTGCTTTGTTCGGTAGATATAGGGCTAAGATTGAGTACTAACAACCGGGATGTGAAGCCGTTTCGGGATTTCATCGACGGGTTTCATCTCGTCGATAAGTATCGAAGTGAGCACCCCCGGGAGGTAGTATGGACTTGGACTAAGGGTGCCAGCGCGAATTCAGTGGTGATCGACCGAGTTCTAGTTAAGAGAGTCGAAGTAGGGCTCTTAGAATGTCCAAGTTTCCATTTTATGGTTTACTCGGATCATAGGCTTGTCCGGGTTTGGGTAAACTTAGATAAGCCTAAGTTTAAGATAGCTGGTTACTGGAAATTGAACGTATCATTATTTGGTGAGCAAGATTTCCCGGACCAGCTTCTACTAATGCTACAGCGGGAATTGTCGGGGGCTGTGGTTGGGAATAAGTGGTAGGATTCTCTGAAATTTATAACTTAGATCTTTTGCTGCTGATTTTAGTCGTCGACTCAATCTAGCAGGGTTAGCAGCGCAAAAGTCTCTTAAGGCCAAAGTAGGTCGCGCGATTAAATCCCGTGATAGTAGGGACGTAGCCGTAGCTCAGGCGGAGCTGGCCTCCTTGCTTATCAAGAAGGATCAATGTCTATTAGTTAGGGCTAGGATAAAAAGAATGTCTTGCGAGGCTTCGAACATGGTCGCTTCATTGCGTGCAGAGGAAGCTCGTAGGTCATATCCCGAGTATCACATTGCCGGTAAATACAGACGTGGGCATTTGTGAGGCTTTTCGTGACTACTTTCAGGAGCTGTTTACCAGGGAGCCCGGTTTGAGCGCTGCTCAGTTCGACGCCTATTAAGCCGACTTTCCCCGTCTCGAAGCGGCTGATGCGGATGTGTGCGAGGGTCCCATTACAGTGTCTGAGACCTGGGATGCGCTGAAACAGGTTGGACTGGATAAAACTCCGGGATTAGATGGTCTACCTTACGAAATGTACTTGAGGCAGTCGCCCGCCTTTGTCCCCTTGCTGGCTCTGATTTACAACTGGATGAAGCAGGGGTCTATACCTCAAAGTTTCACCAGGGGTGTGATCAGATTGCTTCGCAAGAGCAAAGACGGTGGGGATGGGTTAGATAATTATCGGCCTTTGATGATGTTAAATACATAGTTGAAGATTTTAACCGGCCGTTTGCAGGCTGTCCTCTCTAGCCTGATTGGTCCCGAGCAGACTTGTGCTGTGAAGGGCAGGACTATTCAGGACAACCTTCATTTGGTACGCTTGATCATCGAGCAAGTCGACAGTGATGCCGCGTTAATTAATTTAGATTAGTCCAAGGTTTTCGATAGGGTTGACCATCGGTTTCTGGAGGCTGTCCTTTCGGCCGCCGGTTTCGGGCTAGACTTTCGCACTTGGATCCGACTGCTGTATGCGTTCCCCGGCGATAAAAGTGAATGGGGTAAGATCGAAACGTTTCATTTTGTCTCGCTCTATTCGTCAAGGTTGTTCACTGTCTCCATTGTTTTACGTTCTTGCGTTGGAACCTTTCCTGCGTAAGTTGAAGACGAATCCGGTCCTACGCGGAATTTTCTTACCAGATGCTACCACCTCGGCCAGGTACTCTGCCTATACTGATGACGCTTTGGTTCTTGTGTCGAGCAGGGCTGAAATTAACGAAGTCAGCAAAGAAATCAAGAGATATGAAATGGTAACAGGGGCCAAGATCAACCGCGATAAGTCTGTTGGCTTGCGGTTGGGTTCGTGGAAGGGAGTTTCGATTCCTGGATCTTTCCTCTGGACGGACGGGCCGGTCAAGATACTCGGCGCCTGGTTCGGTCCCGACCTCCTGTTGGAAATGAATTGATCGGAGGTGCGGGAGAAGGCCGATCTCGCAGTTCGTCTGTGGTCCCGGGGGAATCTTTGCTTAAAGGGGAGGGCGGAAGTATGTGCCTCGGACATCTACCCGATTCTCCTTTACCGGCTCTCCGTGCTTCCACTCCCGTCTGACACTTTATTGGCGTTTGTAAGGGAAGGCAAGGCCGCCATGCTTAGTCGCGAGATTTGTTACCTCAATCCTTCTGATGGCGGTCTGGGGTGCCTTGCGTTCAGATTCGTCGACACACGATTCGCATCACGTATCTAGACCGAATGTGTATGCTGTTGGATGAGAACGGCGAATTCTGGAAGATAATTTCCATCCTTAAGAAGTGTGCGCTCGTGCGAGGAGGAAGCCGCCCGTACTCCTCGAGCCGAGGGCTCCTATCGTGAATGTCGGCTTGCTCTCAAGCAACTCTTACGGGCGAAGGATGGCCTCTCCGACGTCCAGCCGTTGTCGCGTAAGGCAATATATCAGGTGTTAGTTAGGTGGAACGTTCAATATGCTTTGATGGGCCATCTCGGTTTGACGTAACGGGAGGCTCACTGCATATTGGCCTTGGGCACCCGGGTTGAAATGTCTCAATAACACTGAGGCATCACTCACCTGGCTGTTGATTCGAGGGGCCCTCTGGGTCGCCAAAAGACTTCGTGCAGCGGGTTTGGCTAAGTCGCCAAACTGCGTTCGCTGCAGTGAGGAGGTGGAGACCTTAGGGGTTATGCGAGTCGTGATATGGACGACACGACAGAAGGAATTCCATGGGACTGAGAAGTTTTTTCTTTTGTTTAATTCTCTATCCCTCCCATCATTAGGTGGTAAGTGATATCAGTTCTCTGGTGGGTGCGCGGCGTCTTTTGTTTCGAGTGTTTTTCGTATTTGTTGTTGTGTTCGGATGAGTGCGTGTTTGTAGTGAGTGAATGGCTTGTACAAATGTGTTTTATATTTTTAAAGTCCCGCATTGATTTCGTCCAGTTAACTGATGTTTCTGCCGCATTTAGGGCTGAGAGGGGGTTTATTACAAACACCATTTTGTTTAGTTTCTTGTACATAGTTTTGTACTCGTTGTAAATATTCATTGGGGTTTTTAGATTTTTAAAATTGCTATTTTATTCCCCTCCCCACAACAGACAATAAATAATAATGAGACAATAATTGGGGACTAGTTAGAACTTCATAGAGTTTCTGAGGCATTATGGTGGATGAAGTAAGAATGGTAAGTAAGAATGAGTTGTTTTGGTGAAAGAAATATTGTTTGTATGATTGGGTCAGAGTTTAATGTTAAGACAGAAGATGACCGTCCTTTAACCCCTTTCCTCTTTTCGGCCTTGTGCCATATTTGTACATTTTTTACAATAAATATTCTGCAGTCGTCGATTTGGACAGCGTTTGTAGTCCTTATTAGACCTGACAAGACCATTTTACTGCCTCATTAGGAAATTCCTTTTTTGTTCTACAAATTCCGTTTTAGTTATTCTATTATTATTATTATTATTATTATTATTATTATTACATTAAAATCTCCTTTTTAAGTTATTTTTTGTTTGTTTTTGATTTTCTATACACCCCCTCCCAGAGTTTCTGTTTATTTTTCTACATGTTAATATTTCTGTTTTCGTCAGACTTTATTTTTTTTCTTTATTCATTTACTACGTGTTATTTATTACATGTTACTTCGTTCTTTGTTTTTCCTTTAAAATATCCGTTAAGTGTTCTTTGTTTTATTTGTTTAATTCTTCTATTTGTTCTAATTGTTTGTATTTATTTTTCTAACTTGTCTATTTTTCTATTTATTATTGTTTAAATTATTTTCCTTATAGTCTATCTTGTTTTTTGTAATTTATTCGGATCTTCGTTCGTATAACGTTTGTATTTGCTTTTTTCGTTTGAACTGTTGTTTTCCGTTCTAATTTTGTGTATATTTATTTTTTTCGTTTGTTTGTGGCCATTTGTTCACGCTCTCAAGTCCTTAATTTGTCTGAAATGTTTTACTGTTTTTGTTTCTGTTCAATTAAGGAAAAAAATACCCCCCCTTTTTAATATTGTCCGTAAAATCTTTTCGGCACCAAAATGAAAAAAAAAATCCACCCGATAAGGATCATGAAAATAAAAAGGAGGAAGTTATGGAGAAATAATGGTCGATGAGGAAAAAGTTAACAGCTGAGATTTTCAGCGAGAGTGTGGTAGCCGGAAAAGCACAAAATATTGAAAATCAGATGAAAACAGACGAAGTTATGGAGGACGATAATGGTCAAAATTTACCAAATTCGAAAAATCCAGATAATGAAGACAAATCTAAAGACGAAATGTAGTGGTCGGAGAGTCGCTCTCATGCTGGACGTCCCCACCTAAGTGTTTGATCAACATCACGGAGTTCCTCGAGAAATCCAAAGTTTACGCACATCTGGTGACAGCAGATGGACTTTTGGTCAATTCCGAGGAATTAAAGAGAGTTGAAAAAAAAGTTGTCAGTCTTTGTGGTGGACAAGAGTTCGCACAAAATTTATCGCACCACAAATACACCATAATTAAGTCATTGATTTCTCTGGGGATCAAACCCCAGAGGGTGATCAAAGATAAGGGTTACTTTATAAGGGACGTACTGTTACCCACGCCTGCCGACTACGAAGCCGCAACAAGTTGGGAACTAATCACAAAAGACCTTATTCTGCGTACGGAATATGATGGCAGGCGGAGGACCATGTATCAGTATTTGATGTCGGGGAGCACTTGGCCGCTAATCTGTGCTTCCTCTGGCGATTTGACCGGGGGATGGAGTTTCGAAATCATGATAGACCGAAAAGCCTTCATCTCTATCCCCAACTGTCTGGATGTAGCGGGCCAGGAGATCCCATTTATAATCACCGGGCGTAGATGAGATACCACTCACCTGGCTGATGATTCGTGGGGCCCTCTGGGTCGCCAAAAATCTTCGTTCAGCGGGCTTGGAGAAATCTCCAAACTGCCGACGCTGTAGTGGCGAAGTCGAAACCTTGGGTCACGCCTTCGTTCACTGAAGAGTGGTAGCGCCGTTGTGCAGGTTTGTTGAAGGGCCTCATGATCCGCATGCTGCGTGGAAAGTTCTTTGTCCTTGAGGCCAGTTCTGTTTGTAGCAATGTGGTACCGCCGATGACGAAGGCGGAACACTGTGTGTTCTTGTGCTTACTAGGTGCTATGAGAGTTGTGATTTGAACGTCACGTCAGAATGGATTCTATGGAGGCGAGAAGTTCACTTCCTCCCAACTGATCTTGTTCTTTAAGCATCAGATTAAAGTCAAGATTAGAACGGAAAGGCGGCAGCTCACTTCATCAGAATTTGGCAAAAGGTGAGTGAATTCTGCGCGTTTGTGTCGAATAAAAGGAGCTAATCTAGAATGGCATTTTGATGCCGGTTAGGCATCAGGACATTGTTCTTCCTGGTTTGAACTTTAGCAACCCATCCCGAAATTATGATAGTTATGTTTTCTTTTTGAATCCTTAGTTTTCTTTTTTCCAGTTAACTTAGCTAGGGTGTGTATGCTCATTGGCCCCTTTTATTTCTGTACCTATTTTTTCTTTAGTTTAATTCCCCATCCCCTCCCTCGTTAGGTAGTCAGTGATATCAGTTCTCTGGTGGATACGGGGCGCCGTTCGTTTTCGCGTATGCGTTTTTCGTATTTGTTGTTGTGTCTGAATGAGTGTGTGTCAGTGTGAGTGCTTGGGACGAATGAATGTTTTTTATACTATTATAGTCCCGCATTAATTTCGTCCAGTTAACTGATGTTTCTGCCACATTTAAGGATTGTTGGGGTTTTATTACTAACATGATTTTGTTTAGTTTCAATTAAATAATTTATATTCATATTGTAAATATTCGTTAGGGCTAGTTTTTAAATTGTTGTTTCATCCCCCTCCCCAAACACAAAGACAATGATTTGTAAATATGGAGTATATTTAGGATTTTCATAGAGACAATGAGGTATTATGGTGGATGTAGTAAGAAAGGTAAGTAAGAATGCGTTGTTTTGGTGTTAGGAATATTGTTTGTATGTCTGGGTCAGTGTTTGTGGCTAGCTAAGTTTAAAATTAAGACAGATAAAAACCGTCCTATTCCACACCCACTTTTTTGACCTTGTGCTACATTTTGTATATTATTACAAATAAATATTGCAGTCGGAAATTCGTCTCCAGCCGTGGGTTGAAAAACTCTCTACCTCCGGGTAGAGAGGATCCCCAGACGAGGCTATGTCGAAGGGCAAAGTCTTGTCTCGGGAAACAGCTACCTAACCCCGTTTTATACGGGGTCTACGGGGAATTTTTGGCCCTCCATACACGACATTATCAGAAAATAAGAGCAATAATTTAAAACCAAAGTATTTAAAATTCAGTAAAACAATATTTTCCCAATTTTTTAAGATTACTGGGGAGTTAAAAAAATATATAAAAAAGGCGCTCACTTTATATTCTTCAAGTATGTCCACATAAGAAAAAATTATACTTCCGTCTGTCAGTCAAGCTGTCAACACCTTAAATTAGCACCTACCTCCGTGTTAAAAAATGCATTTCTGTGACATTTGAAATAAAGTAATATTTCAAATCAGCTAATATTCTGCAAATAAAATTTCAGAAAAGCAAATTTTATTTTTGAAAGATCTTTTAATAAAGAGAATTACATTGTGCTGACAGATATGTAAAAATGACGGTAAAATCATCGATTTTAGCAATTTCAAACCAAAACTCATTCCAGTCAATTTAAATTAGTTTTGAAATATAGCAGAGTATATTGCTTATTGAAAATATTAAGTTTAATATATTAGCTTGAAATTGAAACTAAAATAAAAGCTTCAAGAATGATTTTTCATTTTTAAAAATTCATTTTAAACCTTAGGTATGGTCTTTTCTGTAGAGGTACCTACTCTTAAATCTGGTGAAAAAATAATTTATAAACAAAATTTTAATTTTAATTGCAACTATCATTTACTTTAGATATTTTTCCAATTAGTAGTTAAAATATTTTTTTTAAATAATTAATTATAAATTTGTTGTTAATTCCCGTATATTTAACATTGTTTTATTTTTTAAAATCAGTCCCTCTACTGCTTTTTTAAGGAAAGCTGAAGTTTCTTGAGATCAGTGTATATAATTTTGTGTTTTATTAGATTCAGATTCGAGTTAACATCGATTTCATTCAATATAAAAAAAAATTTAAAAAAAGAATACTGTTGGCCAAAGTGATCGACTTGGTAAGCAGTTACATCACTATGCAATATTTGACAAGGATGTTGAGCAAACAGTTACATCCCTATATAATAATTGACTTAATAAAATGAAACTAGATCATCAGTCCTAATTTTGCTACCTTGACCTTCAAAGAAAAACAATCATTTTGTTTAATTTATGCATAAAGTGTCAATTGATAAAAAATATGAAAATAATTCAACTACCGTCAGTTGCTGCCATTATTAATTTATGTCATTGGTAGACGGGAATCTTATTGGATTTTAAAAGCATATACAAGAATATTTAACATTTTAAAACAAAAAATATTTAATCTTTTTTTATATATACGTTTAAAATTGAACGATTCTTTCCATGTGACAATTGCTAATAAAATCACAAGATTATTTTCATCATTATTTCTTTTCTTTCTTTAATGTTATTCGATGAGATTTCTGTTTGCTTTGCTGCCATGTCAAACCAACGTAAATGTTGTAAGATTGCCTTCTACCAATATAAACATTTTATAACATTAATAAAAACGAAAAACAAGCAAAAAAACAATGAATGAATGAAAAAACAGAAAACGTTTCATCAGCGTATGAATTATACATAATTCATATTTTATTTTTTGTTTTCCAATATATGGACAGCGAAATAAATTCTTTAACGATTTCTCAATGTACAAACATTTTTTTTAATTTTTTAAAAATCTTTTGAACAAAAAATGGAGAAAAAAAATAAAAGAAAATACAAACAAAATTGACAATGTCATATTTGCAAGTTTTTCTTTTTTTTGGCAAAGTAATAGTTTCTTTGTTTTTCAAGTTGAGCTTTTTACTGTTATGTGTATGTGCACATGTGTGTGTGTGTGTGTGTGTGTACGCCCATGCGTCTATGTATTTAGCCTATCTATTCGAAAATGTTGTTCAGCTTGTTAATATCTCTTCCATGTTGTCTCAAGGAATCACTAGCCTTAAATCTATTTCACTTCCTCTTTAACCAGTTGTTCTTCTCTCACTGTAAGTTTGTGTCAAGGTAAACTAAAAAATAACAATCTGTTCGGCTTTTCGTTTCTAAATTTCTAACTGAAGGGAACAATATTTTTCTCCAATAGCAATAATCAGTGTTGTTCTAATTTGCAACCTCAACTCAAAGTGCGGAACAGTCAGTGGCATATCACCAGTTCAAATTCTCTTAAGGCTAAATTTTGAATTTTGCAACAAACACTCTACCATGGCATCAGCGCTACACAATCTTTACACTCCCCAAGCAATCAGCATACATCAGCAGTAATACAATTAGTGATATAAACATCAACACATAAATTAAGCGTGCAAGTTTATAAGAAGTGAAAAGTCTAAGTCACAATAGATTTCCTATCACTAAAGCAAAGTTTGTTCATATTTAAGGAATGGTAGGTGACCCCTATAATTGTCAGTATGTCATAAATTCCTATTTCAAACTGCTGCCTAAAACATTCCCGCCAATTTCATAAATGCAGACTCTTTGATTCTGCCTTTTCCCGTGAAATACTTTCTCATTTGGATCTGAATTTTTTATGTCTAGTCGTAATGAATATTTGTCACAAGGACTTAACGAGAAGGAAAGGTAGAGAACATATTAAAAGATGAAAAATATACCGGAAGAAGACTAGAGAAGACATCAATCAAAATGTTGATAAAAACAAGAATGATAATCAGGTGTCCTACAATAAGGGCACTTGTCTTAGAATGTCAGCAAGTGTCAGTGTTTGAAAAATTTCATATTTTATTGAAAGTTTAACTCAGAACAAATCGATGATCATTTCTTTTAATGGTGATCGGTGCCAGTCTTTAAACCAGACTTTCCTTCCTTTTTCTTGCAAAATTTAAATGAAGCGTCTTCTAACTTTTCTATCCAGTATCGTTGCAGTCGAAGTTATATACGGCCATTTGTAGAACTTTCATCTCCAAATATCAAATACAATCATTTCCATATAGACAGATTTTCCCAGATGAATGCCTCCAAAATAATGACACGTCACACTGAAAACTTGGAAGGAAATTTTGCTGGTTTTCTTTTGTTTGTTGTTTATATATATCTCAATGGTGTTACTGTAGTGGGGGGGACGGGGGCGGGAGGTGAGAAAAAGTTAGACGTGGAATAAACATGGGAAATATTGGTAATGAAAATGTAGCAGGAAATTTGGAGCAAATTTTGTTTATTTTGTGGGGAGGAGGAGAAAAGTTAAAATTACGAGAATAAACATTGGAATTATATGACGAATTAGTCAAACTGGTATCTTCATCTTGTTTTGATCACCACATTTCAGTTAATGCATTCTCCGACTTTCGTCAAGTGTGTATGTCGCATTTGGTAAACTTTCAACAGAATCCCTTATATCATTCGTAGTTTTTTTTTTCTCTTTCACCTCCATTTCAATAAGCACAAAGCACAATTTACAGATCCATGAGACAATGATTCGTTTTAGGCTTAGTTATTTATAAAGCTGGGGGTGAAATTTATTATAAAATGTAGATCGAAAAAAGATTCTCCTAAAATATTACCAAATTACGAAATATACTTGTGGAAAGTTGTAAATCTAGGTTGGATGAATCTTAGATACCAAAGCAACAAAGATGAAAATACTGATCCAAATAATTTATGGAATAAAATAAAATAAATCAAATGATTTATGTTTTCGACGAATATAAATTAATCAAAGGAGATAATTACTCATTATGTCCAACTGGATTTTGACACTGAAGTGAAAATATTTTAAAAGACAAACACATACACACATTTCCCGAAAAGCCGTTTAACCACAACATCCATTTTCCCTTAGAATAGAAAAACTTGAATCATTGTCTTAATAGATGTGTTGACTCATATGACCAATTGTTTCAGTTTCTAATTAGCATTTAATTAGTTTCTTTCAAAAAGTAAAAGGTCGTTCCTTCAATTTCACTCAATTTTATTTACAGATGTTTAAAAATTAAAAAATAATATGTCTGGCTATGATGAGAAAAATATCTTGGTTCAATTCCTGAAGATGATCAAACTGTTTAACAGATGAATACTAGGCGAAGAACAAAGATGAGGATATTCGTCTGAACAAAGCTGGTGGCCGTCTTTAGTTTTATTGAATACATATAATTGAAAAATAAGGAAGAAAAACGATTCACCGCTCAGGAAGAGCCAGAAATAATCAACAATGATTTTCTTTTAATGTGAAAGAAAGAAAAATACGAATAATTTTTTTTTTTTTTCAAAATACAGGAATTTAAGAAATTATTTTATTTAAAAAGTGCAGATTGAGAAAATCTAAAAAAAATGGTGCCATCAAAAGATGGATAGTGGGGATGATTCTGATGTCCATGAAATGAATTGTAAAGGAAAAAAGAGCAGAAACAACAGTATTTGATGAGTGTTACTTCGAAGGGCGCTGATTTTAAACCACTTTTCATTGGGAAACTTGAGATTATATTAATAATAAAAAACATTCTAGCGAAGTGTTTAAAGAACATCGACTTAAAAAGTTGATATAATAAACCGTGGCTGTAAAATCTTGTATCTGTTTATTCGATTTTGCTATCTTTTCGAACAGAAATCAAAAGTATTATTGTAACAGGAATAACCTCTCCCACTTCTTTGAATTTATTCAGTGCATTTGTTTTTTGGGGAAGAGGGGGTCTTTTTAACAAATAATCTTATTTGGAAATAGTTTTAATTTCTTCAAAATTAAATCATGAGATTGATTTGCCTTAAAACATCTTTCCTCTTCTCTTGTATTTCATATTGTCATGCAAGTAGCCAACTAGAATCTGAGGTCATTTTCTTGATTCAGTTTTCCTCATAATGTCATTTCACCTAATGGGCTGCTGTTTGAAAATAATGACAGAATGCACAAACGCTACACTTTCATCCTGGGAACTGCTGATCGATAATATAGTAATAATATCATTTATAAGATGTGCCCCAGGTCATTGTCTTCATTAAACAGGAACAAGTGTACACTTTTCAACTGAATGAATACTTAAGAAAAACAAATTCAAACAGCCTAGTTTGGAAAAAGTCAATACAATACTATAACTAAGTGCAATGTGTGTATGTGTGTGCATATATCTATTATATATATATATATATTAGGTTGGTGCAAAAATAATGTCGCTTTCTCACATAGTAACATGTGAGAAAACGACATTATTTTTGCAACAACCTAATATATATTAGAGCAATGTTATTTCATTCTACCATATCACATTTTCTGTGGAGATGGTAAGAAGGGAGACTTGACTCTATCCTGCTGTCAAGGCATAATGCTTGCAACTTCTAAATGAGAAACATTATAGGAAAAGCAATAATTATAGCTTCTTATATATGGCAGCAAATTTTACTAAATGGCTATATTGTCTTTCTTTTAAAAACAATTTAACTGAAAATCTATTAAATACATAATGCTTTCAGTAATATTTGAACTCCTGACCTCTTGTTTATGAAAACAACTGCAGCTTCAAAATAATTAATGGCATGAAGTGTTGTGATTTGGTCATTTGATTAGATTTTGGGAAGTAGTTGGACTAAGAACTTTTCAACATCTCTTTGGTAATATTTATTTGAAAATGTGTAACTGATTATAAATTGATAGTTGTTTTCAACTTAAAATAAAAATTTGAAAAATAAAAAAATGAAAAGAATTCCTGTATTTTCACTTGTTTCCTTATTTAACATATAAAGTCTAATAAAAATATTTTAAGAAGCAATAAATATAAAAACTAAGAAAAAAAAACTGTCTGAATTTTTTAAGTCTACAACAAAGGTTGGGTTGAGAACTCAACACCCTCTCGAGTTATGCTTGCATTATAATAAATATGTACAATCTTTATAATCGTTTAAAATGAAAACTTTATGATGCTTATTATTTTTTTTTCTTCTTGCCTGAGATTATTCTTGATAAATCAACAGTTTTAATTTCATCCAGGTAATGAAGATTTGACACAAGCAGTACCTACTCATTGCACTCAGAGGGATCAAAATAATAGTTGATATCTATTGCAGTACTATGGACACATGTTGAAAATTCACAAATTCATATTCTGTATGCAAGTCAAAATGAAATTTTTTTTTTATAATTTCCTGATATCTATGTTTCCTGGTTATTTTATGTTAGGAAGTTGAACCAATAAACCAATAAATATTTTTAATTTAACGAATAAAGACTCTTTTTGGAAAAAACATCCTGCTGGGTCATGATTTAAAAAGCTGATTTTATTTTTCATATGGCACAAGATTTATACCTATTTCCATAAGCCTTATCAAGGTATGAGCATTGCTTTTTTTTTTTTTTTTTTTGTAATGGAAACTGTTGGGAGTGACCCCAGCTCCAAAAATAATCATTAACTGACTGTTAAAGATTAAATGGCTTTTTATAGCAAACATGTGAGAAACATTTGACAAATATTTGCTGCATTGACAGTGTAAGAAAATGTATTCATAAAGTTAATCCTAATAAACATTTAACAAATATGCTGCTTATACATTATAGACTAATATATTAAATGTTTCAGTAGACAACTTTCAAATAGAAGCCTTTGTAGTAACAGTAATAAATGGATATGAAAAAGCTAATGAAGGATTGATAATTTCATTTTAGAAACATCAATAATAAAAGTAAAAATCCTTGCTGAAATTTAAGTTGTGTCTAAATGCTTTTTTTTTTTTTTTTTTTTAAAGAATGACATGTTTCTCTTACTCTGTCTTATGTGAATGCATTTCATAAGACTAAGAAAAACAGATCTTAATGTTAGCCTGAGATCACACTAGAAAATGAGTTAAGAAGATTTTGAAAGGGTATGTTTACTGTTTTGTAATGTCCCATTTATAAGCTATTTTTACAGTTGTATTTTTCAGGTTTCATAAATTTGTGAACAGATTTGATGGACTGGTTTCCCAAACTGCTGGCCCCATACAATGAAAAATGACTAATGAAACTCAGAAAAATTAAAATGAAATAATCAGGTTTTACAGAAGTAATGTTTTTAAGATCAGCACCAATCACCAATCGATAAACACAACCTTACTTATAGGAAGCCAACATTATAGTTGAAATAATAAAAGTAATACCAGTAAGTTACTGTTACTGGTGATAAAATTAACCATTAACTTAAAATAAGTCAATTGAAAAAGATTAATCACTGAAGACAATTTAAAAAATTTAATGAAACTTGTCTGAGCCTAAATATATCAGAAAAGTAATTCCTGATCAAAAAAAAAAAAAAAAAAAAAAGTAAGTTACAACGAACACCTTTAAAAAGTTATGCCAACATTTTGCGAAATACATCAGATTGATGCTTTGGCACACATCATCAGTGATGTTTTTAGCCAAGGATCATTAAGGGTCTCGGGTTTTACAACATCACTCGCCCTCTCCATGGTGACCCAGTTGAAACTGATCGGATATTGATGTGTGCCAGCTACAACTATTCTCATAGTACACCTAACAGACTGACTGATGTGGCATTTATAATCCAATCACAAATGACTTCCAGTTCATTGGCTTTTTAGGTCTTTTATAAAAAAAATAAAAGGAAGCAAATGCAGTAAACTGTTTTCTTAGGAAACATGACAATTCTCTCTACTTGATGTGGTAAGTAAATAAATAAAAAAATTGATTAAAGAGAACTCTTTAAATAACTTATTAAGTAAATAATAAATGCACAGATGTGAAGCCTGACATCTTCATTCCTGATACTAACATCATGTTGCTCATTATTAATATTAGTACCATGTCAATGTTACTAGTATAATGTTATTCACTATTATAGTATGAACATTGAAAAACACATGGCCACTGCTATGGAATTCTATTTTCCAATAGAAATTTCATGAAGAATATATATGCCCCCCCCACCTCCGTGACTCCACCTTACATCTGTCCAATATGGCACTTCTAAAAGCTTCTTTTAATCATCCTCTGATGTATAGCCATCAATATTTCAAGTAATAAACTTTTAAGCAAAAGACATATATTCAGAATTTTATAATCAGCAAGAAAAAGAGGAGAACAGAATTTAACAGATTACAATTTTAGATCAAAAAATAAAAAAAAAATTAATATTGTTAGCTGATTCTTTTTCTTCACTTTTAATTTCCCATCTTATATTTGAAGAAATTAAAATCCCATCTCTAATTACAATCTTCTTTCAGATCTTCTCTTTGACAACATTTGTCCAACTTGTTTAGGGAAGAATATAAAAATGAAATAAGTGTCAATCTTTTCTGAAAATAACAATCCTTTCTTGTAAAATACATGGTATTATTTTTCAATTCTAAAATATGCTTTGCTTGAACCAGGTTATTCAGTTAATAAATATGCATTGATATTTTGCAATTCAAACCAGAATGTTGTCTTATTTCCGTCTGTTTGAGTTGCAGCCTAATATTGATCTATTGTCCAGTAGACTCACACACACCTGCATATCAACAAAGTAAATCAAATAAGCATATCTGAGTTAAAATTTTCAACCTATCAGATTTTCTTGTAACTTAATGCTGTATCTGCTATAGATTATTATGAAGGATGCTGAAAAGTCCTCAGCCTGACCAAGAAAGGATTACAAAACAAAATCTGATGTCTGGTCATTTAGTCAGATTTTGGAAAGTGCATCAACATGAATATTTCAGCTTTCTTTCATATAAGTAATGCATGTATGAAAAATCATCTGCAACAAAAGATGAAAGATGTCATAAAATATAGATTTGAAATAATCTTATAATAATTTTTAAAACAATCTTTTTTAGACTTATTTATCATTTCATATTTTGGCTGAATATGTCAATATATATGCATATAGATTTGTATAATGTGTCAGGAGTTCATCATTAACACAACTTTGATTAAAGACTAAAGACAAAAAGTATTTTTTTAATTTTATTTTTCTAGTTAACATTTCTTGTTTCTATAGAAGAGAATATCTGCCTGAATCCAAATGTATGTTTACATACATATGTGACTCTTACACTGGATGTGACAGAAATACCTCCCACATAATGGTAAAACATTAGTGACAATGGTGTCTTTATCTAGTTAATGTCTTACCATTATGTGAAAGGTATTTCTGCTGCACCTTGTATTATTGTGCCTTTTTGTTCTTTTCATATAACCAAAAATTGGTAAAATATGACTTCACAATATGGCAGTAATTGAGCAATAGCCTGACTTAATGTTGATAATAGCTAATGAGAGAGAAAGAAAGAGAGAGAGATTTATTGTAAATTCTTTTAATTCCAAATATAAACAAGATAATCTGTTAATTAAAATTCAATTAAAGAGATTAAAAGAATGAAATCAAGAAAACAGGATCCAATGATTTTTTTGTTCTTTTTTGCAGAGGGAACCCCTATCCATTGCTTTTGTATGATCTTAAAAATCATTTTTGAATTATGCAAAACTCCTTGCAAATAGCCTTAATCTATTTCTCTTTTTGTTTTCTTAAAGCAATAGATTAAATAAGTGTTTATAAGCTAAGAACAAAACACAATCATCTAACAATAATAAAGGAAGTCAGAGAGAGAAGTCAAAGAAAGAACAAACTAGCCTGAAATAAACAAATATTTTAGGATGACATTCTTTTAAGCAAGGAAAAAATGAAAAATAAAAGATATTAGCAATATTTGAAGCAGAATGAAATAACAAGATGGTTATTGTTGATTTTGTTAAGTTTAATTTACATCTTTTGTAGTCACTGTACATTAACATTGAATCAAGTTGCCATGAAATAATTGTATACATATATTTATATACTCATAAAATCAGACATTTGTTCAATTTTTTGTTATTGTTTTTCTTATTTTGTTTTGTTAAAAAAAACCCAAAAAAAAAACAATCTTTTCTGTTGTTTAAAACAAGATGCATAGTATAGACTCTTTCTGTTTTGTACAAAGGGTTTTATTTTTAATATTATATATATATATATATATATATATATATATATTTTTACATACCACTTGGAGTGTAATAGATTGTTTTACAATAGACTGACAGCAATGGGCTTGAAATGTAAAAAAAATAAAAATAAAATGAAAAGCCCAGATTCTAAATGGTTATTTTTTATATTTTTATACAAGGTAGATTCAAAAAACTTGGATAGAAAAAAAAAATAGAAATGCAAAAAAAAAAAAAAAATACATACAAGAAGTATTTTCTCTTTCTCTCTCTCTCTCTAAAATTATTAACAATGAATGATTGATACCAACTTTTTAAAAACGTATGAAAAAAATTGAATCCCTGAATGAAAGGGTTTGTTTTAAAAAAGTAATTATAAGATTTTTAAGTTTTATTTTTCATTTATATTAATAAGAAAAAAATCTTTTTCCTTAGTTTTTATTTTTAGATTAGAGTGGAGTAATGCATACAACTGGGAAATTTAAGAAAAAAACTTGTTAATCTGAAACTTGGTTCCTCTATCATTTCCTATAATCCACTTGATTTTTTTTTAATGACATGTCAGTGTTGAAGTGTCCAATCTGTCCCAAGTAACAATAAATAGGGAAAAATGAAAATTAAATTCAAATTACAAGTTCATTTGACTTTGATTGAAAGTCTAACCTCTACCAGTTTATAATAGTCACAAATAACACAAGTTCTTATTTATGATCTTGGATTTTGGTAATTTATCAAAAGGATCTTTATTAGTAGCTGCCTCAAGAAACTATTTTGTTACTTCTCTCCAAAGATTTCCTCCTTACCCTCTGCCAAAGAAAGGATAATCAGCTGCAAAAATGGCCTCGCAGATCTACTGTGGACATTTTATTAAAATTCTCAAAAATCTGAGTTATAAAAATGGAAAGTAACAAATTTTTCCATGTTAATAATCCAAATGTATATAGATTAACTGCCATAAAGCAGTAATAATAATAAAAAAACAAAAAAGAGAAAGAAATACTTTTTCAGGACATTAACACTTTCTATCCAGCCTAAACTTTCACTTTTTGTAAGTTAAAATAAGGACATTTCTTTCCCTTTTGTAAAGTTTAGTCATACCACTCCCCAAACTAAACATACTCCTTAGATTGTTATAGATTTTAAGAATAAACCTTTCTCCATTTAACCCTAATTCAATAAATTACCAGAGCCTCATTTAGCAGCACAATTTCAATTTTTAATAAAAAAAAGTAGAATTCTTTGAGAATCAAATAGGCCAGGCCTTAATAAAATAATTTAATAAAATGTTTTAAAAAATTGTTCTTGATTTAATATAACATCTAGTTATAAATAATTTTATTCCATTCATATCTGATATTATCATAAAAACAAATTCATATTCATTAATTTATTGTACTTGTTATTTCATGAATTATTAAAACATCCTTGTTGTTTGCATTGCAATTTTTGTGAGTAATATGTTCTTCAAACATTATCATGTATATTTAGCAACCCTCAAATGTAAAGAAGGATTTTTTTCATATATTTAATACAATTTTCAAATAGAACAGCTTACTGATTAATAGGTTTAATTAACCATATTAATTATGGTTCATTGTCATACTTCCAATTTTTAATTATGTCAAATTTAAAGAGAGAAAATGTCAGGTGATTTGGAACTTTAAAATGTTTACCTATTTCAGCCATCACAGTTATATTACAGCTACAAATAGTAAAACAAAGTTAGCAATATTTTTTGCACTATTAGAGATAAAAACAATAATTCAATAAAAACAAAAAAATCACTGTTAAAATAATAGAATTCGTTAACAACAATAATAGAGAAACTTAAATATGTGAAAAATGAATTTTTTCCCTTTAGACTAACAATATGTTCAAAAGTTATATTGGTTTATGCAATTAGAGATTTTCAAATGGTTTCCAGTAATCAAATATTTGTTCCACAAACAGATGATGAAAAATATTCAATCCAAGCAAGACCTTTAATCAGTGTTTTTTTTAAACTTATACTCTGCCCTAAATCTAACACTTTATTCCCTGTTTGTCGATATATGAAGCAAATTCAATCATTTGGAACATAATTTTGAGGCCTTGACAATAAACACTTTACAAAAATGTTGCTATGTTTGAATGTGACAAAGAGAAACAAGGATTTTTTTAAAAAAATGTATTGATTTATATTTCAGTTACTCTATATAAACAAAGAATTTCTTATGGTATTATTGATTTATCTAACAGCCAATAACCATTGATATCTGTAACCGTTTTTGACCTTTACTTTCATTTCTATATTTATATAGGAATGAAAGTAAAGCTCTAAGATGGACTGTTCTTCCCTAACAGGCAAACTCTAGTCACAAAACATGATAGGGAGAGATACTTACCATTATACAACTGAATACTTGCATATTTAATAAGTATTAGCATAATATTTAGAACCCTGTTAGGGCACCTACCATAGAGTTTTACAAGTTGATCTATGCATTTTACTGTAAACAGTTGAGTGAAAAAATGTGATGAATAAATAATAGATGGGACATTTTATCCACATAAGATATCAAAATGTGAAATTAAAAAAAACTTGCAGTTTTACTATACAAATTATAGCTTATTTACTTTTTACTAAAATTGCATCATTATAAAATTTGGTTCACCATGGCTGTTTGCAATGTTTCCCTAACAAATTTTTAAGATCCCTACTTTACGAAGTTGTTCTGTTCCAAGATGATAATTGAAAAACTTAGTGTATTTGTTGATATATAAAATGCGACAATGAGAAAATGCTCATTTCAAAAAGTTAATATTAAGAAAAGGTTGCTGATCTTCACTAAGTAATAATTATTACCTAGGGAACAGTTTCATCTTTGTATATAATAGATTTCTTATTCTTTTCTTTTTCTAGTCATTTTCTTGAGTAAAAGTCTCGAGTCATATCTGCTATCAAATGTAATACACATCAATAATGAATAAGCCATGACCTTATATAAAAAAAATTATTTTTTTTTTTTTTTTCTTTTTAAATGGAAATGGAAATAAAGGGAATTGCTTTGGATTTCTTACTGAATGGAAGAGGTGAAGGAGATCATTAAAAAATGTGGCAAAAATACAGATCATTCTTTCTTTTATTATGCTTGACAAATAGAATAGAGGAAAAAGAAAGAAAGAGAGGAAAAGATATGTATAAAAAAAAGGTATTTAAGAGAAACAGGAAAAAAGCATAGGAAAGTAAGAAAAAGAGAGGATTTAATAGAGAGTGAAAGAAAAAGATTGGGACTTGGAATTTTAAAAAGGAAAAATTTTAAATAAATAATAAAAAATAAAATCAATTTAACAACAAAAGAATAAAAAACAAAATCTTCCTCCACCCTTTATAAAAGTACAATGTAAATTGAAATAAAACTTTTATAAAGAGTACATAGTGAAATGATGAGGAAAATTAGTGTCATGTGTGTATGTGTGTGTGTATGCAGAGAGAGAGAGAGAGAGAGAGAGAGAAATAAGCAACTGAGGGTTAAATAAAAATTATCCAAGGGTGGAGGTCATATTGTTTATAGTTAGAATGTGGTTACTCTTTAAGTAAGATAAAAATGGGACAAAGCAACATTTCTTTTATTATCATTATTTTTTTGTGGGTTACCAGCTCAACAAAAAAAACAAACAAACAAACAAAAAAAACAAACAAATTCATGTTACAATTTGAAAAAAAAAATGTAATTTGAAATGGACTGATGAATGGAAAAGTTTTTCTATAGAGCAGGGAGCAAGAGATTTTTCAAAAGTGATTCTTAGAACCAGCAAAAATAATGACGAGAGATGATGTTCCTTGTAGAGAATTAGTGAATTTTTTTTTTTTTTATCTTTCCCCATTTTTTTTTTTTATTCTTTTTCTAAGTGATGGTTGAGAAAGAGATGCAAATATAAACTGAGCATAAGACCAAAAAAATAAAAATAAAATGACAGTCAGAAGAAAAGTGAAGAAATGTCTGATTTCATTCTGTAATCTTGTAATTACATTATTTTTATCGTATATTCAAATATTTTTTTTCTTTTTGGTTTTGTTGCTGTGCTTTTATCATTCATATATATATATATATATATATATATATATATATATATATATATATATAAACTCTTACTAAGTTTTTTACATTTTTTCCCCTCCAAGAATTCTTTAATTACAAGTAATTTCTTCTTATTTAACTTGCAATATTTATTCTTTTTTTTCTCATTTGCTTTCTTTCATTTGCTTGTATGCTTTATATTGTTTTAATAAATATGCCAGGTTTTGTTAAAAAAAAAAATCAAATGATTACTATTTTTCCTAGAAATCTATTTTTTCAAACTTCATTTTTCTTCTTTCTCTCATAATGCATCACATTACTTTGTTATTGTTTGTTTTTTTTTTTAACTTGCATTTTGTTTTAGTTCTTCCCACCCTCTTGACCTGTTTTTGAATTTAACTGTCCCTTACACTACACACCTACTGCAAATAAATTTAATCACTTCTCATGAATATTCAGTTTTAATAATTATGATAATAATCATTATCATAATTATAATTTTTCAATTTGTAACCTAAATTCTTCACAATTCAGATGAAAAAACATCTCAAATCTCAGTCTTTTTTCTGTATCTTTTTGTCAACATTCAAAATTGAGAAACAGCATAAAAAAAATGAACACCTCCACCCATAACCCTATAAAGACAGGAGGAGGAGGAGGAAGAGAAAATGTGGTGGAAGGAGGGGGAGAGAAGAATAATAATATTTATATATATCAATAACTTTAATAATATTGCATATATATTTATATATACATGTACACATACATGGGTTTGATTTTCTTTTCGGCAGGCCTTTTTTTCAAACTGTTTTGTTTCAAAATTGATAAACACATGCATGTATAGACATATATATACTTATACATAAGATTATATATATATATATATATATACACACACACACACATATATATATATATACATATATTCATTTAGGTTTAATGTGCTTCTGTTTTTGTTGTGTGGGTGCGTGTATATATATATATATATATATATATATATATATATATGTAAGGGTTTATAGATTAGCTGAAATAATCACGTTTTTTATTTTTGGAAATTAACCCATTGTTGCTGAGAAGCCAAATCAAACAAAAATTTCAGATTTTTTCTTATCAATTACTGTAAAGGATTACAGCTTTAAGTTTTTTTGTTTTTTTTTTTAATTACCCCAAACATGTTACCCTAAATTTATCTCTCCTAGACCTCACCTGATGAATTATTTCATATTAGGTTCAGACAAAGATCTTAGGGCAGACATACTTTTTAACACTACTCCCCATATACAATGAGTTAAGTTATTTAGCATATAAGCAAGTGTCTGTGTCTGTGTAGCATGACTATTTTCCTTTTGCAGTTAGCTCATGAGAGACACTACTTTTATTAGCAAGTTCATGTGCCATCTCGTAATATTTTGTAAATTTGGCGGTATGGTCCAAAGGGAGGTAAACAAATGGGCTCATACTAAATGGGTCCCGAATACTAAACTTTTTCACTGACGACAAGTGGCACCGACTCAGGTGGTAGCGGCACGAACCCTTAGATGCACACTGCCGACTACACGCCGGACACTTGTAGTCCCCACTGTCCGAATCGCTGGCCGGCGAGGTCATCTCCCCGTGGGCCGCATCAGCGCTATTGTTTGAGACTGATAAATCTTCACGACCAGACTTTTCAGGTTCATCATCTTTCTGACATTTTGTGGACAAATTCAACGGAATGGAAATATCTGGAGATGATGAAGATGTAACTGTCTGGCACTTGAGGGGTTGGGTACCATGTGATGGCATTTTAACAGTGTCCGTGTTGGTTATAAGCTTCTGTAGACTATCTAAGGGGTGTTCACAGGTCATGGGTTGGCCATAGACAAAGCTACTCAAAGAATCCAGTGCCGAGGATTTAGACGGATCAGATTCAGTGGTAGGTGGCAACTGAAGGTATTTCTCCTCCAGGGGCTCCTTTGTGGGTTTCTTCTCACTCACAGACATGGGGCTCAATGGAGTTTCTTCTTGGTTTTCTGTAGAATTGGACGATGACTTTTCTTCAACCTTTACAACAGTCGTTGCAGTTGTTTGTTTTGTTATCTGTTCACACATATCTGACAAGGACTTCAATTCCTTGCCAGCTGATTTGAATGGTTCTTCAGATTCAGGATCCGAGCATTCATCATTGCTCTCTTTGCACAGCAGTGGCTTGGTAGAAGGCACATTCTGTAGACTGGAGCTGTTTTTAGGTGCAACTTTTGGTTGGTTTGAAACCTGAAGATATTTTGTCGTTGGGCTATCTGGTGTTGCTCTTTGTTTCAACTCCTGAGTCACAGATGTGACATTCCCGCTACTAACTGAGTCTTTGTGACTGTTTTTGTCAAATTTGTTCTTGAAGCTCTTTTGAATGAATGATTCCATTGCACGGAGAGCTGAAAGCCCCCCGACATTACTGCTGTTATCTGGATCAATTATATCCAAGAGCATCCTATCAGAATCTTTCCGTACATTACTGCTGGTGCTGTCTTCATCCTCAGGAGAACATACCTGCATTTTTTCCGGAACAACTTTCATTTCTGGGGTGGAAGAGTCCAATTCTTCAGAAGCAGGTTCAACCTTTGATGGACTACAGATTGGTATTTCCTTAGACACCTCTAGTTTCTCATCAACATCTTTGGGTTCTTTTTTCACTTTAGCTAAATCATATTCGACGGAATTTGAGGACTGGTGGCTTGCCTGGACATGGTTCGTTCCAGAAGATGGCTCTTCAGACTTTTTAACCCGGCGTTGGTCATCTTCTACATTAAGTTTCATTTTTAGGGCATCAATGACCCCTGAACGCTGCCTCACGCAAGTCCGCACATGCTCGACAAACATCCGCATTTCTATGCATTTTCCACAGTTCTCACAAGTAATGTATCCATCATCCTCTTTTGTAACAACATCCGTATACTTCAAGCTTGGACTATTCAGTCCATCATGGCTGACACACTTCCGTTTGAACTCTAGTAATGTAGCTACAGTTGGATTAGCACCAAGACCAGGTTTTTCCTCACTACTGAAGGGACGTTTTCGCCTGGCCCTTAACAGAATTTCTGGTGAATTGTAAGAACGTAGAATTTGTTTCTTGTGGTGTCCAGACATGATCATATGGTTTGCAAGGCCCTCCATGTCACTGTACGTTTCCTGACACACCTTACATTTAAAAATACACTCTTTCTCTAAATCACGGTCACAGTAAGATGAGCACTTGTGAGAACGGCGTCCATGATCAGAACTAACAATTTTTGTGTAGTGCTGGGTCTGCATCATGTGCAGCGTCAGTTCTGGGAGAGTTTTAAAAGACTCACCACACTGCATGCATCGGAGGATACGCCTTGTTTGTTCAGACTCCTGGTTGAGCCACATGTCTTGGCCACGGACAAGTTTCGGATACTCCATAACATTGGCATCCTTGCTTCCTGCAGGTATGTGATGTGTCTCCTGCAGGTGGATACTGAGATCATAGAGACTGCTGAACACTTTCTGACAAGAGCACCGGTGCGTTGTGTAGCGACTGTTCATCCCTTCAGTACACAGATCAGTGGGGGCTTTAACTACTCGATTAATAAGTGAGTTATTGTTGCTCCCTTTCAGGGCTGCATTTAGATCAATGTTGACACTGTTTCCATAGTCAGTGATGTTCCGGTTAATTAATTGGTTTGAGCCAAAGTTGCCCAGTGGCATCTGACCCATTCCAACTTGCTCTTCAACTGTTTTGTTTGCACGCACATTTGTGCCATTGATGTGAAAGTCTCCGCCAAATCGCTGTTGAAGACTCTTCAAGCTTGAAGACAAACCTCCACTACTACTACTGTTGATTCCATTTGCAACACGAGGTGGTGGGGTTTGCGACTTTGGCTTTGGCTTTTTCGATAAGTCCAATGGTTGATCAGAATTATTGTTATTATTGTTATTGTTATTATTAGCAATAGTAATATTATTATTGTTATTAGTATTATTATTATTAATGTTGTTGTTATGGTGACTCTTGTGATTGTTAATGGTGGAGGTGGTGGTAGTGGTGGCAGTGGTTGTGGTCGTGATAGCATTGTTACCAATGAGATGATGATGAATATTGACATGGAGACTGCTATTCTTTGTGTTACTGTTATTATGACTGTTGGTGCTACAGTGATTGGACTCTGTGAAAAAAGACCGATATGCTCCATTGATGAGCTTGTAACGGTCTCGCACACTCTGCTTTGATGGTGTCACTGTATGGGTGGAATGGGACGTAGTACGCGTAATCACCGACACAGAGATGGTCGATGTGGTGGTCGGTGGGAGAGTAATGGACGTCTGGGTCAGTGACCCTTCTGTGATAACTGAACTCCGTCGGAGAGGTGATGGGGCCATTTCCCGACTTGGAGATTCCTTAACTGGGGATACAGGAGCTGGTGACTGAACTGGAAGCATTTTGCACTTTGCCTTAATTTGGGCATCTATCTCTGGACTCTGCCGTTGTTGTGAGGGTGGTGGTGGTGGGGATATCTGCTGGTGTTGTTGCTTTTGTGTTTCTTGTTGTTTTTCTGGTTGGGACTCCATATCTGATTCATTGTCATGGAAACTGGATTGGGAGTCAGAATCCGGCTCATCTTCCAAATCTTTGTCATCATCTCCGACAACAGAGTCCTTCGATTTGCTTTTCATTGTCGAATCTTCATCAGAAGCTATAAGGAAAAAGAAAAAAATCAATCAATAAACATATAAAAATGTCACAGAATCAATAGGTAAAAAGCAATCAATAGTTAAGTAATCAATCTATTAAATAAAGCATCACGAGTGAAAATCAATCAATAGATTTGAAAAAACTCAATCAATAAGAGAAAAATCAATCAGGGAATATATAAACAAATCAATCAATAAATAAAAAAATACCAAATCATTCATTACACATTATGACAAAAAAATGTAATTAAAAAAACAATTGTAATCTTAATCTCATTTTGCTATGACACTGAAGTGTTCACATTGCCAAACAGAAGAACATATTTAATGTTATGGAAAATTATTATATAAAATTTTAAACAATTAAAAACTATTGCATCATTTAACACATTGTACTCAAAAATTGTTTAAAATTTTTACAGAAATTAATAAGTTTTATGAGAACAGTTACATCTCATCCAACTTTGCTCTCTTCAAATTTACTGTATTATTACAAATCATACTGATTGAGTTTATTTTTTCTATTAGTTACTAAAGGTTAATCAGATATTTATAAACCAGTATATACATGTAGACATACAGGTTTATTAAGCTGGGATTAATCCAGCACAGGTCAAAATTGGATATTGGAACATCCGTGTTGTGGCCGATCATCAATAAATCTAAATATTCAAATTAGAAACTATAAGTAAATTTATCAGCCCTACATTGATTTAGCCAAGTCATCTCATAAAATGATATATTAGGTTGGTGCAAAAATAATGTCGCTTTCTCACATAGTAACATATGTGATAAACCGACATTATTTTTGCACCAACATAATATAAGTACAGGGTGTCTGAACTTCACTGAGTGTCACAGTTTTGTATGTTTGTGTCAAGTAAAGTTTAATAAATATTTTGGTCAAATCTTTATAAAAATATTGGTTCCTGTTTGATCTCTAAAGTTAAGCAACATTGAACCTGATTAGTGCTTAGATAGGTGACTACTTAGGAACACCTGGTACTGTAAACAACTTTAGACCTGTTGCAAAACTTAGTAAATAATTATAACTAAACCCAAATATTGATCACTGGCTTTGATGAGAAATAAGCAACTCTGCCAAATAAGCAGTCCCAACAAATACATAGAGGCATACATATATGCACACACACACACTTTATATCAACAAATTTTTTTTCTGAAGATGATCCATAAATGGAATTGATTCCCAAATTCCATATTTCTCACTGTGTATTTTGAGTTTATATCTTCATTACAACCATATATATATATATTAAATTAAAAAATAAATATCACTGACTATATTATTATATATTTACAATATGATGACAAACTCCCAAGCTGCATAATAAAATTTCATGAAACTAAATAAGTTCCTGTAAATATTTCTAATAAAATATATATTCTAAACAAATTCACATATTTAAAATAAATATATTCTGAAAAATTACCAATGTCACTAGGTTAATACCTCATTGACTTGTATAATAAAATCTAACAATATATATGTATATTTGATAGATGATGAAACGTGTAACAATAAATACATTTTGTTACTCTATGATTTTATATGTCACAATCTTTGTTAATTTACATTCATATTTGGAATTTTATGTACACTTGTTGAAATTATTAAAAGCGTAAGTGTATGTAGATGAGCATTTATATTAGCAGATCTAAGTTTGGATGTATGTGTGAGAGTGGTTGAAATTATATAAAAGTCATTTGATTTATTTTATGAGTTTTTCAACCTTTTTTTCTTGCTTTGGATGAACTGGTGTCAAAGAATCAGTGTAAAATAGCAACACTAACCCTGCTCAGAAATACACTTCAATTAGTTAAGTGCCATAGGATGATCATGTCTCTTTTGATTCATGAATGACTAAGCAGATTTTCCCATAGTAGGCTGGTTGCCTATAGAACCCAGTCTCAGTCTATCCTACTATACAACCCATAGCTGAAGGGAGAGAGAAGAGATGGAATCAGACTTTCCACAAGGGTATTTGCACATAAGTGAATGCAACAAACTTTGCCTGGAATTCGAACTTGGTTCTTCAATTTCTCATTCTGACACATTAACCATTACATCACTTATTATCTCGAAAATCATTTTGTTTTGCTTTTCAATATATTTCTAACTTTTCATACATAGTACAAAAATGAGTATTACATTGATTGTTCAGACATATCAACCAAATTAGTCAACTTGAAAACAAATACATGAGTACTATTCCAAGAACATGTTTCTGTGTTCACACACACACATATATTACTTTATATATATATATATATATATATATATATATATATAAAAATCACTCACACATCTACATGCACACATGTGTATGCATTGCATTTTGATTACATAAAGAGCAAAGAATATCAACTGCACCTGCACTAAATGATTGGCTGTTACTGAGACGTTTATTCACAAACTGAGTTGCCCCTCATCTTCTTACCCACTACCAAAGTTACAGCAGAAAGAGGAAGTTAAGAATAGCAGATTTTTTACACTGCACATCCATCCAGCAAGTCATTCAATCCAATGACGGATACCCCACTCCTCCAACATCAAGCCCCATCCCACCTTCTGCCAAGCTGTCATAGGAAGAAGGATTAAAAGCAAGGACCAAATAGACCTATCTATCACAACTGTCTGCCTGAGTCCTGCTGCCTGCTAATAACACACACTGCTTAGTTTGTTTTTTTTTTGTTTTTTTTTTTTCTGTAGGTCACAATAATTTATTACCTCTTTGCTTGTTTGATAAGTGATTGAAGCCAGGCCTGAATTTACCTCTCCACCCTACCTCTTTTGTCCAACTCAGAAAACCCTCACCCTTTCCAATATCAAACTATAAAGAAAACCAAGAAGAGCAGCTGCCTGAAAACCTTGTCTCACCATCGCACTACTTGCCATAGTTCAACTATTATTTGAACCAATTTAGCAATAGTCCTTTGTAAATCTACTAAAAACACTAACATAGTTCAACTTTATTGTCTTTACCAATTTAGTCATATCTCTACCAAAAATTACAATCATTTACTTAGACATTTTTACACTATAAAGGATATTTTTTCATTTTCATTTCTTTGACAAACAGTAACATTGGCATTATGAAAACCAAAATCAAATAGAGTGTTTAATCTGATAAAAGGCCACCAACAACAGGCAGATATCAAGATTTTACAGTGACAAAACTGATCAGAAAATGTTATAATACCTTCATTTTGAAAAAAAGATTATACATTTTAAAGTAAAATTAAGAGAAGTATTGTCTACTTGGAATCAGGCCTGGTTGTTACCTATAGCTTACACTCTACCATTTGAGTTAAAACTGTAAGTTCCAGTTATTTATATATATATATATATATATATATATATATATGCATGCACTCTTTTTTATCATTTAATTCTCTGTCATACATTAGTTTTCTTTTCCTTAAAGACAACCTTTCATTTATTCCTTCTTGCCCCCCTACCCACCAACTTCTTCTATTGAGAGTCTGGGTGCTGCCATCATAAGAGTCCTCCTGAAGATAATTTATTAGCAAATGTCACGCTGCCACACTTATTCCAGTAGCAAATGCAAGAGACTAGAGAAAAGAAGAACACACTGACACGCTTCACATTATGTCAAGAAATATGTAAATAAAAGCATAAGAAAATGATACTTATAGAATTAAGCAATGTTAATGGTGGTCAGAGTTAAGCATTTGAATGGGTAACAAATATAAAAAATACAGAATAAAAATATAGAGTAAAAATAAAAGAAAAAACTGTGGGCAGAAGGCAATATATAAAGGAGTGGGTATTGAAAGATATCAGCTCAGTTTTATTTATTTAAGAGCTTTTTCAAGAGATTTTGAGAAGTAGTCTAAAAACTTTTTGGTACTCTTGTGTGTGTGTGCGTGTATATATATATATATATATATATATATATATATAGGATGGGGAGAGAGAGTGGATATGGGAATTAATACTGCATGGTGACTGGCAGTTTTATGCAATATGTACCTTTTTTAAATTTTAGTGCTCAATGAACAGAAACAGTCAAAGCTTAAATTTGAACTCAGATTGGCAATTCTCTTTTCTTTGCCATAAATAATTCCATAACCCTCCCATATATGTCTGACAGAAAGAATGTCTCACATGTGAGTACATTTATATAAATTTTTAGGCATCAATTTTTCACTTAAACATGTTTTATTAAATGACATGGACATAGAATATCTCAACACCATCAGAAACTACCCAAAAGACTCAACAGACATACCATGTTCATTTTATTCAATAACACAGATACTATATATATATATATATATATATATATATATATATATATAGAAGAGAGAAATATGAAGAACAAATTTCTTCTTTGCAGTTAAAGCATCCTGACTAAGCTCCACCCTGATTTAAAAGCATATGTATGCATTTCAACAGCATCTGTTTTGTTTCTCTCAATGCAGAGAGAAAATAGCCCAACATTTAGAAAGACATGGCCAAAAAATAAGCTGGAGAAGAAAACAAGCAAAAGTTATGGTTTTTGTTTTTTAGGGAAACAGATAATACATAGGGCTTAATGAAACTGTAACATGATGAGACATAGATATACACGATAGATAAGGACAGATTAAAGTCAATGTATATACATTTCATTTCTTTCATGGCAGATTTTATAGATATACAAATATACTGATTGTTGTTGTGGGTGGAGAGAAAAATTATCTATGAAAATTTATCAAATAAGGACTTGCTAACTGCAGATTGTCAACTTGCAAGCAGGCCTTTGAACAGATTGAGAATAAAGACACAAGGGTTAATCAAGGAATAGTGCTAAGTTTTTCACTGAAAGACCCTCATTCACTGAAGTTCCCTTGCACTCCACCTCCACCCAGATGATCATCCACTCCTCAAATAATTCCTCGGTATTCTGTTACTGTAGCTAAGCAACAATGAACAGGTTAGAAGTCACTCAACAGTCAAAGATCAGACAGTTGATCACATGACAACAGCCTGCCAATCAAACTGATAAACCATTCTAAATTAGCAAAGTGAGAGCCACCTTATTGAAAGGTAGAGAGATAAGTTGGGGAAAGCACAATCTGAGATAACATGACAAAAAAAAGAAAAAGACAAACAGAAATATTTATTGGCCAATCATATTCAAGACAGCTGTCTTTTCTGGAAATAGTGATTTATATCTTTCACTTTTGAGGTGACTGTGGAAAGGTAGCTTTCTCACACACAAGTCTGTAATTTTTGTCCAGCGACTTCAATAAACCTACAACTATTGTCTTTATCTAATATATCAGTTTCTTGATTAAAAACTTTTACAATTTTTATTTTTAAGAAAATGAAAAATTATTGCTCTTGTTTTCCCTTTTTTTCTGTGAACATTTTTATGAGTGCATAGAAGCATTTCTCTAATTTACTTCCAAGATGAACCTAAAGTTTTTTGCACACCAACAATATGAAACCAACCAAATTAATTATATCCATGCCTGTATAATTATCTCCTTTAAAAGGTGTAAAAATATGAGGGATGTTTTAATCTCATATTATTAGTTGAAATATCCCTATTAATTGATGAATATTAATTAATTGAAATTAACAATAATAAATTACCACAAGATCAGTTCTGATGTTTTCCATCAACATTAAGAAATACTAATGTGAGAGGGACAACTTAGAGTTACAAGAAGGATAATATTTAAATGTAACTCATCATTAACCTAGAAAACCAGGAAAATATTAAATGTACAACTGAAGAAATTAAGACTTTAACGAGATTTAACAATGTCTTTAGCAAAAATAATATGCAAGAGAATTGTCAAAGAGAAAATTAATGAAAAATATACAATCAAGCATTTAGTAAAATTTCTTTCTGAAAATAATGCACCAATTTTTTTTAAACACAAAATCTGAAACAATGAACAACCTTTCAATACAATGTTTTTAGAGGAAGAATAAAACTTTCATTTGAAATACTGTCAAATATTTAAAGTTTGTAGTTAGAAATGACCATGATGAATCTGTTATTTTTGTATTCTTTGTAAAGTATCATATCTTTTGAATTTTGAAAAGACAGATTGCCAATAGAGAGCTATAGGCAACCCTTCACTTCTGTAAGAGAAGTGGGTACCAAGATTTTTACTTTCTTGTTCATTAAAAGGAAAAAAATTGACATGCACTCTGATTTAAATACAGGCAAGTGATGACATTTTTTCTAACACCAATTACAAAACAAAGGAGTTTATCTGCTATTCTTTTGATACTAGACAGAGTGTCTTGTTGAAGTTTTGCATAGCAACATAAAAGTCACAGGTTCAAGTTCTGCAGTAGACAAAATGTTTATTATCAAAGTTGCAGTTAATTTTCTTTTCAAATCTTCAGGTAAAAGATGAACTTAAGTAAACACAAAATTTTATATCTTACTAAATAAACGTTACTCTAAAACAATTATATCCAACTACACCCATGAATGCATTAAACTACTCTATAAAAAAAAAAAAAAAAAAAAAATGCTTTTCACCTCAGGTAAGCAAGTCATTTTTCAAAGCACTGCCTTTTCATGGTGTAAGAATTTATTTTGTACATTCACTTACTATATTAGTTATACATTACCTTTAAAAATGCTATCCAACAAAGAATAAAAGATTGTATCAGTCATGAGTATTAATTTTGAACTTTGTCTATTTTGACTGTGCTTCAAACACAACACAACACAACACAACACAAATTTTATTTCAGCCTGTTTACTATTTATAATGTTTGCATTTTAAATCATTTGTGCCTTAGTGACAAAGATAATTTTGCTAAATGCCTAACTCCATTTTGATATTTTTTTATTTTGCTTTCCTCTTACAAAAATGTTGCTTGGATGTAAAAATATTATATCCACTAAGTTTAAACATATCTTACACTATTTACATGTGGACTATTGTCCTCATCTTTAGTTGTTGCTATCACAACATCTTGGCTGCTGTGCTCTCTGGCCTTCATTAGGTTTGTTGACCAGGTAACCTATAGTGAATTCCAAACTGAACCATTTATTAATTTATAGGAGTTCATTATTCTCATTCCACTGTCTAAGGATATCTTGTCTACTTCTTATTTTAGTTACTATCAGTAGAATCAGAATATAATTTTCATTCATAAAGTGTTATATCTAAATGTTCTTTGTGTTGGTTTTCTAACTTGACAAGGAGTTATCCTCCATTCTGTAACGTTCAGTTACTTATATTTACTTATAAATCTTAGTACCTTTCAACATATTAATAGTATTTTACATTTGACAGGAAGCATAAACGCGATTACATGATACCAGCAATTAACAGTAATAATAGCTATAATTTATGATCAAAGAACTATAAATATTTAAGGTTAAAATAGACTCATTCTAAACAGATTATCTCTGAGGTTAGCACTCTACTTGATCTGTGAGTGACAAAAAGGTCTGAATTCATATCAACAGAATATAATAATCTATAAATCTGATTCAAGTATAAAAATGGTCAGGAACAAAACAACTAAATTTTCAATTAGAAATTAAAAGATAGAAATAATGAAAACATTTTATATAAAGTGACAAAAAATATTCCCTTTATTTGAAGATTGGCAATGCTAACATTGGTTTTAGGTGCCTAGCACAGAGCAATAGTCAGCAAGATAGTTGTATAGGTCTTTGTGTGAGTGTCTTTACAAAAAGCCATACCTAAATCTGAACTTAGTGTATGTGTGTGTGCATATATATATATATATATATATATATATATATATATACACACACACCTGACCAAAAACTGGATCAAGTCCATAATTAAGCTTTTAGTGATCAGGAAATAAGCAGAATTAAAGAAATAGATAAAGTCATTTAGTGTGCAATAGTGTTTCTATTTTAATGTTTATGCATTATGGGTAAATTTGCAAACAGCTTCTGACAGAAAATGAGTCAAATGTTGTTTCATTCAGTAGCAAACGCATTAAAGAATTAATGAAGAAGTGAAAAAGGTCCTTCCAATTTGTGTTTAAAACAAGACCAAATATTCTCTCTAGAGTTTTCAGATATGTGAGCAGGCCAAAACATGCCTAATAGACTTGTTCTCTAATCACTTTTAACAGCTGATCATTTCTCTTTAAAAAAACAACTTTCTAATTGTAGGAAGGAAACTTTTCTGAAAACTTCTGTATTCCAAATCAGCTGACTAGTAACAGCAGTTGAAAAGCCACTGTAAATCATGGCACCTCTACCTCCATGCTTAACGGTAGTAGAGGAGATGCATTCACATGTGTATTTCTCACCAGATCTTTACAGAAAACTCTTTGGCAACTGAAATCTTCATTCATCATTTCACAATTCTGTTGAAGCACTTTAAATAAAATTTTAATTCTAATTTTTATATCTAGTTGAAAAAGGAATTTTCTATATGCAAAACCTGTACAGATAACCTTCTTGTTATCGTTCCTCTCAAAAGAGATTTGTTTGCTCAGCTCTTGAAGTCTACTGAGAGTTTTGTTGGATTTTGTCTGTTTTTGAGAACTGTCAACTTCAGCAGATTTTCAACCCTGTATGATGAGGGGTTGGCTTTTTAGATCCTTTCTTTATGGCAACAAATTATTGTTTCAAAATAGCTAATTTCCTCTGTTTTTAAGGGGTTTTAAATTTAAGAACAGCTATGTTTATCTTGAAAATGATCAGCTATGGCAGCTGCAATGCCTCACATTTTGGTTTATTGTAAGAATCAAAACAATATACTGTAGATAAGACTGCTTCTCAAACCTGGTTCTATTTATGAACTTTAAAAGTTCAAGATTTGTCATTTATTATATAGGTGGGTGTGAGGATTTGCACATTTTTCAGCTCAGAAGTGTGTGTATGTGTGTAATATTCATATATATATATAGAGAGAGAACATGCTTCACAGTTAAGATAAATGCATACTTCAAGCTCAACAAAAGTCAATTTTTCAAGGCAAACAAATCACATTTGTTAAGTTGGTGCAAGACAATCTTTCTATGCTCATAGTTCTAATTTTGCCTCATGCCAAACTAAACAACAACAAACGCACATATGAGAAAAATAACTTCTAAAATACATACTGCAGGTCAGTGATATTTAATTAAATTGAAAATGTATGCTTACTTTTAATAATTCAGTGCCTATTCACAACATAGTTTGTACAACATAACTAAAAGGGTTTAACATTGTGTATATTTCCTTTAAATGAACACAATTGTCATAAATTCTTCATGATGATATAAGAAGTTCAATTTGAAACAAAACCATAAAAATAAAAATGATTAATAAAACAAACTGCAGATAAATTGATTAAAAAAAGAAGAAAAAAAGAGAATGAGAAAGTGTAGTCAATTTCTGATTATTTACATCATCATAAGAAAAAGGAGAGGAATATTCTTACAAGATATTGCTTGGATGTTCATTCCTGACTGGGTGCCACATTATGGTGACTCGTTACCAAACTAAACTTAATAAATAATTAAATGATCATCATCTTTTCTAAGAATGATGTAAATGATGCAATATTAATCAATCTTATATGCTACCAAATATTCTTTCGTATCTAATCATTATATGATAAACAATGTTCATATATAAATGGACATGAATCATATGACAACATTAGATGAGAGGTGAACATATTTTCCATATTTTAAATATGAAAACATTATTTGTGCTGTCATTGTTCCAAAGTTTTCAGATGGTTTTAACAGAGTTTTTCATCATCTGTGTTCTAGCCCAGCCATAGTACCTATACTGCTACTCAGTATTTTGCCTTGTGTGCATTACAATTTGAAAAAGAGATTCAAAATTCTCTTTGTCTTTCTTTAACAATCAACAAGATTCAAACTCTAATAAGACAAAATGCTGTCTCTCCCAAACTCTTCATGTTGAATATCCTTTGCTGTGTGAAAGTCCACCGAATCATTTTGAGCATAAATCCAAGACAATTTTGAGCATAAATCCAAGACAATGTACTTTATAGGCTCAAATAACTTCATGGTGTCTCAGTAACAGAAATATATGTAAAAGACCATACATCCTCTTGGAAGCCCAGAGTGATGAGAAGTTTGTGTCACTTTCTAAGCACTATAAATACTTTTTTTTTTGAAAAGAAGTAATTAGATGCTAGGTAAAAGATGACTCATTACTCATAGCTCATGCAGGAAAGGGTACCCAAATAGATGAGATTTTCTGTTGAGTCGTGAGGGCGATGTCATATATTTATATGGGAGAAAAACAAAAAAAGATGTTTGTTTTTTTTAAGTTGGACAGGAAAAGGAACAGTAGTAAAAATGAAAAATGAGCCAAATTTTAGCATTTGTGATGTTAGAAGAGGAAAGAGCCATCAAATGAAGTTTCTCTATAAAAGAACTGATCACTGGAGAAAATTTAAGTCAATGTGATAAGTATGCAATTGGGAGTTGAAGACATGATCAGTTTGATCTTCATGACTAGAGAAGATATCAAATCACTTCTGACAGTCTTGGCTTGGTATCCCTTGATGAGAAGAGAGAGGGCAAAAGACACAAGCACACATACACACTCCGCCACTCCATTTCTGGTTGAAGAAAATGCTAGTGAAATGTCCGTTCAAGTCAGCAGTTATAACGACTTGGCACCAATGCAAATGGCAAACTCTACTGACAAGTTCTTTAAAGTGAGAATTTAATGAACTCTCCAGATTAATGAAGCAAGGAATGCATGAAATAGCTGCAATCTGAGTCACAACAATAACAAAACAGGTATGAATGAAACTTCAGGCGGAGGATACTATAAAAATGTTTAAATGCAAATTACTTCATTTGTTTGTCTATATTTCTGAGATGAGGTATTGTAATTATTTAAATTATTTGTCATAAGTTGCAAAAATTCATAAACTGATGTCCTCAAGAACGTGGCCCAGTGGAGAAAAGCATTGGTTTGATCCAGTGATTTGACCCAAATAGTTGTGAGTTCAGTGGTGAACAAAAACTTGGAGAGTTGAGTTAAAGGGAGATAACTGAGACATCTGAAATAGGTATGGCATGTGGAACTAGAACAATCTACCCCAGTGGACGAAATAAATGGTTCAGATCAAAATTCCAATCACCTGAACAAAGTCAAAACGTTGTGTATAAGACAATAAAGATGAGAACAGTACAAACAAATCTAAATTTATGTAAATATTTCATTTGTATATCATCAGATGCAGTGGGGGGGGAGAAGGGATATTTTTTGATAATGTTTGTTAAAAACTGAATACATTTAATGAAACAATTTAGTTAAAAAAAAAAGATATACAGAAGTCATTTGAGATTTAAGAGATAAAAATTCAACTCCCAAATTTAAGATGGAAAATACAAGAGAAATTATTATTTCTTGATTTATTCAGACTAACATCACTCTCATTGCTGTTTTAATTACAATGCTTATCAAGAATTTCCCATCTCAGTACACATCTGTGAAATCTTCTTATACAGAATATGACAAAGGGTAAAAAATAAGGTGGCTGTTGTTCAGTGATAATTGGATGCAACTGCTATGGAAACAAAACCAGAAAAACACTTCACCTAAAATGCTATGAGAAAAGCAACAAAAATGCTAGTCTGCGAATTAAAAGACTTTGATATCAGATAATTTTCTTTTTGTTGGTGAACATTCT
>OZ010576.1:66205725-66240725 GCA_963932145.1 Acanthosepion lycidas
GTTCGTACATGATACAAGTTTCTAAAAGGATGATGATTTTGTCACCTATGCAGTTATGGTTAATTCAAATTTTGAGGCCTTTAAATTAAAGGGATTGTGATGCGACATGTTCAAGTGTCTTTTTTTTGTGCTGGGTTTAACGATACCAAAGGACAAAGAAGGATTGTTTTTTATGGATAAAATGTGTTTTAATCATGGGCATGTAGACCATAGAACGTTCCATTGTTGGGCAAAACAGAGTAAAGTAAAAGCAAAACTCAAACAAAACTGAACGTAGTTTTGTTTAAAAGAAATTGCGGAGGGTCAAAATGAAAATACCACAATGTAAAAATAAATGGGCAGACCGTGAAATTATTACTCGATTAAGGAAGTGATATCTTGGTAATAAATGAGCAAACATGGAAAAAAATTGGTTACCTGCCGTTTACTAACTGACAAAATTGCCAGGGGAGTGTTAGGAAAAAGTCTTAAGTTCAGAGGTGAATTAAAATGTAACATTGCGTTCATTGGAAAAATTCACAAATCGAAAGTGTATGGGCTCCCTGATTCAGTAAACCTCTTTGGTTTAGACTGGATCGTATTGTTTAACTCATGGTAATTACCAGTAAATTCTTTTTGTAACAAAGTTAACGTCATAGAGAACTACAAGACGAATCAAACAGAAAGATTTATTACAGATATCAACTTCGAATTGAAAGAAAATGTTAAACCAATCTTTAAAGCAAAGAGGAAAGTATCATTTTCGGCACTAGACAATAAATGAGGAATTAGAAAAGTTGAAGAAAATTTGCGTAATTTCAAAAGTCAATTACTCAGATTGGGCGTCTCCAACCATATATATAAAAAAGAAAAACCGAAAAATCAGAGTGAGTGCTGACTTTTCGACAGGCTTAAGTGATTGTGTGAAAGACCATGCATACCCTCTACCATCTCCGGGGGATATATTCACTAAATTAAACGCAGGTAGTGTCCTTTCAAAGTTGGACTTGTTGGAGGCTTACCTTCAGGTTAAAGTCAGTGAAGAATGTTGGAAGTACCTGATAATAAACACGCATAAAGGGGTTTTTAAACTAAATCCCCTTCCTATTTGGATTGAAGGTAGCTCCAAGTCTATTCCAGCAAATAATGGACACAATGTTGGCTGGTATGGAGTATGCAATTGCATATTTAGATGATATTTTGATTAAAAGTGAAAATGAGGCCCAACACAAAACGTATATTAGAGCGGTATTTCAGTATTACAGGTTCAAGCTGAGTGATGAAAAATTCAAGTTCTTCTTAAAAAAAGATAAAATATTTAGGGCAGATCATTGACAGTAAAGGAAGAAAACCGGATCCAGAAAGGGCTAAAGCTATGAGAAATATGCCAGCACCTGATAATGTGGCTAAACTCCAGGCCTTCTTGGGATTAGTAAGTTACTGTAACATTTATATCCCGAAAATGTATGATATGTGAGCTCCTTTAAATAATTTGGTGAAAAAGGGCGCAAACTGGATATGGTCGAGAGAATGCAAACAGGCTTTTAAAAAAAAATAAGAAGCGGTCTATTAGCAGACCTATCATTAGCACATTAGAGGAAAATCATTGTAGCAGCAGATGTCAGTAATGAGGGGCTATGTGCGGTATTGCTTCATAAATTCGAGGACGGACCTATGAAGCATAGTACATGCCTCGAGAACATTACTGCCTGCGGAACAAAGTTACAATCAAATCTAAAAAGAGAGTTTAGCTATAATCAATGCTGTAAAAAAATTTCATAGTTTTCTATACAGAAGAGAATTTATTCTGTAAACAGACCACAAACCACTGTTAACAATATTTGGTTCAAAAAAAGTATACCAGCTCACACGGCAAAATGACTACAGCGTTGGGGTGTAATTCTATTGAATTTTAATTTCAAAATAGAATACGTGCTTTCAAAGAAGCTAGGTCACACCGATAGGTTATCAAGATTGATACTTAAATATACGGAACCACTGGAAGAAACAGTAATAGTGGCGCTAAGTGACGAAGGTGAATAGTCGGTCTGTTATGCAACACTATTAGAGAACTACTGGTTATGCTAGATATGAAAAAAGCAGCAGTGAATGATGATTTCATTAAAGAAAATGAGGAATCAAGTCTGGCTGAACGAGACAACTAAAAAAGGAATTAGTGTGTCACCTTTTTCAATCTGCGAACAGATACGCAGATAGATTTGTAATGCCGGTTGCTCTGCAAAAGAAAATTTTGAAAGAATTTCACATGGGCCATCCAAGAATTTTGAGAATGAAATCTCTAATGAGAGGCAATACTTGTTGGCCGAGGATGGACCAAGACAGAAAATTTGGTGAAACAGTGCAGAGGATGTCACCTGGCAGCAAGGGATCCACTGGTAAAGATTCAACCATGGCCAAAGACAGATGTCCCATGGACTCGATTGCATATCGACGATGCAGGGCCGATAAATGGATCTTATTACCTGATCATTGTGCACACTTTCACTAAGTGGCCAGAAATTGTTAAGTGCAGACATCCCACTGCAACAAATACAATAAACGCACTTAATGAAATTTTTATTCATTTTAGACTCTATAAAACTTTAATCAGCAACAACGGAATGCAGTTTACCGGAAGAGAATTCAAGGAATTCTGTAGATCATTGTCCATTGATCACGTGACAACGCCAGTATATCATCCAAGATCGAATGGACCAGCAGAAAAATTTCTGGGCACCTTTAAACGAGCTTTGAAGAAAAACCAGGGCGTGGACACGAATGAAAGAAGTATTCAGAAATTTTTGCCAGTATATAGAATCATGCCAAACCCGAATATGTTGTCAGGGTTATTGCCAGTAGAGTTAATGTTTGCGAGAAAAATATGCTCTGCGTTTGAAAGGCTGTTGCCTAGTCGGGTGAAGGAAACTGCTAAAAAAGATAACCGGATGGCTAAAGCGTATAAGCCAAGTGACAAAGTTTTTCAAAAACATAAGGGCTGGAAAATGTATTGGGAAGGAGGAATGATAAACAAAAGAATTGGACAGGTCATATATGACATAAAAGGGGAAAAATTTGGGTGCTAAAGACATTGCAATCAATTGAGACCCAGACACACTACAGAAGTCATGGAAATACCGAAGAGATTCCAATGGAAGTCCTGCATGACACATTTGAAATTCACGTTCCATTAAGTCAACATTCACCAATGGAGGTATCCCTAAACTGAAGGCCAGAAGCAGCAGTGTGCCAAATGCCACCACTGAAAGTAGGATTGAGGCAAAAAAGACTTAGGAAAAAAATCAATCAAGTCCAGACCCTAAAAAGAGAAAATATTAAAGCTAAATTTCATAGGAAAATTTAGCTCACGGTGAGATGATATAATGAATATGCATACACCTACGTCCCCACTCACAATAATATGATTGGCTGGTATATATATAAATGTATAAATGTATGTATATATATATGTGTATGCATGCATATATATATATATATATATATATATATATATATATATATATATATGTATGCATGTATATGTATGTATGTATGTATGCATGTATATGTATGTATGTATGCATGTATATGTATGTATGTATGCATGCATGTATATATATGTATGTATGCATGCATGTATATATATGTATGCATGCATATATATATATGTATGTATGCATGCATATATATGTATATGTATGTATGTATGCATGCATATATATCTATGTATGCATGCATATATATATATGTATGTTTGCATATATATATATGTATGTTTGCATGCATATATATGTATGTATGCATGCATATATATATATATGCATGCATATATATATGTATGTATGCATGCATATATATATATATATATGTATGTATGCATATATATATATATATATATATATATATATATATATATATACCTGTATGGATATATATATATATGTATTTATGCATATATATATATATGTATGTATGTATATATATATGTATATATATATGTATGCATGCATATATATGTATATATAACTGTATGTATGTATTACTATGTATGCGTGTATGTATATGTATGTATGTATACATGTATGTATGTATATATGTATATATGCATATGTATGCATGTATATATATATATATATGTATGTATATGTATGTATGCATGTGTATATATATATATATATATATATATATATATAAATATAAAAGTGAACATAGAAGTCAACACTTAGAGACGACAGTCTGTTTCATGCTATATGCAATCGTCAGGCCACATATGCTGTTATTTTTCTCAGCTATTTATATATATACGGGTTAGTGGTGCATTGTGGGTATTCTGTTATGCTGGTTGTTTCACCGGAAGTCATTTGTTCATCTATTTGGGTCAAATTATATTGCTTGTTTTTTACATAAAGGACCCTGATTTACCCATCCATAACAGAACGTATGCTAGATAAGGCCATCAACTTAGCTCAGGAACAAGTAATAATACAACCAAGCGAAATCAACATCATTAACCACTCCCGGAAATCATTATCATTCCACAATGAAGAAGCATGGATAAAGAAAGATGGGATATTTGACACTACAATGGGAAGCTTTGACGGTGCAGAAGCATGCGAAATCATAGGCATTTACTTACTAAACAAACTGAGCAAAATAATAGATAGAAATGACACAGGACTCTACAGGGACGATGGTCTCATAATCTTAAGAAACTGTAACAAACAAAACACAGACAAAACTAGAAAAGCAATAATAAAGATTTTTAAAAATAATGGATTCGACATAGATATAAAAACTAACCTAAACGAAGTAGATTTTCTAGATGTTACCTTCAACCTAAGAGAAGGCACACACAAACCATATAGAAAACCTAATGACAAACCACTCTACATACACACATCTTCCAACCATCCACCTTCTATAATCAAACAGATACCAAAATCGATTAACCGCAGGCTCTCTGACAATTCCTCCAATGAATCCCTATTTAACAAAGCTAAGAAAGACTATGAAACAGCCCTAAAAGATAGTGGATTCCCAGCAATACTCACATACTCACCACAGAATACAAAAAAGGCCAACAGGAGAAGAAATATCATATTGTTCAACCCACCATACAGCAAGAATGTAAAAACAAACGTAGGAAAAATATTCTTCAAACTCTTACAAAAACACTTCCCAGAATCAAGCACCTTACACAAGATATTCAACAAAAACACAGTAAAAATCAGCTACAGCTGCACCGAGAGCATGGCACAAATAATAAAAAGGCACAATAGGAAAATTATCAACAAACCACACGAACAAATTAAACCCATGTGAAACTGCAGAATAAAGAACGAATGTCCCTTAAACGGAAATTGTTTACAAAACAACGTAATATACCAAGCCACGATAAAATCACCAGATAATGAAGAAAAAGTATACATAGGAGTAACTGAAGGTCCCTTGGAAACAAAGAAATTATACACACAAAACATCTTTCACAAATAGTAAATATGCAAACAGTACAATGCTTTCTAAGTATATCTGGGAAATTAAAAACAAAACGAACATCACATCAAAAATATCTTGGAAGATAAGGAAAAAATCATCAGCCTACAATAACCAATCAAAAACTTGCTAACTTTGCTTGGAGGAAAAAATAGCTATCATTACTTTCCCCGACCAAAATAAATTATTAAACAAAAGATCCGAGCTCATCTGAAAATGCAGACATGAAAATAAATTTTTACTACATAACCTAAAAAATTAAAAACGGAAAAAATAAAATAAAAACAAATAAACATACTAATAAACAAAATAACAAAAAAAAAATAGAAATAAAACATAAATAAATACTATGTTACTAAAAATCTAAAATAAATTAACTTAAATTCATCCAAGTAAATAAATAAGCAAACCAATCCCAAATAAAGATAATGAATTAAAAACTTTTCCCGACAAAATAATACTTAGAATGAACTACAACAATCAACCCCAAAACTGAACAAATAGCTTTAATTAAATTCCCAAACCAAAACAAAACTGTTAAATAAGTGATATAAACAAACTTTTACTACGTTAATAAATAAATAAATAAATAAAATAAGAAACACAAAAATAAAAACAAGCAATATAATTTGATCCAAATAGATAAACAAACGACTTCCGGTGAAACAACCGCCATAACAGAATACCCACTATGCACCACTAATCCGTATATATATAAATAGCCGAGTAAAATAACAGCATATGTGGCCTGACAATTGCATATAGCATGAAACAGACTGTCGCCTCTAAGTGTTGACTTCTATGTTCACTTTTATTTTTACACACGCTCTATCTCTGATATTGAGCACTTTATTCCATAAATATAGCACACCTTAAGACTATATTTCTTCATATATATATATATATATATATATATATATATATATATATATATATATAGGTTTCCATCTATGGGTAAATATTTTGTGCTGGGATGTAGAAATTCTCATGTTGGTATCTGTGAACATCGCAAAACCACCAGGAGGTTCGTCCCTCTTTGACTTTGTGAAGGCAGACATCTATGAGAATGGAAACACTGATATAACATCTGCTGTGTCTCCTACCTCCAATGATGTAGACTTGTTCTTCTTTTTGTTTCAAGGTTGAGTGGGATTGGTTTCATGTAAAGCCCTTCCTCACTGAAATGAAACTTCACACACTGGCATTCCTTGAAGACTTCAGAACCTTACTGTGTCTTGAAACAGAGACTCGCCGTAGACAAAAATGGCAAACCCATTCAATGAAGATCTGTAATGATATTGGCATCAACAACAATGAAGGCTCTAGTTCTAGTTGTGGAATGGCCTGGCCCGGCAGGTGTCTCAAAGTGTTGTAGCCTGGACTCACTTGTCACCCTGCTACTGTGAAACAATATAAGCCAGTGAACATTCGCTATTGGAATCTTAGGACGTTGTTGGACTTACAGTCATTTGTCTCGCTTCCTGAGCATAGGTCTGCTTTCATAGCAAAGGATCTTCAAAGATATGAAATCAGCATAGTGGCACTGAGACACGACTTGCTAATGATGGGCAGTATACTGAGTTGTCTGGTGGCTACACCTTTTTCTGGAGTGGTAGAGGGGTGTAAACGGGAAGCTGGTGTGGTTGTTGCAGTGAAGACTTCCTTTATTGCAAGGCTAGAAGAACTTCCATGTGGAGTTAGTGACCGGATTATGACAATGAGACTCTCTCTGATCAAAGGTTGTTTTGTGACTCTTGTGTGTGTATGCTCCTAATGAGTTTCCAGATCAGAAGTACCAGGTTTTGTCAGGACAAATTCATGAATACTTGGATGCATCCTGGCTCGAAGCAGTAGCATATGATTGATTGTCTTGGTAAGGAAGCATGACATGAAGAATGTCTGTGGTGTCTGCGCTGTCCATGGTGCCAAATGCTGGACTGACCACTAGTTGGTTTGAGCAAAGGTTTTATTTGTGGTTAAACTGAAAACAAGGTGTGATGGTGTCAGTATTCCTAAACAGTTGAATATAGATCATCTGAAGAATGAGATGGTGAAAGAAAAACTTGTAACTGTGATGGAAGGCATACTTTGTGAAAACAGATGGGATGCTTTCAAGTCATCTGTTTACGAAGCCTGTGAGAAGGTGTTATGGCATTGTGAGCATAAACATCAAGACTGGTTTGATGAGAATGACACTGAAATTCAGCTTTTACTGGTTGCTAAATCGAAAGCCGTAGATGCCATGCTTGAAAGGTGGACAAACATCTGATGAACATGAAAGATTTATGACCAAAAGTTCAAAGCTGAGATATGCAGTGAAAATTACATAACATGCAGGACACTCTTGGTGGAGGAACAAAGCTGACGAAATACAGCTTGTCTCTAACACTAATGAAACAAAATTGCTTTACTACCTTCTGCATGAAGTGTATGGGCCATCATGTTCTCCTATCATGCTTTTGCATTTAAAGGATGTTTGCAGGTGCTGCAGGATCTCTTTAGAGACAAAGATAAAAGTCTATTATGCATGTGTGCTATCTACTCTTGTGTATGCTTGTGAAACTTGGACCACATACAGAAAGCACATAAAGTGTTTTGAATGCTTCCACCAACAATGCTTCAGGTCCTTGGTGTTTGCTGGCACATGTGCATTAGTGATGTTGAGGTATTACAACAATCCTGATGTGAAAGCATAGAATCGATCATTTTTCAGTGTCGATTAAAATAGAGTGGGCATTTAATCAGACTGGAGAACCAACCACTGCCCAAGTAACTCCTGCATGGCAAAATTGTTGGAGGTATGCGGCTGGCTCAGAAACCAAAAATAAGGTACAAGGATTGTTTGAAAAGGATTGTAATTAAAATGCCAGCATTGTGTGATTCTTTCAAGGTTTGATGTTTTCTTTTATTTGAAAATTTCAGAACTTTTTAAAAGATTTGCCTTTTAAAAAAGCAGTATCAAGATTTATGAAAAAAAATCTCTTTTGTCCTTTCTATAGAAACATATGGACAATATAGGTTTCCTCAAATTTTCAGTTTATAATATTATTCCTCAAACACTTGATGTTGTATAGTTGCAATTTTAAGGTAAAAACAGAAGTTTTCTTCAACTCCCAACCTCTCTCTTCATCTCTATCTCTCTCACTGTATTATATATGTTGTTTAGGCAACTGTGTCTAACTGTATATATAGAGATAAAAATTCATAAGCATAAAGTTGCGCATTTCATTTTTATGCGTGTGTGTGTGTGTGTGTGTGTGCATATAAATTTGCAAATATTGAGTTTTCTCTTATTTAGTTTGTAAATGAAAAAATGCAGGTCAGATCTGAAGTCAAAGTTGACACTTTGGAATGCCTGCAATTCAGTTTTCACCAATTATCATTTAATATTTTTCTTTTCAAGTAAAAGCTTAAACATATATTTAAAACCTGCCTTCACCATGACATCTGTACCCTTTGCTCTGCTTCATCCCCAACCTACCCACCCACCAAATTTGCAATTTGAAATTCAAACGTCATGAGCCATTTCTAAAATGTTGCTGACAGTTTTTCGAATCTGTCAGATGCTGTTTTCTCAGTGATGGGTGCTCACTAATTCCTGAGGTTGTAAAACCACAAAAACCTGTTCTCTTCTACAATCAACCGAACTAATATAGATATAAAAATGACCAAAACATCTATATCTTCCTATTTGTAAAGCAAATCTATGCACAACAATAAAAAAAAAAGTTGATACACATATTTAAATCTCAATAAGAAAATAAATATAAATATGGAATGTGTGTGTTTAATGAAAAAATAAAACAGAATAACCAGAATAAAAATAGGAAAAAGGTATTACAACTATTTTGTAATTCTTGCTAGTTTAGGTCATAATAAGAAGATGACCTAATGGAATGTTACATGGCATGTTACCAGATTTTCACATTGTCATTTCTCTTTCAGATATATCAAGAGCATTAACATAGCAGCTTCCAATCTGACACAAAATAAAAAGTGACATTTTGCTCATGGCACTGAACTCTGACTTGGAGATGGTCAGGTTAACAGGAGGAGGATGACAGGTGGCTCTGCACAGATTAAATGGAGGTACTGATAACAATGAACACCAAGTTTACATTACCTGTGATGGTTCTGGGCATTTTATGCAATCAGGGTCATGTCATGATACCCTAATTTTTTCTGCTGGACTTCAAGGTTAATGTCACTATTTACATTGTACGACATCTTTTACATGTCCCATCAATGTATTCAATGTATTTTTGATTACCATTTATTCTGGACTTTATAGAATTCTATTAATGAAAGAAAAGTCCTTACAGGGCCATAAAAAAGTAGACAAGAGTTGTTTCTTTTCTTTTTTTCTGAAAAAGGTAAAAAAAATTCTGAAAGTATGGAATTGTTAAATATTCAATATTTACTTAATAACCCAAAGAAACTTTTTGACAAATTCTCATTCTGTGTGTGCATAAATTTGTGTGTATGCGTGAGAAAAAGTTGGTATGGAAAAGTTCTGGGCCCAGCCAAGAAATCCTTCATAATAAATTTATATATATAAAATACTACTCAAATATGCCTATCAAAATCTATAAAAATTACTAGGATTTAAGATATTTTAAAACCAACAGAATTTGCCAAAAAGTGTTTATTCTGTAACTATAGCAGCAGTCTATAAATGTTCAAGGGTGAAAATTGGGTAATCCTTTGAAAATACCAGTAGTTGTAGACAAAAGTACAACATTTGGCTTGTGAGTAGTGTTGAAATTCATAAATTTTGAGGAACACTTCAAGGCTGTGTGATTAGTGTTCCTAAATGGGTCATAAAACCTTTAAAAATCTAAAAATAAATTTTATGTTTTATTTTTCAAAATTAAACTTACGGATAATACAAATTTTAATTATGAATGAAAAATAATGTAGCCTCTCTGCTAGAAAGATAAAAATTTTCTTGTTTCCATTTTAAACAGTGTAAAGATTAAATATTTTAAGTAATTTGTGATTTTTTGCAATACTTTTTGTTGTGTGTTTCAGTTTTTAGTAATCTTTTTCTTCCAGATCCTTTTGACTTTATAATGTTTTTTCATTTCTTCATCTTTTGTTTTATATACTTTTATAATTATTTATTTTCATTCTGAACACATTTAAATATATTGGGGTGTTCACTTTTGCTTCTAATTTTGGCTTTGCTTGTATTTTTTTTCATATTGTATTTTTAATTTAATTTAGAGATTTCTCATTTGATTATTTTTCAAATGTGTACATTTATTTATATATCTCACTTGTCTCTCATTCTCACCTTTACTTTTTATTATTTTATTCTATTTACTGGTTTGTTTGCATTTCACACATATTACATTTTTTTTTTTATTGTGTGAACCTCCTCTTTCTTATTGTCTTCTATTTTTAATATAATCTTTTTTTTATTTTTATTTTTGTGTAGATTTTTCATGCTTGTGTATTCATGTATGTATGTATGTATGTATGTATGTGTGTGTGTGTTTTGCATTTACTTGGCTTGTTTTCAAAACACAGAGCTTCTAATTTCAAAATTTGATATGTGATCTTCCCCTTTTGGTTCCATTTTTTTCCCTTTATTTTATTTTTGTCCCATCATATTCCCTTCACCTACTCCCAACATCTCTCCTTTTCTACCTGCCATTTATCATATGCTACTCTCAGCTACAAATCCTTCTTTTCTTTTCATACATATCACTTTTTGAAATCCCCCCCATTTTTTCTTTTTGCCCCCTCACATTCTTATTTTCCATTTATTATTACTAGCACCATATCCTCTCTTTCTTTTTATTTTAAGAGATATTTGTTTACCCCAATGTTCTTTGGCTAACTTACAGAAGAACGTGATCATTGCTCACTCTTTCTGTACACAGAAATGGCAGGTTTTCCTTTCCTTTTCACTTGCATGCTATAACTTTGCCATTTTTGATGGACTGTCATTCAGAAATGAAAAAGAAACAATGTTAAATTTTCGGATATATTCTTTACTTATTTGAATGCATTCTTTTTCGAGTAAGGTTTTTTGTTTTATTCCACTTAGTTATTGTTTTTTTTTTTTACCAGTTTGGAGGCTTTGTTTTAAAGATTTTGTTCATTGTTTGGATTGGTAAATTTTTTTATATTTCTTATTTTATTTACATTTATTTACTTTTAAAATTTTTCTCTTGACAGTTAATTGGCATGAAATATGCATATGCATATCTTGCAAATGTTTCTTAACTTATTTTAATTCTTTGCCTTACATGTCACTATATACCACACACTCATACCAAATTCCATATATATATTTAGTGAATGCATTTGTATGATTGTGTATGTTTGTGTATATTTGCCTGTATATATATATATATAAACACACACACACTCATATATATATATATATATCCGTCTGTTTGTGTGTGTGTGCATCTGTGTCTATAATGACCAAGAGAGTTGAGAGTTTGTATATTTAATTCTGTACGTATATAAATTTTAATAGTTTCCTGTGTATGTGTACATGTAAATGTAATCTATTTTCATATTTAATTTATTTAAATACAACATGCAGGCATCATTTTGTACAATGTATATGTGTGTATAGTCTTTGTGTACACGCACACATACACACAATCAATGCATTTTTATATATCTTTCCAAATTCATTTTCAAATTTTTACTTCAGTTTTTTTTAGTCAGTTCAGAGTATTTTTTTGTTAAATTTCTGTGAAAATATTTCAAGAAAATTTTGTTTAAAATATTTTTCTTTCTTAAATCTTTACAGTTTTTAGTTATATTTTGATTTATTTTAAAAATATTCCTTTACGATGGTAGGGAGAAAACAACTTGTTTTTAAAAGATCTATTTCATACATACGCACACACACACATTCTTGAATATTTTCATTTCTTTATTTTTCATTTTTCAATTTATGTATCTATCTATACATACATAGACATACATACATACACACACACATGCACACACACACTTTGTGTGTATATATATATAATAATTTTTTTTATATATATATATAATATTTTTTTTGTTCTAGCATTACCTTTGGGCTCTTCAGTATTTAAGATACAGGCAGTCTTTCTCAACTGTCAATTTCACTATGTTGCGTTCTTGAATTTTTAAGATTTATTTTGAATATCTTAAAAATAATGGCTTTTGTTTCTCTTTTAGCCAAATTCTTTTCTTTTTGTTTGTTTTTGGACAAAAAAAATATAACTTTTCAAAATTTCAAACTTGACAACTGATTTGTGTTTTGCTGAAGTCATCTGCATCATTATAAATACCTGCATCACGAAAGCAAGGAAAATTTTAAAAGTTCTGGACTACTGCAGTACATTTAGGCTCTGTATTTTTTAATTTCAGGCTGCTAAGTATTAAAGCACTCATTTTTGAATCCTGTTATTCTTTTCTTCATTAATCTGTTACTGATAGTCCTAATGAACCTATATACTTATATAATTTTCTCTGTGTCTACTGTTAAATATCTCTATTGTTCTTGTTTTGATTATTACATTTTTGTATATATTTCAATCTTCCCAATGTTATCTGAAGTTACAAAATGAAATAGTATTATAATTCTGATTCTTGTTTTCATCCTTGTTGCTTTGTTTCAGTCAGTGAATTTTCTTGCCTTCATTTTTTTTATACCACATTCAACAATCTTTGAATAGAATCTAATATCTATAATGATTTGTTTTTTCCATCTCCACTTCTCCCATGCATAATGGCATCCAGTTAGAACAAGTTATCAAACGAAATATGATTTGTCCTAAAGAATGGTAACAATAAAAATGTTGTTGGTGTCAGTGCTGATAGCAGAAGAAAGAATAGATAAAGAATTTCTGAAATATATCAAAACTTGTTTATTTTGGTGAAATGTTTTTATTGAACAGGAAATCCAAACTCCTCATCGACTGAAACACAGTACTAAAAAATAAACAAAGATGGGGATATTAGTCTGAATGATTCATGAAATAATGACATTATTTCATGTTAGAACTTCAGATAACAGCATCAGTGTAATTTAAAGCACACTGACATTGAACAAAACCATTTATGTATTCATTGAATGTGGGAAGTTCTTTCAAGTTTCATAACTTAAGATACATCCATAATAAAATTGCCTATATTGCCCAGGTTGAAATTACTTATCAACTTTCAAATGAGTTTGTTTTATTACCAGAACCTAGTTTTTAACCTATTTGGAATATCAAAATAAAAATGTGTGATAGGCATATGTCTTTCTTTTTTTTTCCAACTTTTCTTCCAAGCAACTGTTAACTATTTTTTAATGTAAAACAACTTTCAACATTGATTTTCAAAGACTAAAATGTCTAAATGAAAAAAGATATTTACCTACTTTAAACCAAAGGGCTACATACTTATAGAATTTCATGAAAAATTATTTTGCAGTTTTTAAGCTTTTAGTCTTACAGCATAATCTAAAATGTTTTTGCAATCTGCCATTTCTTATTCATGTATTATGTACATCACAGTTTGTTGTAAGATTTATCTTAAGATATAAAATTCTGTTTACTTGTAAAACTAAGTATGACTTTTTTTTTAATAAAAGAAGCAAAGTTTAAAAATTTAACATAATTGGCAGTTAAAATTAAAAAAACAACTGAATTTGTTAATATCTCATCAAATATATTGATCACTCACCACTTAATAATACCACCAACTTTTCCAAAACTTTTGAAAAATTTTTGGAAAAGAAAATGCATAACTGCATACATATTCTTTACTAAAAAAGCAATCAATCATTTTTGTTTTCTTTGGACAGCACTTGAATCCTATAGAGAAGATTGTTTTTTCACACTTCAACAGACTTTTCTTTATTCAAAGTTTTAGTATTTATTATGTGCAATGGGAGGCATAATCCAACAGATGCATTTTCAGTGACAAAATTAGCTTGTGTATGATTTTTATTTTATATGAGTAACATTTATTATTCTTGAAACTCTCATTAAGACTGAGTAGATATTTACTCACATCTGCTTCATCTCACACAAGAGTTGGGCAACTAGTGATGATCTAATGAGATATTGATGACCCCTACTTGACAATACTTGCTGTTCTTGTTTATTTTTGAACACTTGTTTTTGCTTCATTGTTTTATTTATGTCATGACAATATAAATTGTTCTGCCACAGATATAGCAGTGAAAAGTATTATTATAAGGGTGTGATATTCACCTTACTACCTGCTGCTGCAAAGATTCAGATGTTTTCAAAGACATTCTCTTATATTTTCCATCTTTCAGTAAGCAATGATACATAAGAGCTTTCAACTGTTTAATGTAATACATATGCATTCCTTCCTGTTTTGCATAATTCTACATTGGTTTGAAATTTTAAAAATTGATATTTAAAATTGATTTATATCTAGATATAATTTTTTACTTTTTGAATTTCTTTTTTGCATTTTTGAAAATATTTTCTATTAATTAGTGTGATAATTAATCAAATTATTTTAATTTAATTTATGACTAAATAATGAATGTTAACATTTTAATTGATTAATAACATTAAAAAGTTTTATATTAAAATATTATTTAAAATGTTACTAATTAATAATTAATAATAATAATTTTGATGCTTAAATTACTATAGATTGCAGTGTACGTTGATTTTTCAACCCTAAAAAATCTTTCCAAAACTAGGGATCAACTTATAAGGTGGGTATAAAATGCAAACATTTACCACCAGATTGTAAACAGTGGGACAGAACTCCAAACAATTACTGTACACCACTTACTGTACCCCCAGCAGTCTGCCACAAATATAACCCACTAAAATTTGTCTATGGTGAACATCTTTGGCATATTAATACAGAAATTAATATAAAATTAATACTTTAATGTTTAATCAAATACTGAGAATTACTGAAATAATTTATTTCACATGAAATAATCATTACTTAAGAATCAATGGACCATAAAACATTATTCATATTTTTTAAATTATTTCTTTGATAATTTTCTAACTTTTTATTTATGACTGTCATTGATGAACAACAGACGGTCTAGGTGAAAAGACATTGTCAAGCAAGAACTGAGTTGTGTTATTTTTATATAAATTTACATAAATTCTATTTTTTTTATTCTATTCTCTTTGCTTATATCTTGCAATAGCCATGGAATTTTTTATGTCAACTCATAACCACTTTGTAAATATCAATCTATGGTATTTAACTTCAAAACATTTCATATCTTGCTAGAAAGCATACTAGTTACCTATCTCAGTTCATTTTTATCTATTATCATAGGCTGATCTGATGTATTCAAATCCAGGATTTTATATACTGTATTTCAAGTTTTGAGGTTGCATCTCAATCCAAATATTATTGTGATGCAATGTCTGTAATCTCATAGCCCTTAGTATATTCAAGTACTGATAAAATCTTGAATCTCTGCATATCTACTTCTTTATTGAATGGTGAATGATTTCTGTGGCACACAACATAAAGTTAAACTTATTTCAGGATTTCTTCTCTCTCTCTCTCACCCCCACTTATCTGAACCTCTTCACCTTTTTCATTATCCACCCACCTAAGTCTCTTGATGTTTGAATGAATAGCACCTATTGATTCTTATACTTATTGATTGATAAACAATAACTGTTTTTAGTGGTTCTATTGACTCCTGTCAAGAGATATTAAAGGTTATCAATATTCATGTCACTGATGAAAAGACAACCGCTGATTGCATGTGTCTGGGTAATGCTTCCCTGTAAACGTGTGTTTATTGGTTGTGTATTGGTAATGCATGTGCATGTGTGTTGATAATGATTGTGTATGTGTGTGTGTAAATGTATTGAGTATGTAAAGGTCAATGATTTTTTTGGTAATGTGCATGCAAAGATAAGTGTTTGTTCATAATGTGCATCTGTGTGCATTGATAATGTTGGAATATGATTGTAAATGGACAAGATCATTAGTAATATGTGTATAAATCTGTGTGGGAATAAGTGCAGGTGTTGTCTGTAAGGTGAGAAGAATTTGGTAGATGAAAATATGAAATAACTTTGTAAGTGTAGAAAATTAAAAAGAAAGATTTGCTTGACTGATAGCCATAAACAGATAGATAACAGTAGATAAAATAAAATGGTTCATTGAAAGAAAGATAACATTATGATAGAGATGTGGCAAATGCTGTTATAATACAGTGTTATGTACTCTCCATTCTGTAGCCACTAACTTTGCTAGATCATTTGAATGCAAAATAAAATACATGCTTTAAACTCACATTTATATACATACACACACTTGTGTATGGGAGGGGGAGGTTATGCAGAAAAGTTCCTAGACCAACTTCCAAAAATCAACATTTCCATGATCAAAAATCAGAATAATATTTTGGGAAGTGAGTCAGGCTGAGAACTTTTCAGTACTTCTTTGTGTGCGTGTGTGTGTGTGTGTGTGTGTGTGTGGTGTGTGTGTGTAATTTGGGAGAGTAAATCTGTTCCACCCATTCAAGAGTAGTTTGATGCTATGAACAGCCAATTATTTGGTGGCATTGCAGTTACTAGTACAGACAGCAGAACTGATAGACCATGTTCAAATTCCAGCTGAGTTTATTACATTCATTCCTTCTCATACATCCTGAACTATTAGTTAAATAGCAGGATTAAGCACTTTAGTTTTTGAAGAGCTACCAGTCTAAGAGAAAGATAACTCAAATCCTATTGTCAATACATCATGGACCTATGAGTCTTCATATCTGATATACAGATATAAAATGAAAAACACACACACACTCACAAAATCAAAACTTAAACACAAAAGTAAAATAATGGAACAGCATTTATATCTTGAACCATAAACAACCATGAACATGTGGCAAAAAAACAAACATAAAAAAACGATAGTAAAAACTCAGACAACAGGGGGTTAGGGGTGACTTTATTCAACAATGAAAAAAGACAAAACTACTCTAATAAACAGCGTTTCCTATGTCTACACCTATTAAGAATTTCAGATTTTAGGTTCAATAAATTATTGGGTTCTTTATAGCTAAAAATATAATATATAAAAATATATAAGGATAAACCGAACAATATCGATAAGAACCCTAAAGTTTACATAGGATCTACCTAGAATAATTTAAAAAAATGATACTATAACCACCTTAGTAGTTTCAATAATGAAACTTACAAACACAGTACTACCTTCAATTTCATGTTCTTGGTTCTTTCTTTTTTTATTCCTCATTTTTCCTTGGGTACTGATTTGTTCTATTACAAGTCGAACTATCCAAGGTTTTTCCTAATGATAACCACCATGAATATATATATATATATATATATATATATATATATATATATATATATATATATATATATATATATATATATATTCTAAAGAAGTAATGGATTTTTTTATTAATCAAACAGGTTTTTATCACTTTAAACATCATTTTAGTGGATACTCGTATTTGAGTAGATTGTCCGTTTATTTATTAAACAGTCTATTTATTTATTTTCATCTACCAGACTGAATATTTGAGAAATCATTTTAAAGAAAAATATGTGATGTCTGTCAGGATTCAAACCTGCATCCTCCTTGGACCAACTCAGCCACAAAGAAGCTTTGCTGATCAAGCAAGGTATAAAGGAGTATATTTCTTTATACTGTTTAAATTCTCATCCATTTCTCTTCTTCACTCATCTGGAGTGTCTTTGCCTGAATTTCCATTTAGAATCTTTACTGTGTGATATACATATAACTATGTTTATGGTTTCTGCTATCATCTCTAAACTGGATCCCCACAAAGCATGTGAACTTGATTGTAGCTCTGCAATAATGCTTAAGGAATGTGCTCCTGGGAACTAGTTCCAGTTTCTCTAAACTTTACAATAAATGCTGCTGCATCTTACTTTCTTACTTGTTGGAAATTCTCTTCTATAGATCCAAACTTTAAGAACTTGGGTAAACCATCTGATCCTTCTATAGGCCTATTAGTCATCTACTGCTTTTTGACAAAATACTATAGGCTATAATCAACTCTGGATTGGTTAAGCATCCCACCTCACTGAGTTTTCTTTCAGGTAAGCAGTATGGCTTTTGCTTCTCTAGATCAACTGCTGATGTGTTAATGGTTATCTCTGAAAGAGTCTCTATCAAGCCTTAGATAAGAATGGTGAAGCTCAGGCTGTTGATTTGTGTATCTCAAAGATATCTGACTGGATTTGGCATGCTGGTCTTCTTCACATGTTGAAAAGTTATGTTCTTTCTTATCAAATCATGAAATAAATGTTGTCTTGAACAAATACACTTCTGGATCATTTTACATTAATGCAGGTATCCTACCAGGCTCCATACTTTGACCTACTTCGTTACTAATTTTCATCAAGGATATTTCTAATGTCGGCAGTTCTAAACTCAGTATATATGCTGATGACACAACTATTTACTCCTGTCTCAATGGTAAGTGATAGGTTTGATAAGGTTAAATTGGCAGCTGATCTCAAAAATGATCTTCAATTTGTTAACTGGGACAATGGTTTGTTAATTTTAACACTTTCAAAATGAACCTGCTCTATTTTAATCATCTTAGAGAACCACTTTACCCTCCATCAACATGACTGATTCTAACCTCCAGGAGGTTATTGTGCCTTCTTGGGTCGATCTTTGACATGAAATGGAATAATTATATTGAATTGTTAGATCTGCTGCTGGGAAAGTTGGTTCACTGTGTTTTGCTAGACAATCTTATTTATCAGTCAACTATTTGTGCATGCATTGAATATTGCTGCCACATTTGGTTTGGTGCTTCTTATATATATATTTAGATATTCTTGATAAAATACAAAATAGAATCTGCAATGTTATCAGTTTTGATCTGGCATCTCAATTTTAATTGCTTTCTCCACTACTATAACATAGCTTCCCTATGCTTTTTCCATAAATATTTTCATAGTTATTGTTCTGATGAGCTTTCCTCTTTGGCACCTAGACAATGAATTTAAGCACAGCTCTAGTTTGGCAGATAGTTCTCATCATATTGGCTAGATGTAACCATGAGTTCTATGATAACAATTTCTTCTCTCCTTCTCACACTTCTTGTTTGTGGAACTCTCTTCCAGCTTCTTGCTTTCCAGTTAAATTTGATGTTCAAAAATTTAAATATAATGTCAGTTGTTATGTCTCCTTAATACCTATTCTTTTATTGTTTTCACTCCCTAACAGTGTTTTTCTCAGGTCCTTTAGCACTTAGTAACCCCTTCTACCTTAGTGACCCCTTCTACTTTAGTGACTTTATCACTTTGCTTGAAAGGACTTGAAAAATATCCATGGATGAAAAAAAAAGAAGCTAGTGAATTGTAATCAACAAATGTGTTATTTCTTTTGATGTATTCTGGTATTTTGATAATTCTCTTTTATTTCTCTCACTTTCTAATCTTAACCATTTTACAATCTCTCAACTCAAGAAATCTGATCATTTACGAAGTTAATGAAATTTTTTCAGTTCACAAATAAAAAACTGAAACTTCCATTTTACTTTTTTCTGAATAAAGAGAAATATAGAACAAACTATAAAACCCTTTCAAGTTTCATTTTGACTAGATGCTTGTGGTTATATGTTTGCAATTAATCTAGATATAGGAATCAAAACTGCATTTGAATCAAGTTTTACACCTTAAGTAATTGATCTTCAAACTTATATAGAATTATAAGTGTATGTTCATGCTTCATATTCATGCCTTCTCACTTTCTGTCTCTATAATGTCAAGTTTATTTAACTGTACATGGATTCATATCATTTCACTGTGTATGTATGAGTTTGGTTCATATCAAGAATTTACATCTGTATGTTTGTCTGATGTACTTAAGTTATAATATAAAAATGAATATTTCATTTGTCTGTTTGCATGTGTGTATAGGTATAACAATAAGTATGCAGCCTAATAATTAAAGAAACATTTTTTACATAATATTGGGTTAAAACAAAAGTTTTCAGCATTTTTTAAGTGAATTTTCTACAACATTCTGCCATTTAGTTTCACTATCATTTGCTATCTTTGAGGTAACTTCATGATTCTATCCTCTGAGAACTTGGCATTTTTTTAGGGGATTTTTACAGGGTTTCAGGGAATTGAAGTTCTTCTCATTAAGAGAATTTTGAAGGAATTGAAACAAATGGTCATGTGAAGGTGCAAGTTTATAACTGGTATAATAGGACATTGCAGCCAAATTGTATCAATTTGTGCCAGAGTTTGTGCAAAGAAATGTAAGATCTGGTGTGGTCTGATTGGCAAATTCCAGACACTTTTCATCAATTGTTGTCTTTAATTAATTCACTTGGGAACAGTAGTTGTGTGAATTTAACATCTGATTTTGAAAAAGGAGCCTACAATACATTCCAACCAGATACACAGCATCACCTTCTTCAGGTGCAGACTGGATTTGGAGTGGTTAACAGTGGCTTATTTCATTTTACCCAGAAAATTATTTTGGTTTCACATTTTGTAAACAAATCATTTTTCACCACCTGTGACAATTCTTTTAAAAATGGGTAATGTTTGTTGTGTCTGAGCAGAGGATTGCAGATGGAAATGTGGTCTATTAAATGTTTTTTCCTTTAAATCATGAGGCACTCGAACATCATAGTAATTCACATATCAAAGTGTTTTCAAATTCCTTTATTGATTTTTATTTAACATCATCTATCTCCTTCCTTGTGCTTAATTCAATTATAAATTTGGCTAAAAATTAAACAGTAAAAATAACTCTAACTTAACTATGTGTTATGGATCTGTTGATTCAGCATCCTGTCTGTGTGTATCGATATGGTATTATTATTCTTTCTTATTTGCATATCTTATTCCAGATGTATGCAAATATAAATGTTATCTATTTATATATTCAAAATATGAACTTTATTTATATACATTAGCCTTATATTTGAATAAGCTTAATTTATATATAACAATATATTTATGCATACATACAGACATGCACACACATTGGTAATATTTATGTACTTATATGTGTATACATATGAACAAATACAGCTGTATGTGCAAATTTTTGTTTGTGTGTTTCTTGTTTACACATGTAGTGGAAATTTTTGTCATTTTTGCTTTTTTTTAAAAATTTTCTTGCATAAGCACAAAAGCAATAGGGCAGTTAAGGGTTTAGTGTAGTTCCCACTCCCACCAGGTACCAATGTGCTATGAGAATGATTGAAGGATAGATACCTCTGTTTTTGTATTGCTCCTTTTCACACTGCCAAATAATACCAACCAAAATTATAAAGAATTTAAATCTTTCACTTTAAAACATTTTTCTTGTTTTTATTCCTAATTTTGTCACTGCTTTTGATTTGCTTTTAAAAGTATGTTTATATAAATTAAAGGAAAAAATTTTTTAAGAAATAAAGAAAATATTTTACATTTCGTTTTTTTATTGTATAGTTATATGTAATTTTGATGCAATTAATGAATTTTCTATCTAACACTACTTAGTATTATGGACATTATATTTATATATTACAATCAAGCCTACATTAATATTTTTCTGCAAGTTCATGTTTCAGTGTACTTTTTAATTTGTTCTGAATTTAAATCAATAGATAAATTGATTTATTTCAAACATGTTAATGTTCTGTGCTTCCTGTTTGAAGCTTTGTAGTGGCTAGAAATTAATCAGTCACAATTAATGTAATAAGTTTCCGGTAACCATTGTAAAATTTAAAACTAACCTTTATTTACAATTTCACCAAAAAAAGCTTTTTGGATGTCAATTATTTTAATCTTTGTTTTTTTTTTTTTTTGTTTTTTTTTTTTTGCTCTAATTTTTGACTCATCCCCACCTCTTCTTTGTTCCTGTTTTGCCATCCACCCACACAGTCCATAAGTAGGTTATTTACTGTTTCCCCCCCCCCCGTTTCTCTTGCCTTCAGTATGTCCTGTCAGTGTTATATTCTCTAGATTTAAGGTTTTGTGAGGTTTAAGGCTTCACATGTACACCACCTGATTGTGCTACAGTGCAATGGTCTAGTGAATATAAGCATTGGTTAATTATTACTGTTTACCTAATAGGCATGAGCTCCATCCTTTGATAATGTAAAAAAAAATCTACAGTGTGTCTGAAGTTATGCAAATAACTAAAATTTACTTTGAAAAATTGTCAGATTTTAAACAATTAATTTAGATTTCAAAACAAAGCTTGAGTTAAATTTTTAGGTAGTTTCAACATGTTTTATGTCTTATTAAAGTTATTGGATTTATTTAAAAAAAAAAACTGCAGTCTGAAGTTATTATGCAAATTAAACTAATAATATTATTTTATGACCTTTGAAATCTAATAAAAACTATGTTTTACCATAATATATGTTGAAACTGGCAAGGAGGCAGCAGGATGATGATATAGGCTGGATTTGTTGGCTAAACCATTATTGGACCATTCAAAGTTGATGAAGGAGTTATACTATTGTGATTTCATTGACAAGACTTCCTTTGAATGGTACAAGTGCCAGCCTCACAGCTCCAAAGTGAAGTGTGTATTTATACATAACAATGCTCCTACTTATGTATCTAAGTTTACCTTTGAATTTTTTGAGCATAAAACATTTACTGGAGAGAAGATAATGGAATGGCTACCATCAAGTACCAATCTGCACCAGATCAAAAATCTATGGTCAATTGTGAAGATGAAATTATATGAAGGTGCAAACTATATGACAGCAAAGCCAACCTATAGGAAGCAATTAAAACCACCATGTCAGAAATTGAACCTTATGAAATAAAATTTTAACAAACTCAATGGATAATAAATTGCTGACTGTTATTAAGAACGGTTACTATATTAAGATGTAAATGCTTTAAAGATTTATCGTACATGATTGTTATTTGTTCTATTCTAGGTGTTCATCAATTATTGATGATTACCTTATTATTGAAGTAAAAAGTAGTTTTCAGGTTTTGCATAACTTCAAACTTCAGTTTTTATCAGAAATCCAATAACTTTAATAAAACATGTTGAAATTACCTAAAAATTTAACTCCAGTTTCATTTTGATGTCTAAATTAATTGTTTAAAATTTGACAAAAAATTTTTTAAAGCAAATTCAAGTTATTGAGATTTACATTGTTTGTGTAATAAGTTCAAATGAACTGGAGAGAACAAAAAAACAATGTGTTAACTGTAATGTGATATTTACTAGTTTGTACAAGGGAATGTTATGATTTGTTTAATGACATTCCTTTAGAAACCTATAAGGAACAACTTTTTTTAAAAATCTATTATTTTGAACTTTATATAAGAGATCCCTATTTATTTCTGCAAGAGCCTTATTTTATTATCATGATCATCAAAGACTTGTCCATCAAATAATGTTATGTGAATGTTGGGAATATACTTTTGCTTTTGGAGATAATATCAAGATTTGTCATTTTTGGTCATTTCATCTGTTACATGATGCTAGTAGATTTAAGAGGGTCTTCATCATAGAGGTAAAGAAAGTTAACTCAATGCCTACTTAACTCTTGAACTGAACTAACAGACAATTACTGTCCACAAATGTCCAAAATAAGTAACATTTTCTCAAAATCCAGTTAAATAATTATTAAATTAATTAAATTACACTAATTTTAATATTTTTATAATGGCAACTTTGTTTTTGGAAGTTTCTTAATTACAGGGCAAAACTTTTTTCTGTCAGCAAGTATCAGTCAAGGAACAAAGTGAAAATAATTGACATTAAAAACAGTCAAAAAACCTGCTTCAAGTACTTACTTATTTTTTTTACAATTAATTTATTTTTTTTATAAATAAAGCCAAAATTAAAATTTCAAAGAAGAAATTTTATTTTATTTTTTTTTTAAATTTTCACAAAACAATTTGTGATTATTGCTACAATTATTAATGTTCTTGGTTCCTCACTAGTTGATTTTTTTTTATCATTTCACCGCAAACAAGGTAATAAAGCCTCTAAGATGTAAGAAGAATTACTGGGTGTGAGAGAAGAAAAAACATTAAGGGGAGAGAACAATAAAAAACAGAAATTAAAAGGACTGACAATAACAATTGACATTGCAAATATGAGTAACATGTAAATTATATTAATTTATGCAATGATATTTTTGGGTTATGAATGCAAAATAGGAAAATGTATCTGGTTTGCATTCTTAGATATCATTAGAAAACATTATGTGACATGTTTTGTGCATTGTGAAACAATGAACATTGTTTGTTTTTTTTTTTTATATATAGTGAGTGTTCTGGTGTGTTCATACTGGATGTCTCATGATTGTCACTGGCAATCGAGTAAGAACAATATGCAGCTGAACATTGATTAGACATAATTGAAAAAGCTAAAATGACATCGCTAGGAAGAATTAAATGATACATCCACTGGTATGAACAGTACAAGAGGGGACCAATCTACTATAGCCACAATATTGTAACTATAGCAACTGAGATGAGGAAGAGACTAAATCAAAATGAATTGGAATATAATAATATAAATTCCTTATTTCAGAAATTTTGATAAAAATGATAGTATTATGATAGAACAACAGAAACATAGATACTGGTCCAAAACACCTTTATTGATTCTGAATAATATGGAGCATATATTGATGATATGTAATAACACAAATTTGGTTGTTAATGGGATAAAAGATAAGAGAATGTATTCTTTACAATATATGAATAAAATGACAGGTAACTTTTCTACAGAAATACTTGTGTGTACTGTATTTGATGTCCTATAAGAATATGACTGATGTCTATTCTGATCTATTCATACAGATCAATCCTTCATGGAACAAACTCCTATTCATAATACTCACACAATGGATATAATCATTGTTATTTTTAAATATAGCTTTTTACACTGTTCATATAAAATGTAAATAATGCTTATGTCACTCATGGAGTTTTGCTTTTTATTGAAAAATTCTTAAAAGTTTTTAATAAGCATCATTTATTTTCTTGTTTGGTTTTTCTCTACTTTTAAATTAAACTTATGCAAACTTTTGAGAACACAGTATTTTCAAAACTAAAATACTGTCAGCAGATTTTTTTAATTTTATTTCACATAAAATCTGACACAAGAATAGACAAGTTGGTTTAAAAAGTATAGTAAATAAAAGTTTATATATATAAATGATATTTTAACATTTTTATGACCTTTATTTTTTTCCAATTTAATCTTTTATATTTTTCCCTCTGCTTGTAAATATTTACCTGTCAATTTTTCTATACCTATACTTTTTATTTAATGTTTCCTACAAATTCCTTTTCTTGTTTCTTTATATATATATATATATATATATATATATATATATATATAAAGTACTTATAAAGCTTAGTCTTGTACAGGGATAAAACAAAAGTGTTGTTAGATAAGGTTTTGTTGCACTAATTTTTCAAATTGAGTAGGATTATTTACCCCTTTTTTTAAATTTCTCCCCCAACACAAGACTGAAGAGCCATTTAAGATATTGAGTTACAAAATGAAATTGTTTGAATAGACATCAGTGGAGGAGGTACAAAAGTGCAGATTATGATGATATGTAGGATAGATAACCCTGAATGAAGAGTTGCAGTGATTTGAGGAAACAGCTTCTTGTGAGTCTGTACCACAATGCAGTGGCTCTAGGAAAAAGTTGTTCTAATGGAACTTCCTTCTTATCAACATAATACAAAAGGAATGTGGATGGTTCAACCCTGTGTATATGGCATGGCCAGGCTATAACTGTAAAGGTCTGAACTGATGGAACAAAAAAATGTAGCTCATCAGAACATTTTTCATGGAAATAGTGATAGAGGAGAAACATTTCATCTGTGTGAAAGTGGTAGTAGGGTGGAAAACAATTCATCACCTACAAGGCCATGTAAGTGTTTTTGAACTCTGGAAAGAGAGAATTAGGCAGATCCAGTCCAGATATGGTAGCAATACTCTATTTTTGGTCTGATGTGACTCTTGTAAAGTTAGAGCATGGCAGATGGTGTTAGACAATTTCTGGAGTGGCATAAGGAGCTGATCATTTTTCTAGCATCCTTAGCAATGGTTCATATATATATATATATATATATATATATATAATATATATATTATATTATATATATTATATATATTATATATATATATATATATGTTTCATGAAATCTGGGCTGAAGAGTTGCAGTAGACGTTCAAAGCAAGTAACCATTCACTGTGACTGGTGTGAATTCAGGGTCAGCTCAGTGATGATTAGAAGTTACTACTATGGTTTTTCAGATATTGAAAGTATCAAGTTTTTCTCCCATTGGGCTTTTAGAGCCAGGTCAGATGTAAGATCAGCTGTCCAACACTGGTCATCTAGATTTTTAGAGGTGCACCAATAAACCAATGTATCATCTGCATAAATATTTACTAAAACCTGAGAATGTTCTTAATGTACATGGTTAATATAAAACAAAGAGTAGAAGTGAGTATGGACCTTGGGAGATATCTGCATTGATCTTGTGAGCTTCAGAAGTCCAGCTATTGACAACAACATTGATAGGAAAAACTTGATAATTGTGGGGACTCTTCCAAAGATTTTCACACTCATGATAAATTTATTATTAGGAGTTTGTTTTTTCTTGAGGTGATCAAGGTGTCTACCTTCAAAATATGAATCAAAAATCCTTATTACCTGAGATTAAACACTTCACTCCATTCTCCAGAAGAAAGTAAAAGAGTATTTTTTACTTGCCCATTGATAACATGATAGAAGTACCAGAATTTAAGTTTATATATATGTACTATGTTGAAATTTTTGTTCACACATCTTCTTTAATGAATTTTTCTATAATATTTGAAGATAGTGAATATTTGGAATTCATATATGACAAAGATGAATAAAGTTTATGCAGAAATATTTAATCATTCCCTCTTTTTATCTATTCTGTAAGTATTTTCATAAACTTAATTTATATTAAGTTTATTAGGAAAATACATACAGAAATTCTGTGTGTGCAAAATTTTTAGTTCTTTGCGCTACACAAAACTTGATCAGATGATCAAATATTACAATGTTGGGTAGTGCAGTAAGCTGAGAACTTTTTAGCAAACTTTTGTGTTATATATTAGGTTGGTGTAAAAATAATGACGTAATAATGTCGTTTTTTGACGTATTTTTTAACATCAAAAAACGACATTATTACGTCATTATTTTTGCACCAACCTAATATATATATATATATATATATATATATATATATATATAATGTATGTGTGTATGTATTCTACCCATCTATTTTTATATGTTAAATGTATGTATTGATGGATGTGTGTTTTTTTACCTTTTAATTTATATATATTTATATATATGTATGTATGCATGTGTGTGTATTTGTGTGTCTGTGTGTGTACATATATATATATATATATATATGTGTGTGTGTGTGTATAGATAGATATGTTGTATATTTGTTTAGATGAGTGTATATGTATGGATGTGTGTAAGGTTTTATGTAGATATGTTTATGTGCACATATGTGTATATGTCTGTGTTTATATGTGTATATGTATGCATGAGTGTATGTGTATTGATATATATATATATATGTATGTATGTGCAAGTAGATATAGATATGTTGTTGTGTATGTGTGTATCTACGTATGTATTTTGGGGCATATAAATAATAGGTCCTTACTACATTAAATATTAGTTAAATGTTATATGTTTATGTTAAGTGTAAGTGATATTACTTGCTTTGTCAAATTTTGTTGATTACACATCAGTTCTCTTATAAATGCCCTTCGTTTTTAGTACACCACACCATCACATTTTTTCTCTCTCTCTCTCTCATCTTCTGGATTTTAAGTTTAGATCATATTGTTTTTTATTGTGCGTAGTGTCACCACAAATGTATACACACATTTCTGGTGTCTGTTTTTTATTTTTAATTTAGGTTAGTGATTCAGTAGCGAATTATGTGTTGAAAAATAATTCATATTTATCTGTGTCTCACTCATTTAAACTGTTATTTAACTCCTCTCTGTTAAATTTTAATCCCCACCTTCACCTTTAGGCCTTCCTGTTCTTCTTTCTTCTGTTACACCACTCTCTAGAGCTTTCATACATTTCACCTCTCACACTTGTTTCCCACTCCCATACATACACTCTCACTAAAATTTTGTTTTTTTATACCCGGGGTTATATTTGCAATTTCTTTTTGAATTTGTAGGTCTGATGAATTGGATTGTGATTACAATTCCAATGTAATAATTTATAACCATGGAATATTAGTGTTTGATCCTTTTTTATTTTATGTACATATACATATATACAATGTGTATGTGTGCTTGTGTGTTCGTGTATATAACGGGGAAACCCGAGCCGTGGCACTAGACATCTCCAAAGCATTTGATAGGGTTTGGCATGCTGGCCTTCTTCGCAAGCTCCAGGGTTATGGCATTACGGGTTGATTATATAACCTAATACGATCATTCCTGTCAAACCGTAAATTGAAGGTCGTTCTCAATGGATTCTCCTCCAGTTCCTATCCCACGAACGCAGGTGTTCCTCAAGGCTCCATCCTAGGCCCCACTCTATTCCTTATCTACATAAATGACCTTCCTGATGCAATAACTTCCCAAGTTGGCATCTACGCGGATGACACCACAATTTATTCCTGCCTCAAAAACAAATCTAGTCTCGCTGACAAAACTCGCCTGGCCATGCGTCTCGAAAAGGACCTCCAATCGATTGTGAACTGGGGCATGAATTGGCTGGTCAACTTCAACGCTTCCAAGAAAAAACTGCTCTCTATTAATCACCACAGAGATCCTTCCCTTCGCTCCATTAGAATGTCTGACGCTCAACTTCTCGAGAGCAACTCTCTGCGGCTTCTCAGTCTCACGTTGACTGCTGACCTGAGATGGAATAAATACATTGAATCAATTGCCTCGTCCACTGCAAGGAAAGTTGGCTCCCTGAGCCGCGTCAGGAAGTTTTTCTCCCCGGAGTCGATCCTCCAGATCTACAAATCAACAATTCGCCCTTGCATGGAGTATTGCTGCCATATATGGTCTGGTGCCCCTTCTGTTTGCCTTGGGGTTCTTGATAGGCTCCAGAGGCGGATATGCAATGTACTTGGCCCTGCCCTGGCGTCTCGTCTACAGTCACTTTCTCACAGACGCGCCGTCGCCTATCTCTGTCTGTTCTACAAATACTTTCATGGAAATTGCTCCGAGGAGCTGCATTCGCTGGTTCTCAGACGTCATGAGTTTCAGCGCCTTACGAGACTGGCATCCCGCTTTCACCCCTTCACTGTCGAAACTCCTAAATGTAGCCGTCTCTTCTACTCTAATAGCTTCATGTCTCGCACCTCTCCCTTCCCTTTTCCCTGTGAGCTATAATCTCCAGCTATTCAAGTGTAATGTCAATCGACATCTCCAGTTGCCTTGATCTATCCACTACCCTCATCCTTCCTTCTATCACTCCTATCTGATCTTGCTCTAAATTTTCTGTAACCCCCTGCATCCTAGTGGCTTCCTGCCTTGCTTGGGGTGAAATGCTTTAAAAAAAAAAAAAATATATATATATATATATATATATATATATAGTTATAGGATTAGGTAAATGAATTAACTAGATATTAGCAACTGTATACGTGCATGGTGGTGTGCATACACAGGTAAGGAAATAAATAATTACCAAATTGTGCCAAGAGGTGTAGACATGATAGTGCTCAATATGGTTAGACGAAGCTAAGAAATATATATTAATAAATATACATATACCTATATTTGGTGTGCAACTTAAGTTTCATTAGTTACCCAACTAGTTGGGCATAAGATATAGCTTATTGTTTTTTTTTTAAATAAATTGCAGTGGTTCCTGAGAAGGACACTGATTCATAGTTCAAAATTAAAAGTGCAGAAAATGGGGTGCAGGTCTGAATCATTCAGAGAGAAAAAATGGAATTGAGGCACATTTAAAATTTGAATGGTGGGCACAGCTTGGTGACTTTTGAATGGTTAAAGGGAGTTAATCAATCTATGCCCTAAAATGAATGCAAACAGAAAATTAAAATTTGGACAAAAAGAAAATTATCCAGGATTACAATATTTTAAGAGAAACATCTTTCTATACTTACAACTAGACATAAGCTCATTCCGCTTATTAAGTAGATTTAATTTATTAATATTTTTTCAAGATGAATTTTTTTCTAGTAAACACAGATTGCATCAGTCTCCTGGCCAGAAAATGGATTGATTTTAGCAACAAATTCCCAGTTTACTGCAGGTTTGTAGTTATCTGTTTTAATACCCCAGTAAAACTTTGTGAGTGCCATGGCATTTGCATATTTTATGTTGTTTAAGTTAATTTTGTGATGATAAAAATGTTTTTGTCAATTATTTGCAGTTGACCCAAAATAAAATTTAATTTGGTCATTATGCCTGATGCTGGCCTTTATAACTCCTTTATACATACATTTGCCATTCACAGAACTGATGGTCACTTTACAGCAATTACATTCAAAAGCTAAATGTTGTTATTAGTGTTGCTTAAGTATTTGTTTAGGGTTACACTATTATACTATTGGTCAAGGTTTCTAGTGCAGCTGTAACTAACCTTAATGTTTTTCTTTTTGAAGATTTTTTTGAGAAAAAAGTTATGGCTAAAGTGTTTGTGTACTAATTTAAGAAAGATTCTACTGATGTTCGTCCTGACATTACTGTTAAAAGGTGGGTTGAACCAAGTTATATTGCATTTTCTATTCTTATGTTTATTATTGGTATTCGTGCTAGTGTTTGGGACGTACTCTAGTTTAATATTGTGCTTACTGTTATTTAGTGCATCAACATATTTGGTTTTGTATTTGTCAAAGATGTATTTATTACTGGAGTTAGTAGAGAATCTATTTTGCACAGATATGTGAATGTTATTAAGGATACCTGGTAGGTGGTTAGATTCTTCACTAATGGTTATAAAGTTCCTTATTATAAGGCATGTGCACTCCTCTGGATAGATCAAAAGTAATGTCTAGAAAGTTGATCACCTTGACATTGGTTATAGTGTTGATAATAAGTTTGTGATCCTTAAAGAATTTGATTAATTGTTTCCTGAACCAGTCAGTTTGTTGTGGATTGATGTAATGTACAAGTATAACTCCATTATCTCTGTTCAGGTCAGTGCTCTCACTATTGAAAGTATATCTGAGCCTCCATAGTAGTAGTGTACTGACTAATTCACAAGCTTCCACGGAGTCAAATGGTCTCATCGCTATTGAGAAGTTAAGGATTAGGAGGGTTAGGTTTGTCTTTTTTGATCCACAAAGAACTATCATGATATAGAATAGGCTTTTGAGCTGGCATAATGATGCTGGTATCCTTGTTAGTGATGGTGCAATAATTCTTGTCCAGGATTATTGCTGCCATTAATAGATCTTCAGTGATTGATGGATAAAAGTTGGAGATGTTGAATTACATAAATATATACTTGCTGTTATTTTTTATATTAGCAAACCAATTGATAGCATCTTTGGTATGTTTCCATTGGTTGACCCCTGTGGCATTCCTGGTGTAATTACAAGCTCATTCAAGTATAGCGTTACTGATTTTACCTATATTATTCTTAGAAGGATTAAGCAATCAGAACTGTGGCCATATATATATATGTGTGTGTGTGTGTATATATATATATATATATATATATATATATATATATATATATACAGATGTGTTTATATACGTATATGTGTGTATATATATATATACATACGTGTGTGTGTTTGTATATATATATATATACATACATACACGTTTGTGTGTATGTAAGTGTACATTGATGGCAGCATTGAGAGTCAACAGTGTGTTTCATGCTTCAATGCATTCCTTAGGCCATGTGTGTTATGTTTTGGCTCCACTATTTATATAGTCTATTGTACTGTCCTAACTGCTACAGGTTTAAGAGGTAACAGTTATGTTTCAAATTATTCTAGAGGCTATTGAGTAAAAATAATTGTAAATATAAGGCATTCATTTTTAGTTTTCAAATTTTAAGTAATGTAGTAAAAATTGCTTTTGTGTGCGGATTTTGAGATAAGTTCTGATCATTTATTTCGTAATTTGTGTTGGGAAGGTGATTATAGCTATTTTTTCCTCCAAAGTTTACAGTTTTTGAATTTATAAATATGTATTTATACATATTTATATTCCTATATGTGTTATACCTGATAGTGAACACTTTTAATTGTAAATATAGTCTACATAAACTATATAAACTACATCTAGCATGAAGGCCACTGTTCAGAAGATTGGAAGTTTTGATAGGCTTAAAACCATTTCTAAACTGCTGTTGTTCCCATATCCTACCAGGCCTGTAGGAAAATAGTAACCCTGAAACAAAAAATCAATAATACATTTTTATAAAAAAATGAGCAACAATACATTTTTATAGCAAAATGACAATTATTGCAACACTTAAAAAATATAAAATTTATTTTAAAAATATACTTACTATTTAAAATAATATTTTTTGACTATTTAAATACAAGTTTTTTTAGTAAAACAAACATTAAATTTCAGCATTAAATGACATAATGGGTTGATAGGCCATCAAAGAAACAAAAAAAACATAAATATAACATACCTGAAAACTATATTTCTATCATATATATATATTCCTGAAAACTTCATAAGGGATGTTAGAGATAATAGGATATTAGCAGAGTATCAAGGATGGAACATGCTGTTGAGCCCTCATACGTCATATATATATATATATAACTATATTTTATATATATGTATGTATGCATAACTATATATATATATATATATATATATATATATGTATATAATTATATTTTATGTATGTATGTATAATAACTATATTATATGTATGTGTAATAACTATATTATATGTATGTATAATAACTATATTATATATATATATATATATAATTATATTTTATGTATGTATGTATGTATGTATGTATAATAACTGTATTATATATATATATAATTATATTTTATGTATATGTATAATAACTATATTATATATATATGTATATATAATAACTATATATATATATATATATATATATATATATATATATGCTCCACTGATATAATCATTATTAGTTTGAAAAAGTCCTTTCTGCAGATGAAACCTTTTTTTTATATTTTAACATACAGTTACCCATATATTATTATGCATATTTATGGTGCAGACATGGTTTTCCTTATAATTAAATGTGCACCTCACACAGACACACACACTAGTTTGTACATCATGAAGAAACTTGAAAGTGAATGATGGTGAAAATTTTAAAGTTTCTTAGTACAAAACGCAACATTTTTGTCATATTGATTTCATTATCTTTTCTCTTCTTTCTTTTTACTCTCCTTCCAGATTCTTTTCATTCATATACATGAAAGTATAACTTCACCCTCCTTAGCCTATTGCTATGACTGTGAACCTCCACATTTTTTACATTTTCTTTTCATATATTTCCTTAAATTGTTTCTAAACTATCTCTCTATTCAATACTGAATTTCCTGCACTTTCTGTGTCTTATCTGATTTGCAAATTTTAATGACTGTGCCTATGCTATTCTTCATTTCTTTTCATCAATCTTTTTATGGCAAACAAGGAATTTCCCCATTTCATGATGCCATCAGCATTTCTCAGCTTCTTTAAAGTCTTTTAATGAAGTTGTTGGTAGAAAGGGGACATATTCTGCTTCCAGAGTTAATATTGAATTTTTACTTTGTAATTTATTGGTTTTATTTGTTTTAAAACTTTTTGAAAGATTATTATTTGGTGTTTTAAAATATCAATTTTCCTTTATTTTCTTCATCCCTTTTTCAAAGACTTTGTCTTTTTTATCTTCATCTCTATTTATTTCAATGTAATTTTATATTTTACTTAATTTCACTTTTTACTTATTTATTGTACAGACTTTTGCATCAAGACGTTTTCACGTTTGGTAAAAGTAAAATCATAAAATTTATTGATGTGAAATTCAATAGAGACTAAACTGGAAAAATCAAACAAAAAAGCCTAACACAAAATAATTTCCAAATGTAAAGTGTCTTCTTTCTGACCTAAATATCCAAATAAATATTTTCAACTTTAATAAACCAATTAAAATATCCTTCAGTGTATGCAACCAAAATTCTGAACTTCATACAATATACTTTACTTATATTTATATTTTCCAAATAAAATGACGCTTTTTGATAAGAAGCATCTACTTGGCTTTTGTAGGAGATTAGAACTGCCTTTTTGGATAAATATTTTGTTCATAATTTGCCATTGAGTTTCAAATACTCTTTCTCTTAATGTTACTTTGATTTACAGATTTTTTTAAGGTATCTTATAAAAATACTTTATATTTAATTAATATCTTAATAAATGTTGTTCATGAAATTGTTTTATAATGAATAGATTCAGATAATTCCAAGTAATTTGATGAATGCATTAAAAACAGACATAATTAAAAGGAACAAAAGGACAACTACAGTAGTTGATAATATGAAAAGAAAAAAATTATGGTATGAATTAACAGGTTATCACTCCTCACTTGGCA